>JBBPBS010000235.1:1214974-1245959 GCA_037974835.1 Cicer judaicum | reverse complement strand
TATTAATCAATTAATCAAAATTAATATTTTTTATATTTTTTAGATAAAAATAATATTTATAATACATTAATTATAATTTACTTTAAAAACACATGCACGAGCATAAATTTTTTTTATCATGTTTGAACTAAAATCAATTTTTTTAAATTTTGTAGAGACTAAAACAGTTTATTTATTTATTTATTTTGTAGAGATTTATTTTTAAATATTTTAAGAGATATTTGAAGAACTAATCTAAAAATGTGACATCATAGAGTGATTTAATTAAATATATGTGTAATTTTTTATTGCAGTATTTGTATATACAATTAAATCCATAAAGTATAACACTTGTTCAACTCAACAAAGACTCATGCAAAACAAAGCAAAAGATTAATTCCATAATTTTATTTATTTATTTTTATTTTAGAAAACTTAACTCTTCTTAACTCAAATCGGGTAAAAAATCTCATCCACAACTACATATAAAATTTACCAACTTCATTTAAATTTAACTCTTCGGCCCTCCATAAAGGTTATGAGTAGATACAAACTAGATAATCTAACATGTCAGGGGTAAGCAACTAAGGTTTTGAAAAGGTTCACAAACACCGACCAATATAGACAATATTAGACATTTAAAGGAACAACCACTCCTAAGAGAACTACAAAACATAGTAAGGTTTTTCTTTCATGCAAGATTTTGATAAAAAGATAAAATCGAATTAGATGAAGAGAACTATTGTTTTATGCTACATTTACAAACTACTGTGGTATATTCATATATTGAAGAAGCTTTCTGTAGAGTCTAATTAAGAACTAACTATTTCTTCTACTTAAACTCATTTTCTCCGATTTCACGAAAAAGATTTTCTCTAAACAGGTAAACCTCCCGATCCTTCACCGTCTTCAACCTTGTGTAGATCCATTCAACCTTCGTCTTTAACATACATCTTAAACCTTCAATCTTTCACAGTCTTCGATGCTTAAAAACCTCATCTTAGCCCTTCAACCTCCACTTGCTCCACTCACGACTATTTCAATCACCTCGTGCAGCTTTATTCATTCTCTTTGTGCGGCTCTGTCTCAACCATCTGTGCGTTAGGGTTTCATCTAAACCCTCCACTCCTCCATTCAATCTCCATAATTCACTCTTGATTAATTGCGCGCTCTGTTCTAGTTATTGTGCCACAAGATTTGTGAGTTTCTCCTCTTTCCACTGTACTTTAGTTAATTAAAGGATTTCTCTTCTATGGTGATTTCTTGTTTCACTATTGTGCTTGATCCGTCTCTTTTGTTCAAATATTTTAGTTTTTCAACTATAATTAGACCACAAATCTATAAAATTAGTCCCACTGCATTTATTTTTTGTTAAGCAAGCAAGCACTAGATAATTAGAAATAAGACAAAACAGATAATTAAGAATGGGAGCCAATTGTCATCAAGTGCTTCTGAAACCGTAAATCATATTCAACAGACTATTGATTATCCTGGAGGATTTAATTATGACTCTTATAAGCATGGTTGTGCCAAATGTATGCTTTCCAATTGTGGAGCTGGAATATCATAATAGAAAATTTTAACTACCACTTCCCAATTTTTTCTATTTCCCTTTATTAATTTTCATATTTCATGACAGGAAACAATGACGAATGAAATCAACGTTAAGCTACTGATCGAGTGTACCCGAACTACCAATGGTGTAGGCACCTGCAACCATATATTTTCTCTGCTTTATGCTGTTATTAGTCTTCCCTGAAAGAATTTTCCAGCATATATTTGATATTATTTCAGTTATTGGAGAGTCAGGTGTCACATAGGTTTGTTAATGCTAGTATTCTCCGTGTACAAAACATAGGGTATTTTTTAGCTAGAATAGCTTATAATATCTTTTATGCCCTTTTTGGTGTCTTTGCTTCTCTTCTGCAATCCATTTTCATTCTTAGATTAGATCCTTATGAAATCTTGCAACTTATGTAAACTTTTACTTGCAATATTTTTGATTCTATGATTCTAATATTCCAAATAACCATGGTGTAACCATTTCGGCGTTCATGTACCTGTAGATTGACAGTCATCAAAGCATGTTTTTGAGGATCTTATATCTGCGATTGTTCCTTGTTGGTTGTCGAAGACAAATGACATGGAAAAATTACTGCAGGTTTTTTTTACTTGAAAATGCTTTTGGGTTTTCCCGTCTCGTTGACAAGATTGGAAGTAACTCTTGGCAGATCAATTATCTGATATATTTTTTCTTCCTTCAGGTTTGCATAGATGTATTCTTCAAGTAGTTGACAACAGAAGGCTGCCAATTGTTTTATATCTCCTACGGTTCTTTCTACATCATGATCCTAAAATTGTAACTTAGCCATTGGTTTGTGATCTGCATTATGGTGGATGCTTTTTGCAGAACTTTGGGTGAGGGTAACAACTTGGCCTCATTGCTTGTCTTGTTGCTCTCATCATTAATTTCAAGGAAAGCCAACTATTTCCTCAATATGGAGACACCAGATGCTTTAACATTTTTTACCGAAGAGTGGGAATATAAATTAGCAGTGCAAATTTGTGAACGGTATACAAGTTTGAATTACCAATCCAAATTAATGGTAACAAACACTGCATCTTATAGACATAATTGAGAGATTGATATCACTGAATCAGAAATTTTGTAAGTTTATGGTGGTGGTGAGGTACAAATTATAGGCTAATATTAATGTTGAAGCAGTGTTGGGCATTATGAACTGAAATATTCATGGTATTTGTATATTGGTGTGTGTATATTGTTTGATTTTGCTTTGTATTTGTATATTTCTGTGTGAATATATATGAGAATGAACTTTAACTTTAAATATATATATATATATATATATATATATATATATATATATATATTATTCCAATAATTTTGTACTATCAAAATTGTTATATTTTAAATTTATTACAGTATAATACAATAATTTTGTACTATCGCAATTGTTATCTTTTAAATTTATTTATTATAGTATAATACAATAATTTTGTATTATTGCAAGAGTTATATTTTTAAATTTATTATATTATTATAATAATAATCTTTTAATAAAAATATTTTTTTAAAATACAATAATTTACATTATTATTTTTTTTAAAAAAATATTTTAGTTTTTGCAACAGTTATAAAGCGTTGATGTACCTTAATTAAAAAAATATCTACCAGAATGGTTTTAACTTGGCACCAATGTAAAACCGTTGCCGTTGTAAATTTGAAAAACAGTTATGTAAGAGGTGGCTACAAGTACGGTTTTCACAAGCGTTGTTTCAAAAGAAAACCGTTGCGTAAAGCAAAGGCGACGTCTTGGTTCTCCACGGACAGAAAACCGTTCTCGTAGATTACGGCAACGGTTTTTTAACGTTAAGCAACAATTTTTATGTGTTGCAGTAGGGCAAAAATGTTGTAGTGAAATAATTTCAGAGCTAATGCTCCTTAATTAGAGAAAACGATTCTCTCACTACCTAACTTATAAGGTGTAAATTGAAAATGATAATCTCCAAATCTAATTCCCCATATACTCTTATTTATTAGGGCAATACTAACAAACTGTTCTTGCTAGGCATTCACACTTTTCCTGCATTTCCTTTCTTATTCTTTCTCACATATACTCGCCACTACTTAAGCCTCACCTCATCTCTATTAACTAACAGATCCCCCTCACCACTCATGGGCCCTAACCCATTCCTATCATCACCCCCACCTTCAATATAAGCCTTGTCCTCAAGGCATAGGTTAGGGAGTTGACTCGTCCATAACAATTCCTCTTCCCAGGTAGCATCTCCAACATCCATCTCTTCTCATTGAATCAACCATTCTCTCTTATGTTGCCTCCCTCCCCATCAAACTTATCCCATACGACAAAACTTTAGGAGGAATAATGTCCCCTTTTTCGATTCCAAACTCATAGGTAATTGAGTTATAGTAGTATAATTGTCTATAACCTTCTTCCTTTGAGCCATATGAAAAGTAGAATGTATTTTAGATGGAGCTGGTTTCTTTAACTTGTAAACAACCTGTTGATGACTCTTCAACCTATGCATATTTTTCATTGATTTTAGTCTTATTTATCTTTAACCATTAGTTAATTTAAGGAGTTATTTGATATATTTTATTGATTTTAGTTCTTTGATTTAATGAAATATTTATGTTCTTATTTTCTTGATTAAGTAGAGATATTTCTTAATTTTGTGTTGTTACTTTGTTTTAGTGAAGTGCTGAATTTTGGTGAGAAATCAACATGACCTATGTGGAGTATTTTAGCCATATATGGAGTTGTAGATGTCCCATTGGAGTCAAATCAAGTGCAAAGGAAAGCTAAGATCCATAGCTACAACGTTTATGAAGACACCAGAACGTAATTCAGACTAAAAAGTGGAGACAAATACATAAAATATCAAACAAAAGAAGATATGTGCCTGAAGCGCAACAGCTACGCCTGGGGTGCATTTCCACCGTTTTATGTGGAGTATTTTAGCCATATGTTGGTGAGAAATCAACATGACCTATGTGGAGTATTTTAGCCATATATGGAGTTGTAGATGTCCCATTAGAGTCAAATCAAGTGCAAAGGAAAGCTAAGATCCATATTTACAACGTTTATGAAGACACCAGAACGCAATTCAGACTAAAAAGTGGAGACAAATACATAAAATATCAAACAAAAGAAGACGTGTGCCTGAAGCGCAACAGCTGTGCCTAGGGTGCATTTCCACCATTTTGAATCTGCTGAGGCGCGCCTGAAGCTCAAATTTCACGCCTAGGGCGCGTGGCACGTGATTGAATGTTTAAAAATACATGTTTTTCTCACTTTTTAGCGATCTTTTTTATTGTTGGAAAATTGGGAGACTTGTGCCCTAGCATCGAAACTCAAAGAGGACCATTTCTAACACCATTGGAGCAGTTTTATCAAGAATCATTCATGAATCTTTCTTGTTATTCTTCTCTAAACTCTATCTTTTTTACTTCTATCATGAGTAACTAAACCCTATTTGTTAGAGATGAGTGTAACAAGATGAAATTATTTTTCTCATCTCTGTGCTTAATGTTTTTTATTGCTTGATTAACATTAAAATGATCTAGGATTTATATTTTGAAAGAGAAGTGGACTTTACATATGCTTGAGATGAGAAATTCATGAATTTGTAGTCTAGGGATAAATTTACGGTAAGGCTTAATTCGAATCTAAAATCCACTGAGGAATTAGGGGTTATCTTGGAATTAAAGGGTGTGCCACTAAGACATTGGGATAAGAATAATAAAGAGAATTCAGTAATAGTTCAATAAAGAAATTCAGTAACTAAGATCAAATTAGACTCCAATGTGGGATTGGAAGTGAAACTCATCCATGACATTTTTCTTATTATAAAGAATCAATTTTATTTATGTTATCAATTTTAAATATTATTTCAATCAACTTGGGAAATTTTGTTCAATTTTAGTAATTAAATATAATTTGATAGTAAAACTCAATCCTTGAGTTTGACACCTGGTACTACCATTTTATTATTACTTGCAACGATTTTGTACACTTGCTAAAACACTATAACCTACCTTATCTTCTTAATGACTTCATATGGACCAAAAATCCTTGTAGATACATGGAAGGTGGTATTGTACCATAGTTCTGCCCATGGAATCCAAGGTACCTAAGTCTTAGGTTGATATGCAATAAAACAACGTAGATAAACCTTTAAACAACGATTAATCACTTCTATTTGGCCATCAATTTGTGGATGGTATACCGAGGACATTTTAAGCACTGAGCCTGCTAGCTTGAACAAGTCTTTTCAAAAAGTACTTACAAATAGGGGTGGGCAAAAAAACAAAAAACTGAACCGATTTAGAGAAATGAATCGAACCAAACTGTTTTTAAACTAAACCGGTTCAAAAAAATTAAACTAAACCGGTTCAAAAAAAGTAATTGAATTGATTTTAAAAATTATAGGTGCATTGTAACCATAATTTAGTTTTAAATTTTAATTCTACCAAAACCAATTCAACCAAAACCTCAAAATCCTAACACCCTAAAATCATAATTAGAATCAACGTTGTATAACCCAATAATTGAAATGAAGCTTATGGCCGCTGCTGCAAATAGAAAATCCATCTCTTCTCTCTTCGCACAACAATTCATCGCCCTTTTTCTTCTCTCTTCGCGCATCAATTCAGCACCCTTCATCTTCTCTATTCTCACAAAAATTCATCGCACTTCGTCTTTTCTCTTAGGTCTACGCCCTCCGTCGCCCTCCATCTTCTGCTGTTTCCTCTCAGGTCTTCATCCACCTCCATTTTCGCTGTTTCACCATATTGGTTCATCTTGACGATTTTTTACATCTTGATTGCTTTGTTGTATTTTTTTTTTTGAAGTTTTGTGTAATTTGGCTTTTGTTTATCTCTGCATTTTTAAAGTTATAAATTGATAATTGCTTAAACTTTATATTCATGGGTGCTTAGTTTTTTATCTGTATTTGTATTCATGCTTGTTATTATTTTTTTATCAGCATTTGTGTAATCAATAGCATTGGTTTTGTTCTATTGTGAGGAATAGTTTCTTTGTAATACATTTGTACTTTTCAAGGTTGGTATTGTTTGCAATTTCTTTTTGTTGATTCTTTTCAAGGCATTTGTGTAATTAACTAGTGCTAATATGACTACATTGAAGAATTTGCAAGTTTCGCCACCAGAGGAGATTGAGGAAATTGATTGCATTTGAACGAACAATGTGCTATTGATTCTGCCAATGATAAAATCTATAGAATTTTTTTTTTATTATTTTTCTATTTTCTAATTGAAGTCTTGTATATGTCTATGTTCTTGATTAGTTGAAGTTAGCTGAGTGAGTACTGCATTTTTGTTGCAATTTTCAGTGGTTGAATCATTTGATTCATTTTCAATATTGAATTTAAAAAATGTTTTGAAGTTTGATTTCTAAAAAATAAGGTGTTTCCACCTTCCATTTTCATTTCCATATCTAGAAAATATTGTGGAAGAGATTATGGTTGTGCTACAAAACACTCAAGTGATATTTCAACTTTTTTTATATTAAAGGAAGTCTGATTTGTGACTCTTAGTTGAGAGCTCTACCACTCCCTAACAAACATTTGGAGGCAAGTAAACTTCTATTTTTCTATTTTACATCCAAGTTAGGTTAAATCTTATTCTTCAATTGAATGCAAATATTTGGTTTTCCATGCATCTGTATATTATGATATTATGTTACATGTAGATGTGCTATGTTTCATCAAATTTGTGCTATATTTAACTTCCCTTAATTTTTATTACTCGATATGATATGCAATGTAAGTTACAAGAATTGACAAGCTCTAGCTCTACATCTTTCAATTTCCAAGTACATTTCTTACCAAAGTAAGTTTAATAAAACCTAGTATAGAATAGACGTTTTTTGGTGTGTATGTGTGTGCATCTAATACACTTGACCTACTTTTGATTATTTGTTGTTTGTGTTGCTTTTGAGAGGTTGGTGTTTTAGCTGGTGAGTTATTGAGAAAATAAGAAATTAAACGATTTGAATTGCTTGATGTCATTGTTTTTGAATAGTTTATGTTATTGTTTTTGTTCCAATAAATGATTAAAATTAGACTTTCTAATCATATTTATTTAAACAGATGTCGTCAATAGGTGATTACGAGGACTCTCCATCAATGGAGAATGAATAACATATTGCTACCACTTTGGTTGCCCCTTAGTGGGTCTATATCAGCTCATCTTCCACCATCTAAGCGTAGAAATCGATCACAATCATGGAATCAATTTACTGAAGTGCCTAATTAAGGTCAAATGGCCAAAT
Organism: Cicer judaicum; assembly: GCA_037974835.1. Lineage (NCBI taxonomy): Eukaryota > Viridiplantae > Streptophyta > Magnoliopsida > Fabales > Fabaceae > Cicer > Cicer judaicum. Next base: position 1,238,142 of record JBBPBS010000235.1, on the reverse strand, counting down.
GTCATTATTGTGGAAACCTAGTCAAATTCAAGGATGGAACAAGTGCTATGACTATGCATCTGAAAATATTTAAGGAGCATCTTGATAATCAAGAACACAAAAGGCAAAAAACATCTTCCTCAACAAAGCCAACATAAGAGATTAGGTGATATCTCTTCACCTCATTCAATATTTGACCAAGAGGCATGTCGATTGGAGCTTGTGAAGATGTTTGTGGGAGTAGAGCTTCCTTTTCGATTTGTGGAGAATGTGTTTTTTCGAAACTTTGTGAATGTCTTACAACCACAGTTTGATATTCCATTCCGCTCTACATTAAGGCGTGCTATTTGGTCACTATATGATGCAGAGAGAGAAAGACTTAAAATTTTCATCTCAAAACATTGTGGGAGGGTTTGTCTTACGACAGGCACATGGACTTCTATCCAAAATCTAAGTTACATGAGTCTAACTGCACATTTCATTGATAAAAAATGGAATTTGCATAAGGGAATCTTGAATTTTTGTCAAATCACAAGCCATGCAGGAGAGTTCATGGCCAAGGAAGTTAAGACATGTTTAAATGCTTGGGAGTTGAATTGTGTCTTTAGTATAACAGTAGAGAATGCATCGTTTAACGCATCCAAATTAAATTTATGAAGAAGTGGATGAATGCAATGAAGTGTTTGCTCTTGAACGGAGAATATATCCATATGCGGTGTTGTGCACATATCTTGAGTTTTATTGTAAATGAAGGTTTAAAAGATGATGACATTTCAATCACAAGAATCAGGAAAGCAGTCAAGTATGTGAGATCGTCTCCTTCAAGATTGGCACGGTTTAAATAATGTGTTGATTTGGAGAAAATTTCTTATAAAGGTCTCATTTGTCTAGAAGTGGAAACCAAATGGAATTCTATATATTTGATGTTAGTAACGGCTGTGATGTATAAAAAAGCCTTTGATTTGTTAGAAATTGTCGATGCTAAGTATGTCAAAGAACTATCTAAGGATAAAGGCCTTAGAGTACCTCTATCAAAGGATTGGACTTTGCTAATATGGTGCTTCCCTTTTGGAGGATTTTCAATGACGCTACTACGCGTATTTCTGGCTCTTCATATGTTATTAGTAACATATATATGAATGAGGTATTTGCTATTGGAAGGAAGATTCGATTATTAAGCGAGCACAATGATGCAAGCATAAAGTCGATGGGGATTAGTATGAAGAGTAAATATGACAAGTATTAGGGCAACGTTGATGGTATAAACATGTTGTTACTGATTGTTGTTGTATTGGACTCAACTTGCAAATTTGGATATGTAAGGAGGTACTTGCTATTGGAAGGAAGATTTGATTATTAAGCGAGCACAATGATGCAAGCATAAAGTCGATGGGGATTAGTATGAAGAGTAAATATGACAAGTATTGGGGCAACGTTGATGGTATAAACGTGTTGTTACTGATTGTTGTTGTATTGGACCCAACTTGCAAATTTGGATATGTAAAGTACTTTATTGATTATTTTTTTGAAGTAGGTGGTGAGGCATTGAAGACGAAATTGACATCTTCCTTGAAATCAATTTATCGAGAATATGAAGGTAGGGAAGATGGTTCTCAAAGTATGGGAAAATCACAACCAGAGGAAGATGATAATGATCTACATGGTATGGACTACTACAAAAAATCAACAAGGCAAACAATTGATCCTAAGTCTGAGCTTGATAAATACCTTGCTGAAGAGTGTGAACCTTATTTTCTTGAGTTTAACATTTTGAATTGGTGGAAAGTCAACTCAACTAGATTCTCCATCCTTTCAAATGTTGTTCATGAGGTGTTGGCCATCCCTGTGTCTAGTATAGCATCAGAGTCTACTTTCAGCACTAGAGGAAGGGTGTTGGATCCTCATCGTAGTAATCATACACCTACGATAGTAGAAGTGCTTGTTTGCACTCAAGATTGGCTGAAAGGATCTCCTTTCTCAAATCTATTTGATGAGGACCTTGAAGAGCTTGAAACCTTTGAGAAAGGTATGTTACAATATTTTTAGTTCTACAAACTTTGTATTGTATTTTAAATTATTTGAAACATAACGAAATACTCTTTTTTATGTAGAGGTCATTTCTCCAATGCTCTACGCAACATCATTTGCTAGTGTCATTAGTCTTGACGATTAAAGACATTTGTTTCTATTTTGTTTAGCGTCATTGTATTTGAAGTAAAATTGTTGAAGTAAATAGATTATTTGAGTTTAGGGATCATACTTTTAGAATATTGAGGAATCAATTTCATTTAAGCTTTTAGTTACATATGTCTTGGGCATAGATTTTTACAAAATTCATTAGCCTATTAAGGTTTAGTGATGTGTTGAGATTGATTGATCAACATTATCCTAATTAGACATTGTTGTTTCTATTTCTGATTAATTCTAATTTTATCTTTTGGGATTCTCACTTTTATTGTGACTGGTTCTACATATGGTTCTACTTTCTCTTACCTCTGCTATATGGTTGGAAAGTTATCCATCTAATGTCAACAAGCTCTGGTATTAGGTAGAAGATTTATCAATAATGAAGATCACGAGAATTAGTTCAAAAGATCATGCCAATGCAAGCCTTAATATGTATCTGGAAAGGCATTGATAGCGTTTCAGCAAGTGTACTGAATCGTTGCAAGTAATAATAAAACAGTAGTACCGAGTGTCGAACTCAAGGATTGCGTTTTACTATTGAATTATATTTAATTACTAATATTGAACAAAAGGTTCCCAAGTTGATTGAAATAATATTTGAAATTAACAACAGTAAAAAAATTGATCTTTTATAATGAGAAAAATGTTAGGGATGAGTTTCACTTCTAATCCAACCTTGGTGTCTAACTTGATCCTAGTTACTGAATTCCTTTATTGAATTATTACCGAATTATCTTTATTATTCTCCTTAATGTCTTAGTGACAGAACCTTTAATTCCAAAGTAACCCCTAATTCCTTAGTAGATTTAAGATTAGAATTAAGCATTAGTGTATAGAAATTCTCTTGTAAATTATTGCTTTGCAACTAATTTAATTGGTTTCATGACCTGCATCTATCCCTAGACTACAAATTCATGAATTTCTCATCTCAAGCATTCGTAAAGTCCACTACCGTTTCAAAATACAAATTGTAGAACATTTTAATGTTGATCAAGCAATAAAAAACATTAAGCACAGAGATGAGAAAAATAATTCAATAAACTCATTCATATAACTAGAAATCAAATCAGAAAAATAAGGGTTTAGTTACCATGACAGAGACACAAAAGATAGAGATTAGAGAAAAGTTACAAGAAGGATTCATGAATGATTCTTGATAAAATTGCTCCAATGGTGTTAGAAACGGCTATCTTTGAGTTTCAATGCTAGGGCACAACTCTCCTCACTTCCCAAGAGTCAAAAAAGATCCCTAAACAGTAAAACATTGCGTTTTTATGAATGGTGATGCGCGTCATGTGCCCCAGGCGCAGTCTTTGCGCTCTTGGCCCGTATTGAATGGTTAGAAATGCACTTCAGGCGCGCAGGGCGCGCTCCAAGCGCACATCATATGCGTTCTGACGTATTTTGCATTTTTCTCATCTTTCGAGTCTGAATTTGGTTCTGGTGTCTTCATAAAAGTTATAGATATGGATCTTAGCTTTCATTAGCACATGGTTTGACTCCAATAGAACAACTACAACTCCACATATGTCTGCAATACTCCACATAGGTCATGTTGATTTCTCACCAAAATTCAGCACTGCACTAAAACAAAGTAACAATGCAAAACTACGAAAAATCTCTACTTAATTAAGCAAACAAGAACAAAAACATTTCATTAAATCAAATAACTAAAATCAACAAAATATATCAAATAACTCATTAATTTAACTAATGATTAAAGATAAATAAGACTAAAATCAAAAAACATTATGCATATGATGAAGAGTCATCAAGCATTTTCACATGGTGCTAGCCAATAAATTCCAAGTTGAGATGGAATTGAATCGTTTTTCAACATTCTACAAGTCCCTAATTACTAGTCAATGAATTCAAAAAAAATAGAAGTCTATAGGAATTAAATAGTGTAGTTCAATTTGATACAAAATCAATTAAGTTTGGTACAAGTAAAAATAAATTAAAACAAATTCAGTTCGGTTTGGAGTACTAAACTGATTCATTGGTTTATAGAACCAGTTCGGTTCGGTTTATTCCAAATTGAAAACTAGTTTGGTTCGGTTCGGTTTTCAAGCATAACTGAACTTTGCCCACCCCTACTTAAAAACAAGGGGTCACAATCACTAGCAAATAGGATATGATTTATTAGCATGAATCTCAACATCCTCAATTTTTCTAGATAAAGCATCATCCACCTTATTTTCCACTCCCACCTTGTACACCACCTCAAAGCCAACACCAACAACATAGAAATTGATTCTTACTGATTTGTTGTGGGAATACATTGTTGTAACAAGTGTTTTAGGCTCTTTTGATTAGAATAAACCAAAACCATCCTTCCTAAATAATAATGTATCCAATGTTAAATAGCTAACGCTAAACCCATCAACTTCTTATCATAGGCAGATTTTCATAACCTAGATGATTCAAAAGCTTTTCTAAAATACCGAATAACACACCATCAACTCTTTTTCCTGAGGCATCACATTCAATTTCAAATGAAAATTTTAAATTAGGCAAGGCTAAAATTGTTGCATTCAATCTAAAACCATGCTTCTTTATCAACTATGTCATGGGTTTAACAAGTTTCCCATAGTGAGCAATAAATTTTCTATAGTAATCAGATTACCCCAAAAAACTCTCACCCCATGACATTCTTAGGGACTAGCCATTGTAACATAATTCTAACCTTGGCAGAATCAACATAAACCCTACTTTGGATATGATATGCCCAAATATTCCACTTGGTGTTGATAAAAAAATACACTTCTTCCCATTAGCCACAAATTGATGTTACTTCTGACATTTTAGAACAATCAAGTGTTGCAAATGAGCAGCCCAACTAGTCTTGTACACTAGTATGTCATAAAAACAAACCAATACAAACTTCCTTAAAATAGACTTGAAAATATCATTCATCACCGATTGAAAGGTTGTAGGGGCATTGATAAGTCCAAATGGAATCAGCATAAACTCATTGACCCTAATGAGTACAAAATATAGTTTTATGAATATCTTATTCTATTATACGGATTTGATTATAACCAGATTTAAGATCAAGCTTAGAGAAACCAGAGCCATGTAACTCGTCTACCAATTAATTTACAACAGGGAAAGGGTACTTATCTTGAATTCTAACTTTGTTAAGTGCATTGTAATCTACACATATGCGCCAAGATTGATCCTTCTTCTTGATCAAAATAATTGGACTTGAGAAATCACTAGTGATGTTTCTAATCACCCTTAACAACATAAGCCTCATAATCTATTTTTCAATTTCATCCTTATATAAATGAGGATACTTGTAAGGCCTCATTTACACACCTTGATTTTTAACAATAAGAGCGTATAAAAAAATTTAAATAAATAATAACTAAACATTTTAGGCTAAAATATTCATAATTATATTTAATTTAAATTAGAGTAAAATATTTAATTGTAAAATTCTTTTCAAAAATGAGAATCCGAATTTTTTTTGAATTATATAAAATAGTTTCGACACAAATAACTTACTTACAACCGAACAATTACATTGACAAAAAAAATCACAACTATATCAGATACATAAATTCCATTGCAATAAGAACATTGCAATAAGGAATGGAGAATAAATAAACCCTTAATTAAAACCCTAAGCTAATCTTGAATATAGCTGAGGATGATTGGATATTGAAGATCCATGAGTAGTATCAAGCCTCACTACTTCCGATTGCCAATCCAAAATCATCGTTTTGTCACGTCTTCAACATCGTTGCAATTCTCGTACAACTCAAAACTCTAAGAACTCGGGGCGTAAGCCCGATCCACAATAATAATAAAGTGTCACAATAAAAATACAACATATATACCAAAATACAAAACACGAAAGCATAACATGACATGGCATCAATTGATAAACAAGCATTTATATATAAATATTATCATATAACAAATATGATTCGTGTAACAAAGCACCCTAATGCAATACTTACATGCGCACAAGATTCCAAAATTTCCACACACTCTCACAAACTTGTACTAATTACGATTTACTAGAGTGTAGTCTATAACATCCCGACACTACTCAAAAATCTCCGTAAGGATAAGGTGGACCAATTAACTCATGGAACCACCCCATGACCACCACGGTCACCATTAACAGGGTGGCCCATCAAGGTTACCACCAACAACGTGACTCATCACAGTCACCAGTAACTATGAATTGCAAGAGCAAACTCTGACTATTTCGCATAAATTATTATGTAAATGCTGCTATTAATAGACTCCTTTTTTAATACTCATTAAACACTAATAATTTTTACTACTTTTCCACATAGCATATTCAAAACATATTTTCATCAATAAGATTTATAAAACATATGTTCTCAGTTATGAATACGTAATCACATCAAATGCATAAACAATCGTGTGCACATTTATTCACCACGAGCACAAGGAACATGTATACAAACACACATTATATTCAAGCATATATCATACTGTTAGAAAGTGCCATTACCTCGATTGTGCTTTATTACACAAGCAACTTACATTACACCAACATAACCTATTCGACGATTCCGACAACACCTCTCAACTTGCTTGGATCATCTAAAAGCATCAAAAGCACCACCAAATCATGCCTTACACTTTTCCTTTTAATCATTTTCCGTAGTTCTCACTTAATCTCCCTCAAAAACTCAAAGTGTTTCTTTCAAAGGTAGTTACCAACACAAGCTATTTCACACTCAAGAATGAACAAGAAATGATGGGAAACACAGGGTAAGAGAGAGTAGGTACATATGGGGTGAGTGAAAAATGAGGGGAGGGATTGATGTTTTTCTTTTTAAACTAACAAATGGTGAAACTTGGTCACCAAGATTGGATTATAATAATAGGATTTTATCCTAAATACCCATTCCTCTAAATATCTTACTAACTTCTCATTAAACAATTATCCTCTAAATATTTAGAAATTGTCATTCTCGACGCAACTCAGCTCATAGATAACTCTAGTCGTCAATTATCCTCTAAATTATGTAACAATAGTTATTATTACGACATAAATAATTTGATTATTAAAATAATCAAATTTAATATTATTTGCTCAAATAATATTGCTCAAATAATATTACTCAGATATAAATCAAGTCTTACATTTTACCCTCTTGAAACTAGTTTTGTCCTCGAAATTAGAAGTAAGGGTAACAATCCACTGTAGGTTTGCACTCAAAGTCAACATACATGATACAACTTGTTTCATCGGGCATATGCGAAGAATATTTAGTCTTTCCCTTTTCATAGGGTGCTTAAGAACTCTACACACTACCGTAGTCGGTAGGACTTGCTTGTTCCATTGAACATGATTTTGTCTACTATCAATAAGAGATTGAGGATGATCAGTTCCTCAATTTGTCAATAGGTAGCCAAACACTATGATGGTTGCTTAGACCATTTTAACCTAACTATAATAGCGTCCGTGTGACTACAGTTAAGGTTATCTTGAGGCATAAGAGATCTAACAATCTCCTCAATGTCCACTGAGTTTCCCTTATTTTCCTATCACTTTGATCCTATCGATGAAGTACAATTGCCCAAAATATGTCACATAGCCGCATATACGCCCATTTGGTACGAAACATCCATTAGGTACCAAACTCAGACACTAAGTATGATTCCAACATACTGAGCATAAAACAATCATTACCTCAAAGAACTCCTTATGTTCTCCACTGCCCAGAAACCCTCGATTTTCTTTACTCACACAACTACGTCAAACCACAATGTTCTAGTTAGAATGTTGTTCTAATTATATCTTTAATAATTCCATCTCAACATTCGGTTGGTGATCCAAGTTTCCTCAAACATTTTCGACAACTTACCAGAACTATATCACGTACGACACATAAACTTCCTTCTAGTTTAGTGCTTCATTTCAAGAGTCGAGTCTCCAACAAAAATCCAACTTGAATTTCATTCACTGATTAAGACCTACATTTGTCTCATGCTTAACACCTCAATTTCACGCTTCACTAGTCAATTTCCTACATACTTCTCAATTCTGGACAAACCCAAAAGTAATTTTCCTACATCTATTGAAAACATTCATTCTGATACTTCTCAATTTCTTTGCGTCCTTGGTTTGTAGGTTGATGGTTTTCTTTTCATTATGACAGGTCAAATACATTGTATTCACCCCATCACTTTTCCATTTATACAAACCTTAAATTTCTACCTTAAACAATGATACATCTTAAGTATTTCGAAATCATTACTTAGCTTACTCTTGTATGTCTTTTTTCCAAAAATTGCTTTCTTCTTCGACAGTCATAATTGGTACCCATTATTGTGCATCATATCCCAACATGTCATCCAACCCAAGTTGATTGTGTTTTTTTTTTCCTATTACTATTAAACTCTTCTTCATTCGAATAAGTTTTCCATCCTAATCTTTCATAATTGTTTCAACAATTCAAACAAAATCTTAATCCATCCTAATTTTCACGCTTCCTACAAAATATTTTACATAAAAAATATATCTCAAAAACAATTTTCACCTCTACCGTCATTCATTCTCCATGTGGTCAAAATACAGAGTCTTTTATTTGCTTAGCTCATTTGCTATCATACTTCGTCTTTCGTCATTATAGCGATTCCAATAAATCAAGCCTTACTAGTTCCCACCAAACATTTCCATTCTATACTCAATTTTTCCCTACCAAATAAACATTTAACTCTTTTGATTGACGAACACAATAACGTACCCCCATGACATGCATTCATGTAATGCCTTTGAATCATTGGTATACCCTTATAATACCAATGTCTGAATTACGAGTGAAATAATTTCTTTCATGAATCCTTAATTGACATAAGCTATGTTTCCATGTGCTGCTCCAACAAGTTTTCTTGTCATGTTTTCCAAAATTTGGTTCACTAGCTCGATTCTTATTCATTCCCAACCTTCATCGAGGTACAAACTGAAAAAGTCCCAACAATTGAACGTCCTAAAGAATTATTCCTCAAACATTCCCAATATGCATCTCTTAAGGAATAATTCTCTGTAAATCTCATCCTCATAACTTCGCAGTAAAATTTCTCCAATATCCAGATACCTTTCAACGTCCATCTAGTCACTGAAACAATCATTTAAAATATTAAAGCTTGTCTTCCCAAGACCAACAACTAGACCATAAATCATTTGATACATTTCTTCCTTCTCACTCTCTATCATTGAATAAAATATAAAAAATTTGATTTTCGAAATCTCCAAATTCTCATCACACCGTCTAAATTTCATCCATTTCATTTTAAGATACAATAAAAGGTCTTATTCATCATTGACCCTAACCGTCTTAGTAATCTCACTAATGAAAACTCTTCTAATCATAACACAACAATTTTAGTAAATCTTCAAACACTTCCATCCATAACATGAATTATTTATCACTTGCCTACCTCAACTCCACCGATTATACAAGTTTAATGTGTCACTTGGTCCTTCATCCAACCTTGTGGATTTTAAATGGTTGACTTAAAGATCAACCATCTTAGAGTCTTGAATCAAATCTTGATTAATCCCTCTAACCTATCAAAAATATTCACATTCCCCAAATGTTTACCATCCTTTAATAGACACTCAAAGCTTACATTGCTACAATCTCTAAGTATTCTTGTACTCTTTACATTCTATTCCACTTAATAGTAACATATGTTTCAATACATCAAGGCTTAACTCCTTTTGTTTTCTGAAAAGCACTCAAAGTTAACATTTACCCATCTATTGTTTCATCTCAAATCACTATCCGTAATTACTATCTCCTAAACCTCACAGACAATAGTCACTTACCAAAGAAATATATAGTTTCACTCCTATAATCGTCACAAGATTCATACTTAACAATCTAAGTCGTGAATCTAGTTTAACTCAAATGCTCGACCTTATGCCTCAAGGTATCCACTATTTCTCAAAGTGTTCTTTATCTATCCAAAGGTATTATTCACGCCTAACGTGCAATTCCCCTCAAATTTAATACAAACCTATTTTGTTGACATCTAAGCATCAAATGTTATTCCAAATAGCATCCCCGTCTTCTTTGTAATTCAATGGTGTTCACATCTCTTTGACAATTACCAAACTTTATCTAGTCTCGTCATGAAATTTACCAAGCAAACATCTAATACTTTTATTAAAAATTTCTCCGCTAAGATCCTTACTTGAAATCTTCTATCACTAAGTGAGACTTCGACAACCAAGGAGTAATAAAAAATGCATGCATTAGTGAGACTTATCGAATTGAGCAATGATATGAGCAACGAAATAGAGTTTAAATTTCAAAATCCCAAACAGAAAACTTAATACCAAATGCAAGTTTTTAATAATTCTTCATCATAGTGCATGTTTACACACAATTAGAAAGAAACAAATTCAAATAACAAAAATAAAATTGCAAAAAATAAAAGTTACCTCTACCTGTAGGTTAACTCCCACGAAGCACTTCTTTAAAGTCATTAGCTTGACTTCTCAACTATTGTCAAGGAGGCATGTATGATAGGAAGAGCACATCATCCTTCTCACCAAGAGATACATATTTCAAGTGAGGAGGCAACTGCTTGAGTTCAATCAGTGGTGTCTTTTTCTCCGAGGGCTTGTCTGCATTCCATTTCAACTCCTCCAATCTAGTAGGAAAATGGGGGGAGTAGGATGGTGATGCTTCTAACATGGCCAAGACCTCTTCCACCTTTGGATCTTCACTTTCTTTAACAACGTCTTGGGGTAGGCATAACACTCTTTCTAATGACACTCTTCCACCTTTCCATTGCTTTTAAAATTTTAAAAGTGTCAGTTTCTTCATTTACTTTTAAGGTTAAGGTGCCATCTACCACATCAATCATAGCTCGCCCTGTTGCTAAAAACGGTCTTCCTAAAGTCAAAGGAATGTCATTATCCTCATCCATGTCTAGTACCACAAAATCCACTGGAAAATGAACTTGTACAGTTTAACCAACACATCTTCCACCACTCCATAGGGGTGTTTCGTTAAGTGATCCACACATTGTAACATCAGTTGCATGTCTTTAACTTTTCCAATGCCCAACTTTTTGTATATTGAAAGGGGCATAAGACTTACACTAGCCCCAAATCATATAGAGCCTTCCTAAAAGTTCTGTTTCCAATAGCGCACGGGATTGATAAGCTTCCAGGATCCTTGAGCTTCAGTGGCAGCTTCCTCTATAGTATAGCACTACACTCTTCGGTAAGCATAACTGTTTCACCGCCGATTTTTCTATTCTTCAACATAATCTCCTTCAAATTCTTGGCGTATGTCGGCATCTTCTCTAGTGCTTTTACAAAAGGAATGTTAATTTGTAATTTTTTCAAAACATTAAGAAACTTACCAAATTGTTTTTCAGTTTCTTCCTTTCTTAATCTTTGAGGGAATGGAAGTTGGATTTCTGGTTTTGGCAGTGGTTCCCTTTTTTGTACCATAGGTTCTTCTTCCTTTTCAAGAGCGATGTGCTCCTCAACGGATGTTGGTGCGACCATTTCCTCTAGGTGGGTTGAAGTCATAGTACTTCCACTTTGTTTGGCTTGTAGTGGTACTTTTTCACTTACCTTGCAATTCCTCGTTGTCACGACATTGATATTATTTCACGGATTTAGAACTGTGTCACTAGGCAAATTTCCAGGCGTTCTTTGTGCCATTTGTTGAGCAAGTTGACCCATTTGAGTCTCCAGATTCTTTATGGATGCAAAGTGATTTTTCTGGATGGCTCTTGACTCTTCAATGAAAGAACTTGTGCTTGTCACAAATTTCTCTATAGCAGTCTCCCAAGCAGCCGTTCTAGGTGGGAATTGGTTTGTTTGAGCTCCTTGTTGACCCTGAGATCCACTTTGTTGATCTCTCCAAGAAAAATTTGGTTTATTTCTCTAACCAGGGTTGTACGTACTAGAGTAGGGATTATTTTGTTTCCCATTATTACTCAAAAAATTCACCTCTTCTAGTTCTTCTATCTCATTGTCATCCAGTGCTGCACAAGCTCCATTTTTATGTGCTCCTCCATAAAGGTTACAACTAGTATGCTTTAGTAAATTGACAGAGGCCACTTGGGGTTGTATATCTAGAGTTGTCATTCCCTTCTTTATCTCAGTGGCGATAACCTCTTCTATATGTTTTGAGAGTAACCTGCCTAGAGCCAACCCATCCATAACATTCAACTCCAATACACCACTTGTTGACCAACCACCTCTGTCATACAACATCATTTGTTTATTTGATGCCATGATCTCAATAATCTTTCGTACTTTTGTTGTGGTCTTGTAATTCAAAGAACCATTTGTTGCGACATCCAAACCATTACAGAATATTTGCATTTGGGAAGTGTTGTGATAAGTATGATTAGGACATCCTGCTAGTAAGTTTCTAAATCTCTTGTAAGTGTCACAAAGAGATTCTCCCTCTCTCTGTTTGTAACTGGAAATCTCTTGCCTTTTTCTAACGAACATAGCTAGCGGAAAATATTATTCCTAGAACTTATCTTCAAGTTCACCCCATGTGGTGATGCTACCGGTAGGAAAAGAATTGAGCCACTCTTTAGCATCATCTTTCAATGAGAATGGAGATAGTTTCAACATCTTGGTTTCTTTAGAACAACCATCCACCTTCACTATTTCAAATAATATAAAGAAAGTACCGAGTGTAGAGGAAAAAATTTCAATTAGGTAAATAAATTAAATTATATAACGAAAGTACCGAGTGTCGAACTCAAGGATTATGTTTTACTATTGAATTATATTTAATTACTAAAATTGAACAAAAGGTTCCCAAGTTGATTGAAATAATATTTGAAATTAACAACAGTAATAAAATTGATCATTTATAATGAGAAAAATGTCTGGGATGAGTTTCACATCAAATCCAACCTTGATGTCTAATTTTATCCTAGTTACTAAATTCCTTTATTGAATTATTACCGAATTCTCTTTATTATTCTTGCCCTAATGTCTTAGTGACAGAACCTTTAATTCCAAAGTAACCCCTAATTTCTTAGTAGATTTAAGATTAGAATTAAGCATTATCTTATAGAAATTCTCTTGTAAACTATTGCTTTGCAACTAATTTAATTGGTTTCATCACCCCTAATTCTCAAGCATTCGTAAAGTCTACTTCCGTTTCAAAATACGATTCGTAGAACATTTTAATGTTGACCAAGCAATAAAAAGCGTTAAGCAAAGAAATGAGAAAAACAATTCAATAAACTCATTCATATAACTAGAAATCAAATTAGAAAAATAAGGGTTTCATCTTGTTACACTCATCCCTAACAAATAGGGTTTAGTTACTCATGACAGAGATAAAAAAGATAGAGATTAGAGAAGAATTACAAGAAGGATTCATGAATGATTCTTGATAAAACTGCTCTAATGGCGTTAGAAACGGCCGCCTTTGAGTTTCTATGCTACGACACAAGTCTCTTAACTTCCTAATAGTAATAAAGATCCCAAAAAAGTGAAAAATTGTGTTTTTATGAATGCTAATGCGTGTTGCGCACCCCAGGCGCAGGATTGGTGCTCTGGGCGCGCCTAGACAGTGTTTGTAAGACCCTTAATTTTAAATCCTAAATTATACAACTTTTTGGTGTATTTAGATATTGAACTCTACGGCTTTTTAGCCAAGTTATTGATATTTTGTGAGTTTAATGCCCAAAAATATCTTTTGATGGCCGATTAAAATTATTCATCGATAAATAAATTAGATTAAGTACAATGGATCTTTTGTCGAAGAATAATTTATTTAGGTTATGAAGAATTAAATTCTGGGCAGTTTTGTTATAAATATCTCGGGTTACTGAAAATTGTATCTATCAATAGAGTTGCGACGAGAGTGGATATTTTTATAAAATGGTTTGAGAGGTTATGGGTGAAATGGTAATTTTGATAAATATATAGATATTTAGATATTTGTTAAGTTATAATTAATATATATAAATATATGTATGTTTGGAGAGAAAAGGAAAGGAACAAAGAAAAAGAAAGAAAAGGAAATGAAGGAAAAAGAAAGAAAGGAAAAACATGAACGTTTTCCTCCCTGCCTCGTGAGTCCTTTTCTTCGTTCTCCCTCGTCATTCCTTCTTTCTCTCTTGTTTTCTTTGCTTCTTTTGCTTCAAGAAAAAAAAACCCAAGGCTTAGTGAGTGTGAAAGAGAAGATTTCCAAGCCTCCTTCTTTGATTCGAAAACGAAGAAAAACGGTATTAGGGGTTTTCAAAACCATTAAACACAAACCTCCACGTTTCTTCCAAATATAAGCTTTTATCAAAATTACTCACGGTACCTTAATCGCTCGTTAAAGCTAACGTTAAGGTAAGGGCTCATTCAAAACTTTAAGTTTGCATTTAGGGAATTATCTATGGTTGGGTGGAAAAGAAATTTGTTAGGGTTGAAGTGTTGATTTGGGGAAAATGAATTTAATTCTTTTATAGGTGAAATTTTAGAGTTGGGTTTTGGGTGATACTGATTATTGTGTTGTGGAAAATGAATTTAACTTTTGTATGTGTGGTTTTGAGGAAATGAAATTTGATGTGTTTGAGTGGTGGGTTGTGATGATTTGTGTTTTTCGTGTTTGACGTGTTCATAATTAATATTATAAATTTTGAGATGTGTTTTTGTGGATTTTGTGGAAAAATGAATTGATGTGATTTGGTGTGAATTGTGGATTGAATTTGAGAATATGTCTGCGTATGCTCTGTGTGGAATTTGAAAATCATTAGAGTTAAATATTTATTAAAAATGGGGAATCTTTTAATATCTGCGTTTACTTAATGATTGTCCAGAAAATCGTTAGAGTTATATGAGTATTAATAATGGGGAATCTATTAATATCTACATTTACTTAATGATTGTCGTGGATAGAGTTAGAGTATGCTCATACATTTCATTGTACATGGCGACCGGATGGGCCATGATGATAGTGGTGATCGGATAGGTCACGAGATGATTCCATGTGATTTGTTGGTTCATCTTATCCTTGTGGGGAATGTCGCGTCGTGTAAGGTCTGTGATAGACTGCATATTTTTGGTAAATCATGCTGACCCGTGTTAGGTGGCACCTCGGTAAATAGTACTTCGGCCTGTGATAGGCGGTACATTTACGATTTACGTTTTTAGTAAATCGTGTTGATGATTGGTGGTACAAGTATGATTTACGGCCCTTCGAAGAGGGTTTTGGTTTGGAATTCCGAGTTGATGCATTTTGGCATATACGCATTGCACTAGGGTGCTTAGCACCCGAGTCACATTTGATTCAAGATTATGATTGAGTCTTTATACTCAAGTGGTTGTTGTGGTTGTGCTATAATTGCTAAGTGTGAATATTTTGGATTTGTGTGTAAGTGTGATTGATTGTAAAACCTTTTCGAAACTCAAGTTCTCATGGTGATTGTGTTATAATTGCTAAGTGTAAAGGTTATGGATTTGTGTGTAAGTGTGATTGATTGTAAAACCATTTTGAAACTGAAGCTGTCATGGTGATTATGCTATAATTGCTAAGTGTGAATGTTTTGGAATTATGTGTAAGTGTGATTGATTGCAAAGCCATTTCGAAACTCAAGTTGTCGTGTTGATTGTGCTATAATTGCTAAGTGTGAATGTTTTGGAGTTGTGTGTAAGTGTGATTGAATGTAAAACCTTTTCGAAACTCAAGTCATCATGGTCATTATGCTACAATTGCTAAGTGTGATTGTTTGGATTTGTGTGTAAGTGTTGATTGATTTCGAAACCCTTTTAAAAGCTGAATTTTGCTGTTTTTTGTTGTTTTTTGTTGTTGTCTAATGTGTATTCGAATATAGAAGGTTGTATTCGAATACATACATGTTGTTTTTGCTGCTGACTTATGTGTAGTTGAATACAGAAGGCTGTATTCGAATACAAACATGCTATTTTTGCTGCTGACTTATGAAACAACCTTGTATTCGAATACAGACATGCTATTTTTGCTGCTGACTTATGAAACAACCTTGTATTCAACTTTGTTTATGCATGTTTGACATATGGAAACCCTTTGAAGGTGCATGATAAGTTGAAAGGTTGTTTTGTGCATTTAAAAACTTACATGTTATATGTTAATTGTTAATTTCGGTCGGTGACCCTTTACAACTATTGTGGAAATTTGCGCTTTGCCCTCAGATGAGAACCAGAACCATCCTACCGGTTAGTACCCTATAGATGGGAAGGTAGTTGGACACACCTGACTGGAGCTGTGTTAGGAGGATCTTGCGGGGCGCGTGAAGATCGCTTGGGATGTATAGTTTTTTGTAGAATGATCATATTAGGTTGACGTATATAGGGACTAGATGTCTTTCTTTTTGGGATGTGTTTAGTTTAATTTGGAAGACTATACCAATATTGTCAGCTTAACATTTTATTTTTGATGGGTTCCATGTACCAGTTTTTGATGTGACGTGGGGAGGTTAAAATTCTCAGGGCAGTGCTTTTGTACAGGTGTCTGCCGAGAATACCCTAGGGGTATGAGCTACGCTTGATAGGTCTCATAGCCCCGGTGTATTTTTATGTTTAAATACTTTGGATTTCTGTTTCAAAAACTATTTCTACTTGTTGTAAATATTGTTGACTATGGTTGTTGTGTACGACTTAAATATTTATCCAAAAGTATTTTCTTCTTTATTTCTTTGTTTTATGAATTCGTTTTGAAAAAAAGAATACACTCGCGTTGTAAAAAACCGGGGTGTTATAGTGTCACTGGTTTGGAATTGCGCCCCAGGCGCAGCTTTTGCCCTCCAGGCGCGTCCTGGCAATGGCAACATGCTGGAAATGCGCCTCAGGCGCAGCTGTTGCGCTTCAGGCGCACAACTTCTTCTGGTTGACATTATCTGCATGTTTCACCTCTTTAGAGTCTGAATTTGGTTCTGACGTCTTCAATTGCACTTGGTTTGACTCCAATTGGTCATCTACAACTCCAGCTATGGCTGCAATACTTCACATAGGTCATGTTGATTTCTCACCAAAATTCAGAACTGCACTAAAACAGAGTAACAACGCAAAACTCCGAAAAATGTCTACTTAATCAAGGAAATAAGAACATAAACATTTCATTAAATCAAAGAAATAAAACTAACAAAATATATGAAATAAATTCTTAAATTAACTAATGAATAAAAGATAAATAAGACTAAAAACAATAAAAAATATGCATATGATGAAGAGTCATCACACAACTAAAATTTATCAAACTACAACAAAATTTCAATATTATATCTTTTTCATACACCACACTATTAAAACCAAATTGTCTATATTATTTAGCTAAAACTAAATAGAACAAATTTTGTCCAAATCACACGTACACACACTCGACTATTAAATGACCGATATTTTAAGTTAATAAAATACTCTAAATTTTTTCTTTTTAAACTCAGCCCAAGATTAATTAAAACAGTATCATTTTAAACTCTAAACATTTTTATTTCAATCTAACTTTTTGTTCAAACTATTTAACTTAGTTAAAATTTGAACTTTTTCACAACTTTAACAACTCTAATTTTTTTTGTAAAATTTCAACTTCAGTTCAAACTCATTTATTTGAAAATAACTCATTACGTAATTCAAACACATCAAAAATACATTTTTTAACCATTACTAACAAAATCAACAACAACAACAACAACATCACAACAACAAGAATTTGTTAAGAACTCAAAAATTTCACTCATACCCCCAACCTTATAAAGTTTACGAATTTAGGAAAAAGGTGGAGGAAATAAGTGTCTCACCTTAAATAAATTAGCTCACAAGCACAATAGTATAGAGAGGAGCAACTTTCCCTCCTGACACTTCTTGGATTGAAGCTTAGATCTAGAAGAAAAATGGAGGTTTGTGTTTTGTGTTTTAGAAACCACTAACACTTATCTTTCTTTTGTGAAACATGAAGAAAGAAGAAAGAAGGGAGAAGACGAGGCTGCCAAGGAAATTTTTTTCAGCAACAAAGTGACATTTTTTAAAAAGTCTGTTCAATATTAAATTTTTCGTAACATAATTAAATTATTTTTCAAGAAATAAATTTAATTGGGTCTCAAAGTATATATATAAATATATACATATATTAAACATATTAATAACTCTAATTAAAATATATTTTTCGTACTTAATTCACAAAATAAAATAAAATTGCATAATTTAGAATTTAACACAAAATACACTAAAACTGCATAATTTAGAATTTAAGAATTAGGGATCTTACATTAGCCATCCTCTCATCTATAGTTTAGCCAAAGAATTTCACCATCTCGTCCTTATGTTTGAACACCATATGCATTTCTTTCCAATCCATGGTCACCTTCTCCAAAGTTTCCAACTAAACAACTCTCAAAGCTATATCCACACCTCCCAACTCCATAAGTACGGTTCCCACAACCATTGGTACTACAAAACTTTTTACGTTTAGTGGCAGTAAAAATCTCTAGGTAAAATTATACTAACAGAAATCTGTAGGGATAACAAAAATTACCTATAACGATAGAGTTTTTTTCACGGTATATAATTACCCTATACCTACGAATTCTCGTCATCGCTATAGGATATAGTGACCAACTTTTGTATGTTATTTACCTACGGATATTTCACCGTTGGTATATAGTTTAGCCATAATTTATAAAAATTATACGTTCGTTTTTATCATGTCCTTGTACTTGATAAAATATGACATTCTTCCAAGACATAGAACTTTGTGTGTTTTGGATTGATTGAGATGCTCCAGCCTCATTACTATGTCTGTTTAGTTCATCCTAAAAAATAAAATAAAAATTATTAATGATTGAAAATAACAAATTAAAATTGACATTCAAAGCATGTAGTACTACAATATCATACAAATAAGTTTTTTCTACTCAACTATCGACTTAAGTACAAATAAAATTGACAACTATTGAAAATAAAATTCAGCACTTTGTCAAATTTAATTTATACGCGTTTTATATATCGGTACCGTTTAATTATTATCAAAACTTACAATCAATTTTGCTTCATTGACAATTGATATGTCTTTACGAGTGTGGGTATCAATGTAATCTCTTTTCTTCCAAGCAACACTCATTTGCCCTTTTTATCTTCAACCAAACAAACAAGTTAAATGCATTTTGAAAAGCAAATTCAAGAAATTCATTAACTACTCGAATATATTCTTCACTTTGGTTTGATGGATCACACATCCATTCTCTATAAGTCATTTGGAAAAATTAATTGAAAATGGATGATGCAAATTTTAAAAAGCAATAAGTTTTTTATTTTTTTTATTTTAACATGAAGAAAATTTAAAGACAAAGACAACAAAAAATGTAATCAAATTTCAAGCACACATCATCGTACATCCTCAATTTTAAAGTTACTGCAAAGCTGAAATTAAGATGATGAAATATGAATACGAGGGAGAAGAAGCAATATTCCACTGAAAATCCACATTTGATGAAACAAAAACATACTCAAGACAAAGATTAACTACTCAAACAATTGACTGGAAAAAAATACTCCATGAGATAACACATGAAAATCATTAAACTCATCCCATTATACATTCTTAGCACAACTATTCTTGTAATTTTGTGATCTTCTACACACAATATATTGTGATGGAACAAATTAAATAGATCAACCAAATAAATGGGGAGATCTCCAAACAATGTAATCAACATGCGCTCATCTAAATTGTTCGCTAAGTGAATATAATGTATCCCTATCCTAACACTATAAATTGGAACCTTAGTTGAAAACAAGCAGCTCAGATTAATTTGATAAAATTGGATATAAAATAATAAACTCAAATGGTTAAGAGTCTAATTTCCATTAACAATTGTGATTAGTTGAGAGCAATCAATGTGTAATTATGAATAACTATGAATAACTGCAATATTGTAAATAATATTGAAGATTTTCATATCACAGAACAATGAAACGGTATCACATGTCAAGCATTTCAATTAATCTATTTTTGCTAATGTCAAATTTTATTTGACACAACAAGTATTTCAGTTAATCGTCTGTATTCATTCATACATAATAAAGAAACAATGAGAAAATCCCTAAAATTAACTCTAAGTCTCAATCCAAGTCGTGGAAATTTAAAGGAGCACAAAAATTACATATAACTAAGAAATTATTTCAAATATATATTTTATATGAAGTTTAAACTAACATATCTGCGTTTAATTAATGAATGTCGTGAAAATCGTTAGAGTTAAATGAGTATTAAAAATGGGTAATCTTTTAATATCTACATTTACTTAATGATTGTTGTGGATAAAGTCAGAGGATGCTCATGCATTTCATAGTACATGGCGACCGAATGGGTCATGGTGACAGTGGTGACTGGATGGGCCACGAGATGATTCCATGTGATTTGTTGGTTCATCTTATCCTTGCGGGGAATGTCGCGTCGTGTAAGGTCTGCGATAGACTGCACATATTTGGTAAATCGTGCTGACCCGTGATATGTGACACCTCGGTAAATAGTACTTCGGTCTGTGATAGGCGGTACATTTACGATTTACGTTTTAGTAAATCGTGCTGATTAGGTAGCACCTCCGTAATTTAGTACTTCGGCCTGTGATAGGCGGTACAAGTATGATTTACGACCCTTCGAAGAGGGTTTTTGTTTGGAACTTCTGAGTCCAATGCATTTTGGCATATACGCAATGCATTAGGGTGTTTGGCACCCGAGTAACGTTTGATTCGAGATTATGATTGAGTGTTTGAACTCAAGTGGTTGATGTGTGTCACTATAACAGTTACTGACAAATTTATATCAACGAAGGTATAAGACACCTATACCAACAACAAATAGTTTATTTGTGGGTATATATTATCTATACCTACAGCTTTAAATATTGTCATTAAAAACTTTTATGAAAATATCTATTTTGTTGTTGTGTTGCACCGTACTCACATCCATATGAATATCCTAACATGTACCGATAGTTAGGACACGATGACCATCTACCAACTTAACACCCAAGTGATTAGAAGGTACCATAGGTAGTTCCAAAGCTTTAACCACATTAAGAGATATGAAATTATGCACGGCTCCATTGCCAATAAGAACCAAAATAGATGCACTTTGCAGACATCCCTCCACTTTCATTATGCCAATCTGGTTTTTAGTAGTGGATACACCAAAAACTCCCATCACTTTATATTCTAACTC
This sequence comes from Cicer judaicum, assembly GCA_037974835.1. Lineage (NCBI taxonomy): Eukaryota > Viridiplantae > Streptophyta > Magnoliopsida > Fabales > Fabaceae > Cicer > Cicer judaicum. The sequence goes on along the minus strand of JBBPBS010000235.1, from coordinate 1,216,792 downwards.
ATCATGTTGACAATATCTCCTTCATCATTGACCACTTCATTATCCCCTAAGCTAATCATTTGTAATTTCTTTGTTGCATATTAATGGATTGGATTTTGTCGTTAAATGCAACAAAAATAGAGTCCCTTCGCGCAATGCTCATTAGCCTCTACACTTGGTAAATGGCAAAGGCCTCGTGAGTGACAACATCAAATGTCACCAGAATTTGGATGAGATGATGTTGTACAACTAGGAGGGAACGTTGACCCAGTCTGAGATCTAGAACCCAAAATGAAACACATATTACCCACATTGTTTTTAGTCTAGGTTGAGTTTGCAGATTAGTTCCATTCCCCTAAATGATATGGGTTGAGTTTGCATATTTGTTCCATTCCCCTTCACGATATCCAATTTGTAGCAAGATTCGGATCCCTGCACCGAAACAACTGCAAATTCACTCTCAACATCATGAGCCAATTGCATCGCTAAGTAACATTTGAGGCTTGATAGTACACACATGATAAAGAATGTCATGATGTAAACCACCAATGAAACAATCAAGAAACTGTTGTTTGGGCAAACGACCACATTGTAAAGAATACAATTCAAATTCCACAAATCCAAATTGTTTAAATTCCTTCAATTACTCAAAAGGATTCTCCAAACCACCCCTCCAATACGAACGATCTTCGCTTTCGTCAAGATTTCCCAAGAAAGATCCTTCATAGAATTGCGCCATAAATTGAAACAATTAATCATAGGATATTCTATACTAAACTTCATCAATTGAATCCTCACATATGCATAAATGTGTTGTACATCAAAATATGTTTATGCTTGAGCGATCAAAGCAACAGGATCTTCACCAGTAAATACTGGCAATTCCACATTCTTTGTAACATTGTTCTAAGATGTGTCACTCATTGCCAACGCTCTCTAAATTTCAGAACCAGTGAATTCACATAACAACTCAATGATGGCTTTTGCACATCCCAAACGATCCTCCACCTTGAAGATACTTGTGTTCATTCTAGTTTGCATCAACTCAGTAGTTCAAACCAGTTGGTAGAACAAAGGTAAACTATAATTAGATGAAGAGAACTATTGTATTAATTGATATGAAAATAGAAAATGATGCCATGGCTAATTCTCCTCAGTTAGAGAAAACAATTATCTCACTGCCCAACCTATAAAGGGAAAACTGAAAATGATCACCTCCCAAACTAATTCCCCATACATTACTATTTATTAAAGTAATACTATTTGTAACACCCTAAATTTGATAATAAACTATTTTATTAATTAAATAGAATTTTAAATAATTAATTTGATGTTAAAATTATTTTAGAATATATGTTGATAAATTTTGTGAGTAATTTTTGTTACAAGGATGCTTTCTATGATGCGTTGGTTTGAGAGATATTATATTTAATGAGCAATATAAATAATAAATATTTTATTTTATTTTATTATTTTATATATTTTCTAGAAATAATAGCATTTTAATGTAATATTATAAAGAACAAGATTTTATATGATTTTGAGTGTATACGTGAGTTGATAATTAATATGATATTTTCTTATATGTTTGACTAATGTTAAGTGTGTACATATTTATATTTTAATCATTTTTAATTATTTCTTATATGTATCTCTTATTTTAATTATTTCTAAATATATCTTATTTAATATGATATTTTCTTATATGTATCTCTTATTTTAATTATTTCTAAATATATCTTATTTTAATTATTTATTCTATAAATAATCATCTTGAGATCGTAGTAATACTGTGTTTGATTTTCTTTGTTTTTATATACTTATTTTGAAATTATGATT
>JBBPBS010000235.1:1185867-1214858 GCA_037974835.1 Cicer judaicum | reverse complement strand
ATATATATATATATATATATATATTTTTTTTTAATTTAGTGAATAATATAAAATAATATTGTTATATTTATTTATTTTATAATTTTGACTATTTTCTAATATGATGGTATTATTATAATATGAATATTTTGATAAATAAATATAATTGTAGATATTATTTTGAATGTGAAAGTTTCAGTCATTAGTAATATGTTTTTTTATATATTGATTATTTTAATTACTCTAATTTATAAAATATTAGTAATATTTGGAAAACTAAATGGTGTTTGGAAGAATATTAAAAAGGAGATTAAATAATTATAAATTTTATTTTAACAAAATAAAAAAAATAATAGTAAAACATAAATAAAGAGACCAATGGGTTTGACTTTATGAACTATGATTGTTAATAAAATAAAACATAGAAAAGAAAAGGGAGTTGGACGGGCAGCCGTAGGACCAAAGAATAAACACAACAACAATCTATCGTTTGACACCAGTAATCGATAACTGTTGCGTAAGAGTTTCTCCGTTTTCATCCAAATTTAAGTATGTTATTTCATTCATTTAACTCGTCAAGTAAACATAATTTTCCATATTTTTAAGAACCCCAATTTCTCTCTAAAATACCCGATTTCTTTGTTTGTAGAATTTGTTATTTTGCACCTTTCTCCTTCACTGTAAGTCCGATTTGAGTGAAACCAACGCCAAAACGACCGTGTGAAAAGTGACTATATTATACACTGATTGAGTTTCTGATATTTGGTTATTTTCCTTGACCGAATTTCGAATTTAGGTTTTAGAGTATCTTCTCATAATTTATTTTTAACGTTTACTCATAAACTGTCGAGTTAGATCGATTGAAGGACAAAGAGTCAATGAACAAAGGTTGTTTGCTCGTGGAATCGTACTCGTGTTTGAAAGCGTCGAAATAAGATAAGGGGTGAGGGAGCATTTGAATTCATGAGTATAATATATTGTGAGATGAACGGGAAAACCGTATTTCCCAACAATTAATTCGGGGTTCGCTCATTGATCCTTATCAAATGAGAAAATATAGAAAAATAAGTTTCTAACACAATGCACTTACTCAGAGTTAGAATAGTACCACATTGTGAAGTAGAGTCTAAGTTCATCCATAGCATTGCATTTTATTGTAATTGTTTTGTTGTCATTAATATGTATCGTGTGTGGTGATACGGTCATATTATGATTGCTTGCGTGTTCTTCTTACTTGTATTATACTGTCATCATGATTTCGAAACTCACCTCCTTCGTTGTTTGTGTTTGACTGGCTGGGCCCTGCGTTTGCGAAATCGCAGTTATTACAAGTTAATGAGTCTTGAAGTTCAAATTTGGAAGGAACCCCGCTTTGATAGGTGATACCGGGAATAAGGGTTTTAATTTGTATTTTACTTATTTAATTTAAATTGAATTTTTGTATGAAAACCTTTGAAGTACTAGTAAGTTTTTAGAATTAAATTAAGTAATTATACTTAAATTAAACTTATCGAGATTGCACTATATTAATGGATAAAATAAGTTTAAAGTGTTTTTATTTTATTTTTGAGAAGCGTGATATCCTAAATTAAATATAAAGTTTTTATTTTTTTGAAAATATATTTTTATTTATTCGCTGCAAATTTTATAGGAATATGATATAAATTATTATATATATTATTTTGAGATTTAAGGTGTCACACTAACTAACTGTGCTAGTTTGGCAATCACACTTTTCTTGCATTCCCTTTTTTTATTATTTCTCATATATACTCTCTTTTTATTATTTCTCATATATACTTGTCACTACTTAGATCTCGTCTAATCTTTGTTAACTAACATATCCCCTCATCACTTATGGGCCGGAACCCATTCCTATCAAATTCCTTGTCACAACATCATTTACCTATTACATTATGACCGTAACCAATTTAGATTTAGCTATTAAAACAATTAAATAAAATAATACAATCAAATTTATCAAAAATTCACATATGAACTTAACAATTTGATAAGAATTACATGGATAAGATAGGCAGTTTTAGAGTACTTATAATAATAGGAAGATAAAAATAAAGTAATGACAGTTATACATACTTGAACTAAAATTACCATGTAAATAGCACTGCAAATTCACATTCCATGATCATAGAAAAAGAAAACAGAACCCAAAAAGCAAGACATCATTAATTACTTGAACGACAATATTCACTCTCCAATGCCCGAACATAAACTATCTACAACAAAAACACAGTAAACTTCATAGTCTTAATTCAAAATTCTCTTGCATTTTATTATGGGACAAAGCAAACTAATTGGAGGCTAACATGTAATAAGCCCTCTCTTATTATTTAAGCTCTCTCTATCGATAATAGGTCAACAACAAGTCCACTAGGTGTAATCTGCTATATAGATGGATAGATACCATAGTGCTGATTGTTTCTAGGAACCCATTAATGATTAAATATTTTATGTAAATTAAATTTAAATAATGATTTATTGTCTAGTTCATCCCAATGTTTATTATCATTCTGTATTACCTTCTTTCAGGTATACGTGTTTCATCTAACCACTGACAGATTCAAAGTTATATAATGATGTATATGTGTTGTTCTTACCATATTAAATTTACATTATCATATTTAAATAAATTTAGTACTTATATCCTCACTTTTAGGAGTATTTTTAGGTTAAGGCTCTTAAACATGTTGCACACTTCGAAACTGGTTATGTTGCGAAAATACACAATGCTGCTCGACGTGCACCATGCCAATCCGTGCAATGAGACAAAAAGAGGAATGAAACTCATTCACGTTGAATTCATAAAAGAACACAAAAGTATGATCCCAAATACACAGTCTGATTGCATCAATGATAGCATATGTCATATTGCCCAATGGTTCTATCAAAAGGAAGATCACTATTCTGCAAAAATCCAATTTATGTCAATTATTTGATAAGCAGGGAAAATTTTGTATTATGATAAGAGGGTCTTGTTATCAACTGCTCTTGCTCTAATGACACTTGTTAACAAATTATAAAAAAACAAACAAAAAAGATATGATTTAGATAGATAAGATTAATTTTTAAAATGTTAAGAAACAATATAAAGAAAAATTTCATTTGAGTTCACAAAATGATACTGTAAAAAATTGTATTTACATTTCAGGGTAAAAGTAATAGATGGGCTAAAATAAGATAATAGACAATGATAAAAATAAGACACCATCTACAAAAGAAGGGAGACAAAGTTGGTGCAGCTTCAAGGTTGCCACAAATTATAACAACATTTGAGTACTACCAAAAATTTAAAAACCATTACGGAGAAAATGCCAAATACTTCCGTAGTGGGAGGAGTTATAACAGGATTTAGATCAACACTAGATTCTCTCCTCAAAGAGGGTCTTTTCATAATTTATTTTGACGTTCATCCATAAACTGTCGAGTTAGATCGATGGAAGGATAAATAGTTAAATGACATAGGTTATTTGCTCGTGAAATCATATCCGTGCGTGAAAACGTTGAAATAAGGTAAGGGACGAGAGATCATTTGAACTTATGTGTATAATATATTGTGAGATGAACTAGAAAACCGTATTTCCCAACGATTCATTTGAGGCTCGCTACGTACAGTAGTAGCCATTTGAGAGATAAATTAATTAATGTGAGTAACGAAGATTGTGAGATTAAAATGTTAAATAGAAATGTTTATAAGGTTTTGATTGATTTGTGGTATTTGATATTTGATATTATTATAATGTTGAATTTTAAATGAAATATTTTATTTATGTGCATATGTTTGGTTAGACAAATTTATGTGATACGATAATAAAAAATAGATGCATTCTATGATATATGTTTATGTGATAATTTTTTATTGACGATAGTGATGTTATAAATTTGTGATGAGTTTATATGACGATCATGATTATTTATGATTAATGGTGTAATAAAATTGTGATGAGAATATTGAAGTACCCCATAATTGATGAATTAGTAATTACTCCAACTTGTGCTAAAGACGATTCTCTTAATGAAGTAGTCTAGGCTAACAAATGGGATAAAATAAATGTTGAGAATTGAAGTTGATGTGAATTTTTGAAGTGGAGATTATTTTGTCATCATATAGGTAGGGTCTAACAAACCTAGAGATTATGGGGAAGTACAACTGAATGAGTCTGATCACGGCGGTCAACTGTTTAACCTTACAGCAAGATTGTTAGAACGTAGAGGTATTCGAGTGAGGAACTCTTGAGTGACTTGGAGGTAGCACTCCAAATATATTTAGATACCATGCAACACACGTTTACCTTGATTGTCGCGTATATGTGTCTCAGGTTGAGTTGAGGAGATTTATGAGGACATAGGAAATTTGAATTGTCCATCCACCGGGATGGTGATATAGAATGAAGTCTCATAACCAAGTACTTTAGAGTTAGAATTGTACCAAATTGTGAAGTAGATTATAAGCTTATGCATTATATTTCATTTTTTGTGTGATTGTTTTGTTGTGATTAATGTGTTTCAAAAGTGATAATAATTTCCCTTGGATGATATGATGATATATTGATTTTACTTAGTATTTTGACATTATAATATGATATTATTTTTCTTGAGTATTTTGATATATCATGATGTGTTAGGGTACGGTCTATTATGATTGTTTGCATGTTCATGTTACTTATATTACACTATCAACACAATTTTAAAACTCACCTTCTTCATTGTTTGTGTTTGATTGGCTTTGTCATTCGTTTGCAAAATTGAAATTGTTAAAGGCTAATGAGTCTTAAAGATTATGTTTGGGAGGAACCTCCCTTTAATAGGTGATACCGAAAATAAGGATTGTAATTTTATTTTACTTATTTAATTTAAAACCACTTTTTGTATGAAAACCTTATAAGTACTAGTAAGTTTTTTTGAATTAATTTAAGTAATTATACTTAAATCAAACTTCTTAAGATTGCACTATTTTATAGGAGGAAAAATTTTAAAGTGTTTAGACTGTTTTTGAGAAATGTGATATTCTAAATAATCCACATAAGTTAATTTCTTTTTCCTTTGGAAGTATTTTTATTTATCCACTGCAAATTTCATAGAAATATAATATAAATAAATATATATATATATATATATATATTATTTTGGGATTTATTGTGTCACATTAGTGGTATTATTTCCAATCAGGACAAGTGGGTGGAGTTTCGATTCAGTGTTTGTTAAATATCAGTCGTGTCAGTTGTGTTTTCTTGTGTATTATTTATTTTCACTAACATGATTTTCTCCGTTATATTATTGTATTATGTGCTATGTGTTTTTGTATAATTATATACTCTAATTGCATTGTGGATTCTAAATTTCTACCCAACTAATTAAAACAACTATGGATTATTTGTTAAAATTTTAGTTAATTTGGATCGTTGACATGATCAAATTAATTATCTATTGACTGAACTACTGGGATGTGTTTCTAACTATGATTAAATTTATACACTGTTGTTCCATTAGATAGTTACAATATAATTTTTTTATTGAATAGTTATATGTTTCAATTTATTAATTTCTTGGAGGTATTCCTATTTATTGAATTGATAGATTTATCTATCTATGTTTGTGTGGGAAGGGAAACTTACTCTCATTTTCTTCACATTTTAGTAAGTTGTTTCGCTAGTAATTTTGATTAATTAATTTATTTTATTAGGGATTTTAATTTCCCTTGAACTCTTTTAGTATAATTAGAGTTTAAAGTGTGAATTTCATTTTTTTGCATTGTATTTTAAAGCTCGGTTTTGATTTTAATCCATTTAAATTATTTACTTATAATGTGAAATTGTTTAAAATGATTGATTCAATAACTAATTGATTGAAATGTTGATTTTTGTACGATATATATCTCTAAGGTTTCAGATATTGAGTTTTACTTGACTCAATTTAGAAAAAAAATAAGGCTGTTTCTTTCTAAACCTTGAATTAGATAGAAATATATCTTTTATATTTAAAGTTTTAATTTTTATTAGAAAATTTTGATCTTTTATTTTAAGTTGGCCTGTGTAAAAAAAAGTTGTGATTGTTGTCATTACTATTGTTATTGGTTTAAAGATAATATTGTAGATGTTATTGTTAATCTTAAATGTTGTCGTGAAAAATATTTGTAAAATTTTTACATTCAGTTTTTATATGGGTACAAAACTTGATTTTATTAATGTGAAAATCACTTAAAAATGTTGATGGTCGTATCTAGATGATTAAAATTTTGATATTACTTTTAAACTCAATTTAGGACGTTCGTCGTGATTTTGAAATAATATAAAATTCATATTATTAGTAATAGTAATTCTTGAATATTCAAGGTTGGTTGTATTTTTAAAGTTAGAATTTTAGAAGAAATTTTAAATGAATTAAAGTTGATTTTTTTTTTTTAAAACAAGTAATAAAAAAATACTATTTTATGGTTGTATTGTTGATTTATTTCAAAGAATTAAATTGTGTTGGAGTTGTCTTGAATAAAAAAATAAATAAATAAATATTATGATGATTTTATTTAAAATTTCGAGCAGTCAAGGATCTACTCCAAGTTTTACTATGTGTTTGCTTTTAAGAAAATCAATAAGATTTGTTATAGTAATAGTGTTGAGAAAATAAGTAAACAAATTGAAACTACTTTTTGCAGTTTTTGAGGTGTTGGAGAACTTTCTCTCTTTTATATTCATGGCTAGAAGGGACGAGCTACCACAATGATTCATCGTCGATCAAACAGGCAACAATATCTCATTATTATTGTTAGAAATACTTAATAATTTTATTTTTGAAAAAGTTAGAAATCGTCTTCATCTCTTATATAATTTTGAGTCTTATATGATAAATGTTGAATGTTGATAATTACTTATGTGGCATAAAAATGAGGTTGGAGGTATGTATTTAAATTAAACATTCAACTAAGTATGTTTGATCTTCTAAGTGACTTGCTTAAAATAAATAAATGCATTGTGTTAGTAACTTATTTTTCTATATTTTCTCATTTGATAAGGATCAATGAGCAAACCCCGAATTAATTGTTGGAAAATACGGTTTTCCCATTCATCTCACAATATATTATACTCATGAATTCAAATGCTCCCTCACTCCTTACCTTATTTCGACGCTTTCAAAGAAGAGTATGATTCCACGAGCAAACAATCTTTGTTTTTTTACTTTTGTCCTGCAATTGATCTAACTCAACAGTTTATAGGTAGACGTCAAAAATAAATTATGACAAAATACTCTAAAAACTAAATTTCGAAATTCGGCAAAAGAATAATTACCATAAATTAGAAAACCAATCAATGGATAGTATAGCCATTTTTCACATGATCGTTTTGACGTTGATTTCACTCAAATCAGACTTACGGTGAAGAAGAACGGTGCAAAATAACAAATTCTGAAAACGGAGAAATTGGGTAGTTTAGGGAGAAATTTGGGTTGTTAAAAATCTGGAAAATTATGTTTAATTAAATAGCTAAATGGGTAAAACAACATACCAAAATTTGGACGAAAACATAAAAACTTCTCTAGAACAGTCATCGATGAACGATATCAATTTTCTTCTTTTTCTCTCAATGTGCGGCTGCCTTATTTTTTGTCCATGCTACTCTCTCTTTGTCATGTCCTTCATTCTTGTTATTTTCAATTAATATATTTTTATTATTTAATTAGATTTTACTCTTAAATATGTGTCTAATCCATAAAATAAATTTTACTTCTTTCTTCTATTTATTTTTATTTTTTAAATAAAACAAAAAATTATCAAAACTATTTTTTTAACACTTTCTTTTCAAACATAATTTAATTACCAACGTATTACTTATATTTCAAAAGCAATATTTTACAAAATGTAGTTAGAGTAATTAATGTTTTAAAATACATTAATAATGAAAATCCTCATATTCAAAATAATACTTTTTTTTTTTTAAATACTCAAATTAAAATATTATCATCATTAGAGAATAGCCGAAATTATAAGATAAATAAATATTACACCAACGTACACTTTATATTAATTACTAAATCATGTTAAATATATATAAAATTACAATGTCATAACAAGTATATAAAAATAAATGAAATCAAACATAATATCACTACTATCTCAAGATATTATTTATAAAAAATAAGTAAAAATAAAAAATAATTATAAATAATTGAAACATAACTACATGCATACTTAACGTCAACCAAACACACACAAAAATATTACATTAATTGGTTACGCATATATGCATGGTAAATGGCATAAAATATTTTTCTTTAAAATATTATACTAAACTACTATTATTTTTTTAAAAATATATCAAATAATAAAATATAATATTTATTATTTATATCGCTCATTTAATCTAATATTTATATAACTAGCACATAATAGAAAACACCCATATAACGAAAATTGTCCCAAAATTTATCAACATATATTATCCCCCAAGATTGAAGCAATTCATTGTTTTTCACTTTTAGGCGTGTAATGAGCTATATAACAAAAAATGGGGTAATTAGGCTCAAACGGGTTTAAACAAATGGATTATTGTAGGGTAGGCTTATTTGACTAGTAGCTTAATTAGAAACAAATGCCTAGATCATTTCAATATATGCAAGCGGATAAGAGTCAAGTCAAATTCTGGCGTAACTAGCAATCATGAGTGAGATAATTCACAAGAAAAAAAAAGGATGGAAAAATGTATTTCATTTATAATAAGGCTCAAAAATCTCACAAAAGCTAATGACTTATCACAAATGATACATAATTTAGCATTTTTATCCAATTTATTTTACCAAGAATCCAAAAATACTATCTAATCATGTCAATCCAAACAAACTCTCAACATTTACAACCATAAAATCTGATGAAAAACATGCAATGCAATGTCCATTTTTTATTTATTTTATTTTTATATTATTATATTTTTTTCTTGGAATTATAATAATTAAAATCATAACAAATAGAGTCCTAAATAATACCCCCAGACTTAAATTACACATTATCCTCAATGAAAGTAACAAGTATAAAATAAGAGTAAGGAAAGGGAGCTCCCTGTTTAAACTTCAGTGTAGGTGGGTTTTTCCAAGGAGAGTTTTTCTATGGTAGAATCTTCAAGCACAAAGTCTCATGGAATAGCTTGAGGCGTTGTCCATTTATTTCTAAATTTTTTTCACTGTTTTCACTTTTTATTTCCACTGCATTAGGAGGAAAAATGTTAGTAACAACAAAAGGGCCAATCCACTTCAATCGAAGTTTCCCAACCATAATTTTCAAATAGGAGTTGAATAATAAAACTTTTGGCCAATGGAAAATTTCTTCCTATAAATCATCTTATCATGAAAGTACTTAGTTTTCTCCTTATAGATGCGAGAGTTCTCGTAAGCTTCAAGTCTAAGCTCTTCAAGTTGTTGTAATTGAAGCTTTCTCTCCAAACCTGCTTTCTCCATCTCAAAGTTACAACTCTTGACCACCCAATAAGCATGGTGCTCTATTTCTACTGGGAGGTGGCATGCCTTACCAAACACAAGTTGGTAAGGGGACATTCCTATTGGTGTTTTGTAGGCTGTTCTATGAGCCCAAAGAGCTTCTTCAAGTCGGTGGCTCCAATCTTTCCTGTTTGGCTGCACCATATTTTCTAAGATCTGTTTGATTTCACTATTTGAGACTTCAGCTTGCCCATTAGTCTGGGGATGATAAGGTGTAAAAACTCTATGCACAACCCCATACTTCCGAAGCAAAGCGTCCATGGTGCGGTTGCAAAAATGAGTGGCTTGATCACTTATGATGGCTCGGGATATTCCAAACCTGCAAAAAATATTTGATCTAATAAAATCTGCAACAACTTTAGAATCATTAGTCCTAGTGGGTATTGCTTCCACCCACTTCGAAACATAATCAACAGCTAGTAAAATATAGACATAACCAAAAGATATATGGAAAAGGCCCATAAAGTCAATGCCCCACACATCAAATAATTCACAGAAAAGCATAGGTTGTTGACGCATCTCACTCCTACGAGTGATTGTTGTTTCTGCTATTTGGCACTGTTCACAAGTTTTGTTAGTCTCAAAACCATCTTTAAACAAAGTGGGCCAAAAGAAACCCAAGTCTAAGACTTTTCTTGTTGTCCGTTGAGGACCAAAATGTCCTCTAGTTTGAGAGGCATGACAAAAATGAAGAATGGATTGAGCCTCGTGGTGGGAAACACATCGCCTAATCACCTGGCCACTACAGAATTTCCACAAATATGGATCATCCCACACATAGTATTTGGAATCACTTTTAAGTTTGTGTATTTGTGTTCGGGATGCATCTACAGGAAAAACTCCAGCAACTAGATAATTAACTAAATCAGCAAACCAAGGAGTTACCTCATGCAACTGTAGCAGTTGCTCATCAGGGAAATCATCTTGAATGGGGATGGGGTCCTCATCCATTTCTATTCTACTCAAATGATCTGCCACCAAATTTTCAGCTCCACTCTTATCTTTAATCTCTAAATCAAATTCTTGGAGTAACAACATCCACCGGATCAATCTTGGTTTTACTTATGGTTTCTTCAACAAGAACTTCAAAGCTGCATGGTCAATAAAAACAACTACCTTCGAACCTAACAAATATGATATAAACTTATCAAGTGCAAAAACAATATCTAAAAGTTCCTTTTCAGTGGTAGTATAATTACCTGTGCAGAATCTAAAGTTCTAGAAGCATAATAAATAACATGGACAGTCTTACCAACCCTTTGTGCAAAGACTGCTCCCACGGCATAGTTAGATGCATCACACATAATTTCGAAAGGGAGGGTCTAATTGGGTGGCTGAATTATGGGAGTAGAGGTTAGTGCTGCCTTTAAGAAATCAAACGCCTTCTTGCATTTGTCATCAATGGTGAAACTGACATCTTTTTGCAGCAAATTGGACAGTGGAAGAGATATCTTGCTGAAATCCTTGATAAATCGCCTATAAAAACCTGCATGACCTAGAAAAGAACGAATCTTGCGGATGCAATATGGATAAGACAAATTAGAAATCACATTAATTTTGGCATGATCCACTTCAATCCCATTTTTAGAGATCACATGTCCCAAAACTATGCCCTGTTAAACCATAAAAGGGCATTTTTCATAATTCAACACAAGGTTAGTTTCAATACATCTATGCAAAACTCTATCTAAATTGTTAAAGCATGCATCAAATGAGGAACCATACACAGTAAAATCATCCATGAAAACTTCAATACAATTTTATATCAAGTCAGAGAAAATACTAATCATACAGTGTTGGAAAATTCCAGGAGCATTGCATAGGCCTAAGGCCATCCTCCTGTAGGCAAATGTGCCAAAAAGAAAAGTGAATTGTAGTCTTTTCTTGGTCCTCTGGTGCAATATGGATCTGAAAAATAACTAGAAAAACCATCAAGAAAACAATAATCTGAATTACCAGCCAAACGCTCAAGCATCTGATCAATGAATGGTAAAGGAAAATGATATTTTCTAGTTGCATGGTTTAGTCTCCTGTAATCAATGCATACTCTCCAACTGTTCTACACTCATGTGGGGATAAGTTCATTATTTTCATTTTTAACCACTGTGAGTCCAGTTTTCTTTGGGACTACCTGCACCGGACTCACCCATTGACTATTAGAGATGGGGTATATAAAGTCTGCTTGCAAGAACTTGGTCACTTCTTTTTTTACAACATCCAAAATCAATGGGTTAAGTCGCCTTTGGGGCTGCCTGACTGATTTTACCCCGTCCTCCAGTAGTATCCAATGCATACACATGGATGGGCTAATAGTAGGAATATCAGCCAAGGTCCATCTGATTGCCTTCCTAAGTTTTCTCAAAATCTGCAACAGCTTATGTTCCTGTTCATCTTCAAGTTTGGCTGAAATAATCACAGGTAACTTGCCATGTCCTTCTAAATAAGCATATTTCAAATTTTTAGGAAGTGGTTTAAGCTCTATAATCGATGGTTGTTCAATGGAAGGTACAACACCAATGGCCGAAGCTAAGTCTGCAAAATCAATTATGTTAGTAGAAATATCAATATTAGTACAATGATCAACTTGCAAGGCAGCTTCGATCTCAGCACATACATAGCACAATTGAGTATATGTACAAAGTTCACAAGTATAAGTATCATCAACACCAAACAATGAAGGAAAATCAGTGGCAAACATATCTGAGTAAGTGTTATCAACCAAATCAACAAGCAATTCAATTTGAAAAATAGAATGCTCTTCCACGGGGTGTTTCATAGCATCAAAGATGTTAAATTTTACAATGCTATCACCAAATTCCATGGATAGAGTTCCAGCATGCACATCAATTTTTGTTCTAATAGTTTTCAAGAATGGTCTGCCTAAGATGATAGGCGCCCTATTGGACTTGTTCTCTCCCTCCATGTCCAGAATGTAAAAATCTGCAGGAAATATCAATTCATTAACTCGAACAAGTACATCCTCCACAAATCCAGCAGGACGAGTATTGCTCATGTTCGCCAATTGAATGGTAACACCTATACTTTGTAAAGGTCCAAGAGGAAGAGAGTTAAAAATAGATGTAGGCATAATTAATGGAAGCTCCTAAATCTAACATAGCATTTTCAAATTGACTATTGCCTATGGTACATGGAATGGAAAAAGTTCCTAGGTCTTTGTATTTCTGAGGCATGGGCTGAATGAGGGCTAAAACATTTCTCCCCATGTTTACTCTTTCACAACCTTTTAACCTTCTCTTGTGTGTGCACAAATCTTTTTGAAATTTTGCATATCTTGGAATCTGTTTAATTGCTTTAAGAAGGGGAATGTTCACTTCCACCTTCCTAAATGTATCCAAGATCTCGTTGTCCTTATCTGCCTCGTTCATTTTCTTAGTCTTCACTGCCCTTTGAGGAAAAGGAAGTGGTATAATTTTCTTAACATCAACAGTTTCAAATATCGAAGTATCCTCGACAACCTTGTTATTTTTTTCTACAGTTTCAGGTACCTTTGATATTTCAACACCTTTCCCAGACCTCAATGTAATTGAACTGACATTGGGAGCATTTGGATTTACTACTGATTGTGCAGGAAATTGGTTTGACCCTTGAGTCTGTAATTGATTGATTGAAGTGGCTAGCTGACCAATCTTTGTTTCCAAATTTTGAATGGTGGAATTTGTTCGTTGTTGAAATTGGAGATTCTGGACAACCATCTATTTAACGAGGTCCTCTAATGAAGGTGTAGTGTTTTGTTGTTGAGGAATATTTTGTTGTTGCTGTCTAGGTTGCTGTTGTGTAGATGAATTTCCCCATCTCAAGTTGGGATGGTTTCTCCAACCAGAATTGTACCTGTTAGATGATAGATCATAGTTGGCTTGAGGATTGTATATATTTGCAGCATATGCTTGAGAAGCATCAGCAATTGGGTCTTCTTGCAATGTAGGACATTAATCTGAAGAATGCTCTGGAGAAGTGCAAATACCACAGACAACTGCTTGGGTTTTACCTATTGCCAATTTTTTTACTAAAGATGTAAGCTCATCAAGTTTTCCTTCTAAATTCTTATGGGAGGAAACGTGAATTTCATTCACACCCTTTGTCAACACTGTTGAATTGCTTCTAGTCGTAAACTGCTGAGAATTAATGGACATGTTCTCAATCAAAGCCCTTGTCGCTTCTGGAGTCTTATCGACAAGTGCTCCCCCACTAGCAACATCCAAAATGCTTCTATCCATAGATAGCAAGCCTTAATAAAAATATTGGATGAGCAACTGTTCAAAAATTTGGTGATGAGGACAGCTTGACACTAATTTATTGAATCTCTCCCAGTACTCATGTAATAATTCCCTATCAATATGCCTGATATCACATATTTCTTTTCTGATTGAAGCAGCTCTTGAGGCAAGGAAGAATTTTTCTAGAAACAATATCTTGAGATCATTCCAACTTGTTACAGAACCTGGTTGAAGGTAGTATAACCAGTCCTTGGTAGCATCTTGGACTGAAAATGGGAAGGCTCTCAGCTTAATATGGTCTTATGTGACTCCTTAAGGCTTCATGGTAGAACACACAATATGGAATTCCTTCAAATGTTTGTGGGGATCCTCACCTGCAAGACCATTAAACTTTGGAAGCAAGTGTATTAAACCAGATTTAAGTTCAAATGGTACAGTAACTTCAGGATATGTGATACATAATGCATTATAGTTGACATTAGGTGCAGCAAGTTGTCTTAAGGTTCTATTATTCGCATCAACCATATTTTGCAACAAGTTATCAATTACAGTATCTGACTCTAACTCGTTAACACTAGCAGCTCTATTAAGTCTACGACGTAATTGAAATGTCCTATCTATTTCAGGTTCAAGAAAATGAAGATTCGTAGAACTAGCCCTAGTCATGCATCATCATAACAATGCAATACAAATAACAATTCTGAAAATTCCAACAATGTCCTGAATGCTAAAATTGAAGTGAAAAATAAAAAACCATATCAAATAAAATAAAAATACCACCACAAATTTCTAAAAATCAAGTAAAGGCAACGCAAATTTTTTTGGAATTTTTGAAGATTATGAAAAATTAAAAACATTAATAAAAGGGTTTAAATGAAGGAATTTGGGATTTTGACCGTCGTTTCTATATAAGGAATACAGAGTCCTGTTCCTTGAATTGTTTCTAATTTTCTGGCAAAATTTTCAGAGCAATCCGAGACAGTCACCTAAAAACAAGGTTAATATTATCAGAGAGTCCCCGGCAACGGCGCCAATTTTATCCACTGTCGCACACGGGTCAAATACAATTGATAAAATGTAGATAGAGGTAATAACTCAAATCGTTTCACAAGGACTTTTGATATAATAATAATAATAACCGAATTGAATATTGAAATTAAAAGGGGGTTTTTTAGAATTTTTTATTTAACAGATGACCAAAACGATTAATCTACTTATTCGAGTTTCAGACCTATCACAGATTCTATCAATGAGTTTAATTTCTAATTTATGATTCTATTCTTATTTGACTATAGAATTGATCTCACAAGCGTAATCAATCCTATGTGAATTTGGTTTCTTTGATTGCATTAAGCATCACAATCATCAAAATATTACAATTAACGATCAAGCGTCGCAAAATTATAATTCAATTAAATTAGAAACCGAAACCAAATTCTATCAAATAAATTTAATCAATCCTATTGAAATTCAATTTAAGCAATCAAAATATCAATATAATCAAATAAACAAGAATAGAATCATGAATAGAAATTGACAGTGTAACCTGAATCTCAAGGTGTTGATGAAACTCTGAACTCGTGGATTAATCTTATAAAATTAGCCTTCCATGAAATTAAAATAACACTATTTATTTCTTGTAGAAATTTGAATCATAATTTTTTCGTCTTTAGAAAAGAAACAAAACTACCAATATATAGTACTTGATATTGGACTTTAGGGTTTAGGATTTAAAAACAAGTGGCCCACTAATTAAAATTATTACAAAAGTTCATATTACGAAATTTGCAATTTTTGCTTAGTAAAGTTCGGATTGTTCTTTCCTTCCAACACAAAAGTTGTAGCTCAAATTTTTATCTTTCTAACGCCTACTCATATGTGTCAATCCGATATCCAGAGCTCAAGTTATGACCTACACAGTAAGAAAAGAGTCAAAATGTAAATAATAAAATTAAAATACAAATAATAAAATTATAATTCAAATTCGACCTAAAGTTTATAAACAAGCTAAAACTATTAATCTAAACTATAAATAGCTTTTAAAATACCAAACTAAAAACCTAAAAACATGTGCCCAAATGCTATGATCAGGTTAGTTTCATACCAATTGGCTCTTCTGCCACAATTGTCTAATCTTCACGACATATTTCATGTTTCTCAACTGCGAACATATGTGTCCAATAATTCACACGTGATAGCTCCTGAATCCAGACATGTTGAATTGTTGGATCTTTTCTCAAATATTGTATAGTGCTTAGCCTTAAGATCGATTTCTGATGCCAATTGAAGGTGCAAACACGAGAATGGGGGACAGGGGGGGGTTGAATTGTGTTTGCCAAAGTTGAAAACTTTTTGATAATTTATAATTAAATAAAAAATAGTTCAATTTTGATGACTTACTTAGAGTAGAAGCAATCGGCTTTAGAGGCGATAAGCAATGAAATGATAAATAATTTGACACGTAGACTTATTCTGGTTCACCTCTTACTTGGCTACTTCTAGTCCCCTTATTCAGAAGGTTTTAATCCACTAATTCAAATACCTTAAATTACAAAAGAGTTAGACCAGTTCCAAGTTCCAACACCCAAAGTTTTTTAGAAGCTAACCACCTTGACCCTACAAGCCATGTTTTCTCCTAACAACTTGACAATCCTAGATTAAAGAAATAACTAAACCACTATTGGGTTGGATACAAAGGATTGGAACTTTAAGTGTTTTTCTCTTTGAACTCTAAGACTACCACTCTTTTATGCTTTTTTGTGATTTTCTTCTTCAGCCTTGAATATCTATATATAGTTACAATTCGGGCTTCAATCTAGTCCTTGTTTAATTCCAAATTGGATTTTTTTTAGATTGCATTTGTAAATTCTTCAAATTGATTATGTTCCTATTTTGTTTAGATTAAGATTATAAGTTCAAATGGATTATGTACATATTTTGTTGTAGATAAATCTTTATTAAATTTTCTTCAAACGTTCTTCAAATATTCTACAAATCTTGACCATATCTTCTTTCATACTCTTTGAAGTTAGATATTTTGTTCTCATAAAATACTTTTGTTATCATAAAAACTCTAAGTATAAAATCAACATGGTTCCAACAATAAAGACTTGGTCAAAATAAAATACAAACTAAACTAATATATCTAACTATTATAATAAAAAGGGATAACTATTTTTAAAATCCTCGATCAAACTAGAATGGATATCCAACATTTCAAGTTTGGATAGAAGACGTAAGTAAGGAAATGGATGTAAAAATTTCGTAAAGATGTCGACAACCTGTTAAGCAGAAGGGGTCGGCATTAAGTGAAGAATCCCATATTGAATCTTGTGTTTAACTACATGACAAGCCATCTCAATGTGCTTTTTCCATTCGTGTAGTAGGTAAAGAAACCACTAAGCTTCACATGTAGCTTGAGACATTGCAAGGTATTGTGCCTTGGGTTAATAACGCGAAACAGTGGGTTGTTTCTTACTATTCCATGAAATTAACGAATCACCAAGGAAAAAGAAAAATCCCATAATGGAATACCTTATGTCTTGACATGCACCCCAATCCGAATCTCGTAAGCCTTTCATGTGAAATGAGGAAATTGATGGAAAAAATAGTCCTTTACCAAGACTTTTTTTTTATGAACTGAACGATACGAAAGGCAACCTGGAGATGCAAGCATGTAGGTGCTAAAAGAAATTGGTTCATTCTAAAAACAGAAAAAGATATATGATGATGAGTATTTGTAATATACAAAAGTTGTCCAATCACTTTTCTAAAAATAGTGGCATTACAAAGATGTTGGCAAGTTGAAATAGATAATTTTAAATTAACATCCATTGGTGCTGAACATGGTTTTGACCTAAGCAATTCAGCATCTTCAAGAAGATCCAAAGAGTACTTCCTTTGACATAAGGAAATACCATTGGTATCACGAGCTATTTCAAAACCAAGAAAATATTTCAAAATACCGAGATCTTTAATGCTAAAAAAATATTGCAAATAAGATTTAATCGATTAATTTCATTCAAATTGTTTTTAGAAATTAGAAGATCAACAACATAAATAAGAATGATTGTAAAGCCAACATGAGGGGAACGAGTAAACAGGGAATAATCAGATTTAGATTGAAAAAAATCAAACTATTTTAAAGATAAATTTCGTTTAGTATTTCATTGTCGATTTTCTTGCTTTAATCCATAAAGAGATCTCTTGAGTTTACAAACAATATTTTTATTAGAAACATCAAGTACAAGATGGACCTTCACATAAACATCCTTAATGTGATCCCCGTGGAGAAAAGTTGTGTTTATGTCGAGTTGAAATAAAACTAATTGTTAACTGCAACCACAGAAATGAATAATCTAATAGTTCTAATTTTCACAATTGGACTGAAGGTGTAACACCCAAATATTTTCATATATATTATATTTGTGCTTTGTTATTAATTGTCATGATTTGGTATTTAATTTAATATTTTAATATTAAATTTTATTGCCATGTATTTTTATTTATTTGTTTTGACGTGACAATTACACGAGGACGATTTATGGCATGATTGTTGCCTAAATGAACTATTGCGTATTTTATTCATTTAATTAGTTTTGATAATCAAGAAATTAATGTTTTAGATATGTTGGTTTTATTTTGTTATGTGTGACTTGTAGTGATATTTTTTGTCTTGCTTGATTTATTTTACTTCATGAAAATATTAGTTGAATGATTTAATTAAATTAGAATTAATAAAAATTATATTGTTTGTTAGTTTTATTATGGACCAAATAAGTATTCAGCTTAGGAAATAGTAGAGTTATTAAGACTCAGCTCTCATGTATGAGTGTTTTTTCTTGAAATATTTTTTGTCCAACCATCTTTAGTATAAAAAAAATGTGACTTTCATCATTCCTTTTACTCTCCTTCACGATAAGATTTTATGACAATTCATGGTCTTCTCTTGACATAATGTAGACTTTATGTCTTTGTCTCAACCAATTAAGATAAGATATAATGTACATTTCTTCATTCTTAACACTTTTAATTCATTTTTGGAAAGAAAGTTGCAATTTTATTTATAGGTCTTATCTTTTTTCGTGCAACTACGAGAGGAAAAAAAAGAATTTCCTCCTTTCTTATATCTCACACATCCCTCTCTCTTAAATTAAGATTATAATTTTATTTTGATTCTCTACAAAAAGAATTCTATGCAATATTTGGTATCATAACTATTAGCAAAAAAAATTAAAAGTTAGTCTACGCATCTTCCTATTCTATTCTATACCTTTTTTTCATTTTCTCCCAAGTTCCTAAATTTTTCATCACAAATAAAATAAAGAAAAAAAGTGTGAAACATAGTCTCCTTCCTTTTTTTCTCACATTATCATTATTGCCAAGTTGAATTACAATTTTCTTTCTTCTTTTAATACCATCTCAAGTAATGCTTGGACCTTTGTCTTGTTCTTTGATTCGTGCAGCTTAGAATGTTTAATGTAAAGTTGCAATTTTTGTGTTGTTTTGATGTACTTAATTATAAAGTTATGATTTTTATCATGATATCATGAGTAATATTTTTGTTATAATGTATTTGATTTAAAGTTTCGACTTTTGTGATATATAATTCTAATGTTTTGATTTTTACGAACACTATATGAGTTTTGAGTGGATTGATTAAAAGTTTTAATTTTTAATTATGATAACATGATTAAGTTGATTATCCTTGTGCGTTTAGTGTAAAGTTTGATTTGCATGTATAAGTGACTAATAATTGGAGAAATTTTATAGTAGAAGGAATATAGTTTCTATTTGTATGTGTTCTTTGTGATTTAAGTTTTCATGTCTATCAATAACACGTAGCTAATTCATTTTTATAGTTTATAAAATGAAAGTTGGGTTTTGGAGGTATTTATTCACGTGAATATGTGTTCTATATTTGGGATAGTGAAATAACTCATTCTTGATTTTGAACATCCATGAGAATATAAATTTGATGTCATATGTGATTAAAATTTAATCTTGAATAATCTATCTTTATGGTTGCCTAAGTTGCTGGTGATTTGTGTTTTAAATATTGTTCTCTTTGTGGTTGCTTAAGTGGTTGATGATTTGTGTTTTGAACATTGTTCTCTTTGTGGTTGCCTAAGTGATTGGTAATTTGTGTTTTGAACTTTAAATCTTTGTGATTGCCTAAGCGGCTGAAGATTTGTGTTTTGAACATTTTATCTTTTTAGTTACCTAAGTGGATGGTGACATGTACCTTTTGAGCATCATTATCATTACATGATATATCATATGCATCTTTGTGGACGCCATAGTGGATGGTTTAATTTTCCCAATTAGTATAGGTGACTTATTTGTGGGTGCCTCTATGGTTGGTTATATTCAGATTGTATACTTTTTAGGATCATGCTTAACTTGCACACATTTTATTGTTATTTTTATGTTGATCTAACTATGTGTTCTTGGTGAGTTGGTACTTGAATTATTTAGGTACATTTTATGACTAGGAACATTATTTTCTTTAAAACATTTATCACCAAGACATTTTATATTTATATTTTATGCCTATTAACTTGTTATTTGGTTTAATTTAGGCTATGGGATGAACTCCCCTTACGCCGATATTTAGGTACTAATGATCTTAAAGAGTTGCATGAATGAAGTTTACTTGGTGCACGCGGTGGGGAAAAGGGACTTTTACTTAAAAATAAGATTTTGCACTAACAAAACTGATGTGGTACATTTTTAAGTTATTTACTTTTCATCATTAAATTTAAATATAAATACGAAAGTGAGTTTTCTTTCGCTAAGAAATAATTGAATCATAGTTAAGTTCCGGTCAACCTTGTTTCTCTTGGATTTCACTTAAAGAGAATTTAATTTATTTTAGAGTGTAAATAAACATCCATCTAACAATTGGATGATTAATTTTGCAAAAAAAAAATTATAATAATAATATTTTAGTAATTTAAATTGTTCACTTTTACAAAAAATACATCAAGTCATTTTATTGCACATCGTATATTTATTACTTAATGAACCACTAAAAAAAACAAATTATAGTTGTTTTAAAAAAATATATATTTTTAAGTAATGTTTTGAATCAAAATATGGGGCGTTACAGAAGGTGTCCAAATAATCAAGACCTTTAGTCTTGTTCTACCCTTTAGCAACAAGGTAGGGCTCATGTCGTTCAACATGACCATTTGCATGAAATTTTAATTTAAAAATCGATTTACATCCAATCAACTTTTTATTGAGGTTCATAAGCTATTACAAGTCTCCAATTGGAGTCTTTAATAGCTTCATAATAAGAACTGGGTTCTTTCAAAATAGAAACAGTCATAGACAAAATCTAGTGAGAAACCGATAAGTTGTCATAGCATATGTAATTATACAAGGGATAAGGAGTACTTTGAATGGTTTTAGAAGAACAAAACTTATCATTGAATTTACACATTAAGAGGTAGAAATGGAAATATTGAAGATATGACGAAGAATGAGTAACTCTACCACTTCTTCAACCAAAAACCTTAAAAGTGGGAAACGTCAGGAACAATATTATGCAATATGTGATAAGGAGAAAAAAAATTTTAAGTTTAGATGGCAACCTATTAATAAGAAATGATTTGGGTAACTTTTGTTGAAAGAAAAGAACACGTGTCACACTCAAAATGTGTTGATGTTTACACTCAGAGTTCTATTTTGTTGAGGTGTCTCAACACAAGATGTTTGATGGACGATGTCATTGGTTTGATAAAGAAATATTTTAAAAGGAACTCGCTACCATTGTCAAATCGAACACATTTTACTTTTTTTATTAAGCTGAGTATCAACAAAAGATATGAAAGATTTAATAAGTATAAAAGTTTTAGATTTCAATTTCGAAAGAAAAATCCAACAATACCTAC
The DNA here is from genome assembly GCA_037974835.1 of Cicer judaicum. Classification (NCBI taxonomy): domain Eukaryota; kingdom Viridiplantae; phylum Streptophyta; class Magnoliopsida; order Fabales; family Fabaceae; genus Cicer; species Cicer judaicum. Next base: position 1,193,248 of record JBBPBS010000235.1, on the reverse strand, counting down.
TTTTATCATTGACAACAGTTAAAAGAATATTTATAAACAAACATAGAGCAAACAGAAAAGGACCCCAAATGTTCATGTGAATTAAATCAAAGCAAGCATTAGAACATGAAACACTATGAGTATTAGCCTTTAAATCCTTAAAATTGTTGGTACTTGATGTTGACAATTGCAACTTATATCCAAACATCTCAAAATAAAATCAACAACAAACACGAAAAAAAGTTGCGAAAACAATATACTAGTGAAATAATACCTACGGCGTCTTAGATAACTGCCCTTAAGGATTCATCTGTGTAATGTGTGCAAATCCCCAAGGGTACAACAGGTTCTTCCTCAAAGTGGAGGTAACAAAGCATCCCAAATTTAATTAATACAGGTTCTTGATCACTTTGTTTTCTGTTCTTATAAAAAATTTCGTCTAATTTTAGTCTCTTAAAATTTTTCATGTTCATTTTGTCTTTAATTTTAAATTAACTATTGTGTGTCTTTTGAATTTATGATTGATTTTTTAAAGACATTATAAGAAATTTTTCCTGAAAAAATAGAATTTTTTAACAAGCGATAAATTAAATATAAATTTTTATATATTTACTTAATTATTTGTTTTAAAATTGTAAAATTTTGTAAAAAAAAAATTATTAAACATGTCATAAATATTGCTCTACAAAAACATTCAAAATTGAAAGAATATATAATAGTTGATTTAAAATAAAAGATGAAAAAATAAAATATAAAAACAATTTTAAAGGACTACAAATTGACTAATGTTTTATAAAAACAAAAACAAAAAAATTATTTAATCCTTTATAAAAAATTACATCAACTATGGGTGGAAAAACTTGGATGAAGAATGTCGGTGGTGTTCTGTTTTAATTTGCTCTTGTTTTTTTATTTCCATTGGTAATTAGTTGTCTGTATTTACCGATGTTTCTATTTACCGATGTTCTTTCTACAATCAATTGACTTTTAAAAAATGCAATTTGAATTAACTTCATTTTGAATTTTTTATAGGTCTACCATTTCTATTTCATTTGAGGTTAAAAAATCGCCACAGAAAAAAAAAGGGTTGTTATTTGTGACTGCACACATTAATCGAATTAAAATTGCAAATTAAAATTTCTTCAATATATTCCAAATAATATACCCTCATGTTATAAACAAACAGTATTTAATTCAACAAAAATATTTACATAATAATCTTATTAAAACAAACAAATTAAAGCAGTTTGATTAGGAATTAATGTTGGTGATGCTAATTTAGTAATTGAACTAAGTAGTTATTAGGGGTATGCTAAGACTGCACTGCTCCTCATTGAATTCAATCATTCCAATCAACTTTAAAGGGTCTATCTGGCTTCACTAGATCCTCCAAAGTCTCCACATTTGCTAATGAAGTGAAACACTTTGACTTTCCATTGTTCATCTTGTTTGCCATCTCTAAATTGTGATATTTCCGAACAATCTAACAAAAACAACAATTTATACATTAGGAATTAGGATTAAAATCGTTTAACTTGGAGATATCAATGGAATGATATTAATCACTAGAAAACAATAATGTAATGGTATCTTTTTGTTGATATTTTTCTTTAGTCAGAAATTAGCAAGCTTAGGTTTTATATGATATGGTTTATCTTGTTCCAAATTGAAAATTGCGTATTTAGATTCACTGCACCGATCACAATATGCAACTATATATTAAATATATATTAAGTATGTGATCTCACACATTAATTTAAGATTGGATAGCTCATATTGCACATTATCCAAATAATCTAGAATCAATATTTACAGTTAATTTGTGATAAGGAAAATCAAGATCGATTGCTACACGATGACTCAGTGCCTTACCCAATTAGTGTTACCTTTCTTTGTGCAATAAATATGTTTCACCCTGTAGACTTAAAATCCGACGAATCTATTCTAGAGTGTATCTAACTAGTGCGAGAGACCCATGCTCTGCACAGGAAATATTTACTGATAAAATTTAAGTTTAAGATATAAATTTAATTAATATGGTATACCAAATTTTTGGTAAAATAAATATACTACAAAAAATTAAGTTTGACAGAACAAATAAAAATAGATAGGTTGATTGTAAATGAAATAAATAAAGTTATCTTGGTATACCGTATACGGTGTAAATATTTACTTAATTGTTTTTAAAAAGATAAAAGTTGAATCTACTTATAATTTGTACAAATGAAAATACAACAATTAATTATTTAAGAAAGAAGATACCCATGTCATGCAAAGAAAATAATTTTATATAATTATTTTTAATCGTTTAAAAGAGGAGATGTATCCGGCACAATAATTTAAAATGTCATAAAAAAATAAAAAATAAATTGAGATAGCTGTTTTTTACTTAAATAATAATAGTTGAAATAAATACAAAAATTCTTTAGTGAAAATAATGTAACAAATAATAGTTGAAAACAAACGAAATTAAATAGATTAAAATAGTCACAATATATATTAGTAGTGTTTTATTTGTGTGGAGGAATTAAAGATTAGACTGATAAAGAAGTTGAGCGTTAATTATAGTTTTTTTTTAACATTTTTTTTTTAAAATTTACTAAAATACTTCCTTTTCAAACTTATATAGTAAGGTACTTCATTTTTGAACTCAACTACAAGTCGTCTTTGTAAATGATAATTTCATTAAAGAAGTTTGCGTTTGCAAAACCGGCTTCTTTGAGGAATTTAAAAAAAAAATATTTCAATTTTTTTTCAAATTAATAAAATATATATATACTTAAAATAATTAATAAAAATACACCAATACAAATTTTAAATTATATAGATTGACTATAATTTCTTGTAACATTTGGATAATGTTTTCGACTAAGACTAGTTAATTAACTCGGTGTTGGATAGTTCGTATTTTCTGAACTCGATGTTGTGTCGATTGGTGGATATACCAAGGCATTGTAGGACTATGTTGATTAACTGATTATACTCGAAAACATTGTCCAAATGTTATAGAGAGCTCTAGTCAAATATAATTTAAAATTTATATTTGTGTCTTTTTATAAATTATATATATATATATATATATTGTTAATTTTAAAAAAAATTATTTTTTTTAATAAAGTCGTCTTTGCAAATGCAAACTTTCATAAGAAAGACATTATTTGCGAAGACGATTTGTAGATAAAAATAAAAATGAGATATTTTGATATATAGTTTTAAAAAAAAGTATTTTTGTAATTTAAAAAAAATAAATAAATTATTGAAAAAAAATCCACAATTATATCCGACCTACACCATGAACACTATGATTTACTAACAAACTGTTTTTTCCTTTAACATATTTTTCTGCTTAAAAAAATATAACATCGCCACTAATTTTTAACATTTGGTTTTAAAAAAATTAAAAAATATAATAAATTATTACCATAAATACACCCAACATTAAATTGTAGTGTATGGAAAGGCAGACACGTAAGCAACTTTTAAGGCATATTAAGTTATTTTTGAAATTTTGAATGTAAGGTATTTAAGAATAAAATATACACAAAGTAGGATCCGCTGTAGAAAAAGATTACGTACGATTCTTGAAAAAGTACATGGGACATTTTAGAAGATCATGTAATATATATTTTATTTATAAGTATATATTATTTTAGTTTTTCATAAGTTATTTTTATCAAATGTAATCTTATTTTAGTTATATTAAATATTAAAGTTGGTGTTTCTTTCAACGGAAATTTAAATTTCAATATATTAAGTGGACAATAGAGCATGAATAAAATACATTAAACAACTTTTATTATTTTAAATTTATCTGCTATATATACCATACATGATTATTTTAAATTTATCTGCTATATATACCATACATGTGATGGTCATTTTAAAATAGTTTATCATAATAATTTAAGTTTTCATTTTCTAACTTTTCTTTTGATGTACATAAATGCATTTTTTTTTTTTAAATATATATATTCACCGTCAACCTGTTTGAATTTTTTTTTGACTAATCTGTTTTACTAACCAATATCATTGGTTTTGAAAATATATATTATTTTTATAAATAAATTAATGTTATCAAACAAATACTGCAGGATAGAAGTAGTAGTAATTATCATAAGCATATTCTACCAAATGATTAATTTAATATTCTAAATAATAAGTTGTTGATGTAATTAATTTGAGATTAAGCACGATCCCCTTAAAATTAATGTAAAAATTTAATTACATTAATTAAATAGTGCAAATTTTGTAAAACTATTTTATATTAATATTTCATTTGTCCTAAATTATATGTCATTTTTCCAATTTCACATAAATTAAGACATATTATAAATGTTGTATAAAAAAAAAATTATGAGTTATTTTATAAAATATCGTTCGTTAATGATATAAAAAAGATAAATATAAAAATTTGGAAAAAAATATCGTAATACATAGTAAAAAGCTTAATAGCAAAAGAAACATTAATAATTTATTGATACCGTAAAATGATATAATTTTGGGAGAAATTCTTTAACACTCACCAAACTATTAATAGTAAGACATAACTAATCAAATATCAAATAATTATAAGTAATAAAAATAATTGTAAAATTCTAATTTGTCTAAAAAGCAAAAGAAACACATCATTGATGTCCCTCTTAACTTCGTAGTATATCTTTGAACGTACTCAACTCTCACTATAATGATAGATGACAAATGAAGCGAGTCTTAATTCCTTCAAACCTCTCTTTAAGAATATGAGTGACATTTAGTTGAATCTCCAAAGGTTAAGTTCAAGCTTAATGTTGTTGTTTCCGTTTGTGATGATTTTGAAGCTCTGAGGTATTAAAACTACCATTCGAAAGATTTCTTCGGTTAGTTATTGTAAAATGTTATCTCACATTTTTTTTATCTATTAAATGTATTTTTACTAAGTATCTCAATGATTAATATTTGTTAAATAAAACAACGAAAGTATAAAAATCATATATTTATTCAAAAAAAATCATTTATGTGATTGAGAAAAAAGAAAATATTATAAATTAAATTATCTAATTGAAAAGGTTGAAGAAAAGATAACACCAAAACTTAATGTCCCTTTATATGAAACATAGATTATAAAAATTATAATTTATGACAAATTAAGCATCTATTTAAAATTTTAATAATTTAATTTATTATTATATAATTAATTTTTTAAATTATTTGTTACATACATAAATTTAAATATTTATTTTTTAATTAATTTATGTTGAGACAAAATATCTCTCAAATGGTTTTAATGATAACAAAATTATTTAAAAGATTATGATTGTGGTTAATGACTAATCTGTGCTTTTGAGTGTATTCATATAAGAAAACAGGTTATAAATCATTAAGGAAAAAAGGAGAAAAATCTAATTCAAATTTAGAGGAATGAAATTCTTGAGGATGGCCTCGCGAGAGGATGAAGCTTCAAATCTGTTCAATAGTCATCCTCGCTGAAACTAAGTGTTTTATTCATTAAATAAAGGCAAATATAATATTAAAGAATGAATAAATAAAACTTTTGAAGTAAAGAAGTAAGATGGCAAAAGAAAGGTACGAGGAAGGATTACATTAGATGTGTCTATGGTCAACATCTTGAAAAGCATTCCAACACCTTTGAAAGCAACCCATCATATCATGTGCAAAGGCTACAAGTAGACCTATAGATCACTCTTGTGTGAATTAAAAACAATATAAAGTCAATCTTTAAAAGGCAACAACAAACAAGCTAAAAACGAAAGTCTTCACATGTCTTAAAGAAAGGAAAGAGAAAAGAACTTCATGTGAAGCCTTTACAAGTGTTGAAGAAAGGAGAAAGAAAAAGACATCACATGGTCTTAAAAGCCTTAAAGAAAGGAAAGAGAAAAAGGACAACATATGTCCAAGTTTCCAGAAAATCTGCAACCTTGTACTAGACGATGGGTTGCATCTGTCCAAGGACAGCTGGATAGCAGTTTCGTAATTCTAAGGAAAGACCTGAGGCTTTTTGAATTGATTTTCCAATGATCATAAAAAGTTTGGCCCATGTAAGGAACATCATAAAACTTCTATAAAAAGCAACAAGCTCTTCATTACAAGATACACAACCACATTGCATTAAAAGATCAAAAATCTTAAAGCTATCAAGAGCAATATCCATCCTCTCTTCATACTTTCTATAATCCTACATTAGATCTTTGAAAATCCTTTGAGAAAGTATTTAGATTCAATCACTCTCATATCACTCTGTAATTTCCACGTGAGATACACTTGGGAATATTTAAAACTTGATTGTAAGCTTGGTAAAGCTAAAGAATACACAATTTGTAATCATCCTCAGTGAGAGGTTGATCTATTTGAACATTAGTTAAATCTCACAAGAGTGTGAGGACTAAACGTAGCCTTCATTGGGTGAACCAGTATAAAAATTGTGTGTGTTATTCTCATATTTTTCTCTCACTCTTTAGCTCAGCTCAAATATGAAGGTTTGAAAAACTCATCCTCGGACTTGTCATCCTCTGCGAGATAGTTTTAAAAACACTTGAAAATTATTTTTAACAGCAAAATCCCTATTCAACCCTCCTTCTAGTGATATTTAGCCACATTAGTTTAAATGTAATTATATTCATAAAATCTAATCAAAATTATATTAAATTTAAAATAACAATTTTCACTTAATTCATGATTTTTATTTAATTAGTTATATCTAACATTATACTTATTTATTTATTTTGAAAGAAGAATAGAATTTTAATGTTTCTTTTAAAGAATAATGTTTACATATTTTTAACACTAGGAACTAATGTTTAATTACAATTTGACGAAATATATATAACAATAATAATTTGACACTAATTTATTATGCTTTCACCTATAGATAAAATATAATACATATAAATCAATATTTTACATGAATGAACGAAGTAAACATACATATAATTAAACATATAATGTTTGAGAATAAATATTTGACTTAAAGGTTCTATTTTTTAAAAATGTTTTTTATATAGTAATTTTTATAATTTGAGGGTAAATATTTTTAAAAATATCAACAAGTTACGTTATGTACGTTGAAAATGTTTAGTTATGAATGCATTTATAATTAATTGACAGATTAATACATATACTTATATTATCAATGTCCCAAAATTAAACTCATTATATATATTACAAAATATAAACATATAAAATTTGTGTAAGTAACAACGTTACAAGTAATGATAAATTAAAATTCATAATTTTATGATAAAAATTAGGCTAAATAACACATGTGGTCCCTTAACTTAATTTCAGATAATATTTTATTCTTTTATCTTTTTATTTTTCTTTTCGGTTTGATCCTTTATTTTAATTTAAGTGATAATTTGATATTTTACGTTTTAAAATATCAACAATATTACCTTTTTTTTTTTTC
>JBBPBS010000235.1:1119752-1185618 GCA_037974835.1 Cicer judaicum | reverse complement strand
AAATAAAAAACTAAAACGTTAACTGAAATTAAATTAAGAGATCACATGTGCTATTTAACTTAAAAATTAATATAATAAAAAAGTATTTATATTTACATTAATGAATTTAAAATGAATATACATGAAGATTTGGGTTTAACAAAGAAGGATACACTTCCATGACAAATAAATTATTATATAATTACAAATTAATATCATGAATCAAATATATATTAATTTTAAATTATAATAAAAATAATAAATAATTTATATTGAATACATACATAGTTAGTTTTTGAAATTTTTTAATGTAAAATTATTTTTATTTGTATATAATCTAGAAGCATTCGTTTGATTATTTTTATTTTTTGTGAAAAACAGTTTTTTCTCAAAAGAAAAATATTTTTGAGTTACTTACTATTAAAAATATTTAATTGAAATATAAAATAAAATACTTTTAAGTGATTGATAATATATATTTAATCTATTATTAGTTATATTAAATAAGTGGTTAAAGTGTTCCGAGTGAAGTCAAAGTGAAGTAACCCAAGAATTGTGAATTTATTAAAAGAGGATCTAATAGCAAAAGGTTCTGGCGGCACATGAAACCCGAAAGGGTTTGACACATTCTGCAACCCTACGGCACCGCCGCCACCAGATTCATCCATTCCTCTAAGTTCGCATACATAGGTTTGTGAGTGGTCTCTTATGCAAAGTACGATCTAGGACTTTCACATAATGGGTTGCAAGTTGGCGATCATTTCTTTCTTCGCACGATCCATATTTCCATCTCTGATTCGCGTTCATTGTTTACTTTTATCTGATTAACGTTCAATATTTTCTAGATCTGGTTCACAATATTTTGGACATAATTCTTGATCAGATTGTCACCGTTAATGTTGTTTGATTCTGGACAGACTCCTGTAATAACCTAGAATTTTGTATTATTCCTAATGCATAATTTAGTAATCAAATTAAATATTTTTATTTGTACATTTAACACTCTTTAACGAATAAATTAGAAAAATACATTTTCATTATATTGTAGTCCTTCATATTATCTTTAGATTGACCATTATTTGACCTAAATTCAATATTTATAACTCTAGATATCCTTTTAAAAAAAAAAACTAAAATGTTGACATTTATATATATAGCATCTTTACACTTAAAATTAACTTAATTCTACTTCAATTATGTTTGTATTATTGTTTTATAGCTTTCTAACCTACCACGGATGTGTCAATAGGACTCTTGTAACTCTAGTAATGATCCAAATAGCAAAGCAATGTAGCTTTTGCTGCTGTAACAAAAACAGGATTTTGTGGTTTTCAATTTGACAAAATATTGTGATTCTTGTTTAAAAACTCATGTATCATAATTATAAGTTTATTATGAGATATGTGAAATAGTATCTCAATTTCTTCATCAACAAACTCATTTTTTAGAATCAAAGTTAGAGTGTGTATCTTCTATCAAAACTATATTTACATCTTCTTCATCTTCATTAGATGATTCTTCAGAGTTATCCAAAGTTGCCTTTAGATCTTTCTTGTTTGCCTTGAAATATTTTGGTTGGAAATTTCTCTTCTCAAGTTTAGGATACTATGATATTCATAGTAGATATTTCTTCTTTATTGTTGCATTTTTGAATTATTTAAATGTGATAACATTCCTCATTAAAATTCTTGCTTTATAATGCATCTTGTATTGTTTTTTTTTATCAACATTAAGATGCTTTCTGGATATTTCAACACCACAAACGTCGTTTGGAGCCTCATAGTCATCTTTGACTATGTCTCAAATTTCGGGATCATGTGACATGTAGATACTTCTAAGCTTGTCCTTTTAATATTCAAATCTTTTTCCATCAAACAGAGGAGACATGTTAACGTTTCCACTTGTAACTTCATTGCCAAAGCTAGTCATAGTAAAACTGATCTTTGCAATAAACATTGAACAACACAAGCTAATTTATCATGGTTCATCACCAATACGGTAACTACACCTAGTTGCTTCAAACTGAATGATTTAATCTAGAGGTGTTAAAAAAACCAAAAAATGAACTAAACTGCAGAACTGAGATGAACGAAACTGTTTTTGACCTAAACCAATTTATAAAAATAGAGAACTGGACTATTTTTGAACTAATTTTTAAAATTTGAAACTGAACTGAACCGGTTTTCAGTTTGAAAAACCAAACCAAACTGGTTTTCAGTTTAAAAAAACTGAACTGAACCGATTTTTATTTCAAAAAACTTGACTCGAATTTTTTTTAGAAGTAATTAGAGGTAAATATGGAAAATTTGACCTATATAAATAAAAAAACTAAGTTAAACCGATTCGTTCGATTTTTTTAACTAAAAATCAGTTCAGTTCAATTTTCAAACGGTTCTAGTTCAGAACTGAACTTTGCCCACCCTTAATTTAATCCACGCTACAATATTTTTTATTTTAGACAACAATAAAAAAGTGTGGCATAAACCAAAAAAAATTTGCCTAAAGTTTAGGCAACAACTTGACAATGATTTACAAAGGCCACAATTTTTTACTTTTCTCCATGAATTCAAGCAAACCGTTGATGAAGATGCTTAAAGAGGCAACAATTTTCTAAATGTTTCAGACCACGGTTTTAAAGATTGATTTTGGCCACATTTCGTAAACATTGCCTATTAAATAAAGCCATGTTTTTCAAACGTTGCCAAAAGGCAATAGATTTGTATAGGCAACACTTTTTGGTTTAAGACAATAAATTTATATGCATTGCTAGCACTTTTTAACGCACTTTTTCAAATATTGTCTATATGTTTAGGCCACGATTTAAACCACAAATTTCCAAATTTTTTTTTTTAAATTACTGAAAATTAAATAAGTCATTGAATAAAATACACAAAAGTTAAACATAATAAAAAATTAATTAAATCTATGATAATAAGGAAAAATAATTGTCGTATCAAAATATTATAACCAACATTGATGTTTCCTTTGAGACTTTCTTGACAATGTTAAACTTCTTTTTTGAATTGTGTAAAATTCGATAACTCCAATTGTAGTTGTACATGTTTGACCAATTGCTTCAAAATTCGATAACTTGTATATATCGATTCCTTTAGGTGGAATCTTTATCAAAGGTTGATTGACTCCTGTAATTTGTTTGTTTAACCGTGTAACCTTGAAACTAACTATTTTAATAGTTGATGACTTGTTTTGTTTGTTAATTGGTTCTATGGTTCAATTCATATCTTCATTCGTTATTCCAATACCTCTCATTATCTTCTCACACTTGATTTTGAATCTCCTTAGTAATTCATTGCTTGATCTTGCTTCAATTAACTCAAGCTTGAGAGTACTTTTTTCACCTTAATCTTGAGCTTTCATCTTTTTCTTTAAACTTGCTTCCTTATTCATTTTTTCGGAAAAAAATATGAAAAAAAATAATTAGTAAGAGGTTCTGAGTAAATATTATTAAAAAATAATTAGTTCAGAGAAACAACTAAAAGCTAACAAATCTTAACTTCACTTGTTAAAGAAAATGAGATAGAAACATCTTAAACCATAAATGCAATGTGAAGCTTAGTTTCATAATTACACATATGAATCCACATCATAGGTAGACACACCTTAAGCTCTTCAAACTTTCACAAGGAATGCAAACAAAGTCTATGAAACAACATAAATTTCGTTGAAGAAAGATTTCAATAATGCCAAACATATAATCCTACAAAAATCAAACTTAGCATCTTCTTGTGAAACCTTGACATTCTCATAATAAGTTGTTTAAAACACTACGCCAAAAATAGCCTTTTACAGCGCTTTTTCAAAAAAATAAGCGTTGTGGAAACGAGCGCTGTAAAAGCTACAACAGCGCTTTTAAAAAAGCGCTATAAATCATGTAAATATAACGCGCGCTTGTTATGAACCTTTTAGAGCGCTTTTCGTAAGAAGCGCTGTAATAGGCATACCCATAATTCATATTTTTGACGTACCTTTTTACAACGCTTTTTATAAAAAGTGCTGTAATAGGCATACCCATAATTCATATTTTTGGTGTACCTTTTTATAGCGCTTTTTTGTAAAAAGCGCTGTAATAGGCATACCCATAATTCATATTTTGGTGTACCTTTTTACAGCGGTTTTGTGTAAAAAACGCTGTAATAGGTACACCCATAATTCATATTTTGGTGTACCTTTTAGAGCGCTTTTTCAAAAAAGCGCTGTAAAAAGGTGTATTTTTTTTAATGCCCTATATATATTTGAAAAGTGCTTTTTAACTTTTTATGGCATTTTTTTTATAAAGCGCTGTCTTTTATCCTTTTATCCAAAATAATTTTGAATCAGACAACAGAACACAACCTAATTTACAACATATATTATCCTTATGTTCGAGAAGTTCGTATATGTGCTCCTTTTCGATAAATTCATCATACTCATCTCCGACTATATCTTTATTCATGGGTACGATGCGCGGATCGTCGCTGCTGCCCATGTTCTTTTTTACTTGGATGTCAAGACACGCCCCGTATTTACCAAGGCATGACTGACTCAATTTAGGAGCAGCAGCGGCGACCGATTTTCCCCGATCCAGTTTTTTCCTTGCTGCAAGTTTGGTAGCAGCTGCTTTATTACCCGACAGTCTTTGTGGTTTGGCAGCTTTATTAACCTCCAATTTTTGAGGTTTGCTGCCTTTTTTTGGATGTGCGGGTGATTTATTTGTTTGGATCTACAAAAATGAGGTTAAATGTTAGTTTATTGAATCTGAAAAAATTGACAAAACCTTATACAATAAATGTGACAAACCTTTTCAGGAGATGTGACTTCCTCATTTCTAGGAGGCATTGTATCGAGGGCAACAAGGTTTGTGGGCCATGCCACGTAACTACCAATAGCTTCGCCCAATGTCTGCATATCTCCGTCGTTGTCCGGTATCGGCAACGGTGCAGCTGGTTCGAAGGCAACAGTAGGCGATACCTTGACATGGCCCGCAGGGATCGGAGTATTGTGCAATACTTCTCCCAAAGTATTGTACAATTTTCCTTTTCCCACCTTCCGGTGAGTAGGTGAGGACAAGTATAGGAAGCATGAATTGACACCCTAAATCAATAGTTAAAACATAAGTACAGTTAATATATAATAATGTTTAATGCATAAGTAATTAAAGTAAGTAATTAATTACCTCGAGAATACTCTTCAAACCGACATTGCAACTAGCGGTTTCACTCTCCATTTGTATTTCACGTTGGAGTTGTTCCGGAAGTTGCTTGTCTTTATTCGTATTCACCAAGAGTGCCACTTGCTCTGATAGGATTCTGAGCTTCTCTAATACTTCCTCGTTGGAAGGTTTTTGGCGCTTCTCTTGAGGAAAAAAGCCTTTGGGAGTTACGCCAAATCCTTTCCCCCTAACTCGGCCGGAATACTCAGGGACATTAAAAACTTTTCCCAGAATGTCCCTGCAACTAGCCTTGCTGCCCTCTTCACTTACACAAAGTTCTAATATTTTTTTGACATTTTCGTTATCAACCACCCCGTCTTTATTTACTCGAGCTTCCTTCCACAATATATGACGACCCAATGGTTGATCGGATTGGGTGTCTTGTCGCTATTCGTTAATATCATAAACAAAATAATACAAATTAGTTACACAATATAGTTTATAATACAAATTCCCTCATCATATAAAAGTGATGTTTAATTACTTACAAGTCTTTGCTCGAGACGTGCATATCCCATACGTGATTTTTTGTATGGGTGGGTTGGATTTCTTGCCCTTTCGCGATTTGCCTTACTAATATTCTATATAAAAAAAATAGCAATTGTGTAAAAATTTAAAATACGCTACGAATATGAATGATAAAACACAAATGCTAATAAATTAAATACTTACGACAAATGTAGGGTCTGAACGTTTGGATACAAATGCACTCCATTCATCATTTGATATATAATGTTTATATATTTTTGGAGCTTCAGCATTTGTATTTCCTTCTCTATCTTTTAGATAGAAATTAGAGAGGTGAGATCTAAATCCACGATGGATTTTCCCAGCAACTCTCAATACATAACTCTTTCTCACCTCATCAAGAACAAAAGTAGCTGCAATCGAAATAAAGATATAGTTTGACTAAGTAAAGTATTTCAATAAAAAAAAAATTTATAAATAACAAAAGAGTGAATCAAAAAACTTACTTGAATGTCATTCCTTAGTATATCTTTGACATCCTTCAACGCCTTATCTCTCCAATCATTAATCGTAATTGGAATATTTTGTCGAACAACAGCCCCAATGTAACTTACAAACGTTGAGCTGTTGGGGTCAATTGATTGACCACTCTCATTCCAGCCAACCTAATAAACTCATATAGTAAGTACATGCTATTAAAAAAAGCTAAAAAAAAATACACAGCAAACAAGTATAGTATAGTATAACCTCAAACTTAGTGCGATTGCTCCTTGCTTTAATCACGTTTTGCATTATAGTTGCACCACGTTTGACTTCATTTTCATAAGTCTTAGTGGTGCCAACTTCTTCATTTTGACATTCTAAATCTTTGTCTGTATCCATTTAACTACAACAAGTTCAACGTGCAGTTTAGTGTAACATCAACAAGCTCAACATGCATCATGCATTATTCTAAACAAGCTCAACACGTATCAGTATATATATTTTAAACAAGCTCAACATGCATTTTAATGATTACAAAAACCTAATAACATCAATACCTGAATAATGGTTCGAAGAAAGATGAAATGCGAAGAAAAGAGCGTACGCAGAAAGATCACAGAACTAAGGTTCACAGAAAAACGTTTTGAAGAAATACGTAATGAGGGTTACGTATTTCAATGAAAATATATTGGTAGCAATAGGAGAGATGATCTTTGATGGAAATAAGGTTCGAAATGAACGAGATGATCGTGGAAATACAGTTCGTAATGGACGGGATTATAGGGTTTGCAAAAGAAGAGAAGAACGATGAAGGTTGCTCTGATAGTGTAGTTTACGTAATGAAGAGGAAACTGAAGCGGTTACTGTTATATATATAACCCTTTTACAGCGTTTTTTATAACCCTTTTACAGTGCTTTTTCATAGAGCGCTCTAAAAGGCCTAAGCCTTTTATAGCGCTTCTTAACAAAGCGCTCTAAAAGGCGTCCTTAATTAATTTTTTAAAAGACTCTTTTACAACCCTTTTCCAAACTAAGCGCTGTCAAAACCTCATTGATTGAGAATGTTACATAATGTCATTTTTAAAGTCTTTTACAGCGCTTCGTTCAAATAAGCGCTGTAAAAAGACTATTTTGTTTTATAGAGTCGTTTACAGCGCTTATTTAAACAAGCGCTGTAATAGACCTCCTTGTTTAATTATATGTTATATGAATGTTTTTTTTACTGTCTTTTACAGCGCTTGTTTAGATGAGCGCTGTAAAAGGCTTTATTGTTTTTTGATGTTATTTTTGTGTTTTGTTAAGTTATTTTTTAAACTCTTCCTATTCACCAACATCAAAGATTACATGCATGGCTTTTTTAAACTCTTCCTCGTTTGAAGGTTTTTATGCATCTTCTTCACAAACATCAAATCCATGTTGAACCTCCAAGCAAAACAATCTCCAGGTCTTTAGGTTCCTTCTTAAATCGAAACAACACCCTTTTTATCTCTCTACATTCCTTCTTAATAAATCGAAACTTGGTCTTCAGGTTCATTTGCCATGTTGCGAAAAATTGATTTGAGTCTGATTTTTTTGTTAACAATGTGTTTTTGTTAAAAAGCCTGTTAACAATGTGTTTTTGCGAAAAATGCGTACAAGGTGTTTGAAGAAAATCCTATTAGATAAGGTCCAGTTAGGTGTCTGATGAATGTTATTTTTAAAACGTTTTACAGCGCTTTTCCCAATAAGCGCTGTAAAAGGTCTCCATCAGAATACATTAAAGTTATATTAAAAATATTAACACATTTTTAAAGTTATATATTTAATTATTGAGCGTTAATTATTGAGCGTTAATTTTTCCTTTAATATTAGTTACTCTTGAGCGTTAACCCCTAGAATTCACACTTGGAAGGCCTCGGTTCGAATATGAATTAAGTGAACTTCGTAACTGTAAGCGCTTTTAAAAGGTTCTTTTACAAGAGTCTTTTACAGCGCTCTTTAATATAAGCGCTGTAAATTGTATCTTTATTTAATTTTTAAAAGGGCCTTTTACAGCGCTTGTTAGAAAGAGCGCTGTAAACATATTTATTATTTTTTTTAAAGGGCCTTTTACAGCGCTTGTGTTTAAAAAAGCGCTATAAAAGGCCTCAATATGTTATTTTTGTGTTTGTTTTATCTGGGTTCAATAGTTCTTAAGAATTGAAATTGTCCAAATTTACATAAACATGCACTTCACCAAAGACCCTTATCCCCAACCCCTCATCAAAATAAAGACTCATCAACCAAACTATCCCTAATTGTATTTATAATATTCCCTAAAATAATATTATCCCTAAAATAATAATACGCTCCTGCACTTATAATATTCCCTAAAATAATATTATCCCCAAATTTACATAAACATGCTCCTGCACTTATAATATTCCCTAAAATAATAATATCCCCTAAAGAAACAATTGAAACACACGTATAACAATTACAATTGTATTTGATTGTAAAGGCAATAAACTCAACTTCCACAAAGGCTTATGCTTCCAAAAGCTTCTGATATGAAATCTGTCATATTAGTGTAAAACACTCAATTCAAATTACACGCATATTTATCACAATAATTCAGATTACATGCATGGCTTATATAAAACGATTAAACATGTACATTAAGATGCTCTTCTTCTTTTCCTGGTGGGATTCACATTTGTTTGTCCATTTACAATACGAAATGATGGATTAATCCAAATTTCCTCGTCATGATCATCTCTAAGATATAAACCATCATCAGTTGAATCAATTTCAAGTGGTTGTTGTGATGTTGCAAATAAAAGATCATTACCAACATCTTCATCATTATTGTTATCATCACTTATTTTATTGGTTGATAGGACAACAAACCATTTATCATCAGAAGGATCAGTGACATAAAACACTTGTTGAGCTTGCGACGCGAAAATAAAAGGCTCGTCTTTGTATCCCACCCTATTAAAATCAACAAGCAAGAATCCTAACTCATCAATCCGAACGCCATTATTATTATCGACCCACTTGCAACCAAATATGGGAACACGAAACATTGTGTAGTCTAACTCCCACATGCGCTCGATAACCCCAAAATATGATAGATTTGCATATATTGGGTTTTTGTCTTTTGCACTGGAGACATGCATCGCTTCAGCTACGAGAGTGACTCCACTATTTTGCATAGTGGTCTGATTATCTTGTTCTTTGGTATAAAATGTGTAGCCGTTAATAACATAACCAGTGTAAGAAAAGACATGTAAGCTCGGACCATTTGCTAGCCACCTCAATCTCTGTGAAATTGATCCGGGGTTTATATCAAATTTTGACTTTATGTGATTTTTTAACCATGTTATAAAACTTCGATTGTGCTCTCGAGTTATCCAATTTTGATTCCTATTCATGTTCAAACGAGATAACTGATCCATGTGTATTGTAACATACGATTGAACCTCATCATCATTGTGTAGAACATACAATTGTGCTTGCTCCCATTCTATCCTTGATATAGTCAGCAGTCTCCTTCCAATTATCCCTTCTCCTAATATTCTTCCCGAATGACGAGACTTGGGAAGCCCTATGGATTCAACATTGGACAGATATTCAGTACAAAATTCAGCAGCCTCTTCAACAATGTATCGTTCAGCAATACAACCTTCTGGTCGACTTCTACTTTTTACGTACCCTTTTAATATTTTCATATATCGTTCTATCGGATACATCCATCTCATATAAGCTGGCCCACAAAGTTGTGTCTCCTTAACCAGATGAACAGTAAGGTGAACCATTATATCAAAAAACGATGGTGGGAAATACATTTCAAGCTCACACAAAGTAACAACAATTTCCCTCTGCAATGTCGGTAATTTCTGAGGGTCGATCACTTTACTACAAATTTCCCTGAAGAAGAAACATAATCTAGTTAAGGCTAATGGAACTTTTTCAGGTAAAATGGAACGTATACCTATTGGTAGCAAATGCTCCATTAGAATATGACAATCATGGGTCTTCAAACCTTTTAACTTGAGGTCTTTCATACAAACCAAATTTTTAATGTTCGAAGAGTATCCTTCTGGAACTTTAACTTCATGTAGAAATTTACATAAAACAATTTTTTCCTTTCTAGATAGAGTATGAGTGGCTGGAGGTAGATATGTGCGATTTCCTTTCTTTACTAGAGCCAATTCATTTCTTATTCCCATATCGACCAAGTCTAATCTTGCTTTGATGCCATCTTTAGACTTTCCTGGAACATTAAGTAATGTACGAATAACACTATCAAATACATTTTTTTCAATATGCATCACATCAAGGAAATGTCTTATATACAATGACTTCCAATATGGCAATTCAAAGAAAATTGACTTTTTCTTCCACCCAGATTTGACTAGCTCTCCCGCAAAAGGTTTGCCAAATTTATTAGTCATTCCTTGTACTTTTTCAAGTATTTGATATCCAGTCGGTGCTAAAGGAGCTTTACCTTCCTTTGATTTTCCATTGAATGCAATTCTCCACCCACGATACTGATGACTATAAGGTAAAAATCTACGATGTCCAAGAAACACATTCTTCTTACAATGTTTCAACCGCATCCAATTTGTACTCTCTTCACATATAGGACATGCACACTGACCTTTAATGCTATATCCTGATAAATTACCATATGCTGGAAAATCATTAATTGTGCCGAACAACATAGCCCTCAAATTGAAACATTCTTTCTTATACCCGTCATAAACTTCCACACCTGTCTCCCACATACGTTTTAAATCTTCGATTAGAGGAGTCAAGTATACGTCGATATCATTCCCTGGTTGTTTGGGTCCAGAAATTAACAGAGACAACATCATAAACTTACGCTTCATACATAACCATGGAGGTAGGTTATATATTACCAAAATCACAAGCCACGTGCTGTATGAGATGCTTTGAAGACCATGTGGATTCATTCCATCAGTAGAAAGTGCAAGTCTTAGATTTCTTGACTCTATCCCGAATTCAGGATACTCGTGATCAATTTTTGCCCATTATGGGGAATCTGCAGGGTGTCGAAACATTCCATCTCTAATTCTTTCATCTGCATGCCATGTCAAGTGTTTTGAATCTTTTTCACTGTGATACATGCGCTTAAATCTTGGTATTATAGGAAAATACCACACGACTTTTGCTGGGGTAGATTCTTTCTTCTTATATCGAGAGACATTGCATTTCAGACACGCCTTAAGTAGTTCGTATTCATTTCAAAATAAAATGCAATCGTTAGGACACACATGAATCCTTTCGTAACTCATGCCAATAGAATACAAAATTCATTTAGCCTCGTAGGTTCGACTGGGAAGTTCATTATCATCTAGTAACATATCTTTTATGAGTGTTAGTAATTCTGTAAAGCTTTTATCTGACCATCCATTACTCGCTTGTAAGTTGTACAACTTTAATATCGCCGACAGTCTTGTGAATTTAGTACAACCATTATATAATTCTTTCTCTGCATCACTCAACAAACTTTCAAACATTTTAGGACAATCTCGAAGATCTTCTTCAACTGCTTTTGCGATCTCATCAACTCGGTCAGGCTCATATGTATCTGTATCGAAGTCAGTTGAAGCATGTGTCGAACTATTGTCAAAATTAATGTTTCCTTTTTTTTTTTCTCACCATGTCTTATCCAACATGTGTAGCTTTGATCAATTCCATTACATACTAGATGTCCTTCTAATTCATCTTCTCTAACAAGTTTTCCAAAACAACATTTTAAACAAGGACAAACTACTCTATTTGGATCTTTTGCATTCTTCACTGCAAACTCAACAAACTCCTTCACTCCAATTTCATACTCTTTTGACAATCGATTGGCTGACATCCATTTCCTATCCATATTATACCACCTATATAAATGCAGAACAGATCATGTGGTATGAGTTTTTGACAATTTTTGACAATTTCAAATTTACATAAACGGATCATGTGTATATATGTGTAGAATTAAAAACTAGGGTAGAGAATATTGACAAAAACAGGACAGATCATGTGGTATGAGTTTTTGACAATTTTTGACAATTTCAAATTTACATAAACGGATCATGTGTATATATGTGTAGAATTAAAAAACTAGGGTAGAGAATATTGATAAAAACAAATTAAAAAATACTTGAGACAACGTAGATGGCCGCACACGTACTGTGTTTAGAATAATATTAGGGTTTTGAAAGATGTAGAGCTTGTTTAGAATAATTCATGACATAGTATGTATATGAGAGTTTCCAACGTATATAATTATTTGAAAGATGAATTTTACAGCGCTTGTGAAAAAAGCGCTGTATTAGGTAGGAAAATTCAATGAAGCGCATGTATTTTACAGCGCTTGTTTCACAAGCGCTGTAATAGGTAGTTAAAATAAATGAAGGCACATGCATTTTATAGCGCTTGTGAAAAAAGCGCTGTAAAATAATATACGAAAGTGCTTCATTTGACAGCGCTTTTGTTACAAGCGCTGTAAAAGCCTTATAACGTTATGCGCAAACGTTATATGACCTACAACAACGCTTCTTTTACAGCGCTTGTCATCAAAAGCGCTGTAAAAGGCTCCGTGATTTTTAAAATAGATTTACAAAAGCGCTTGTATTTAGGAAGCGCTGTAAAATGCGCGCTGTTAAATGTCATTTTTGGCGTAGTGAAAATTCACTGTGAACAAGATTTAGTATTTCTCTTCCTAAGGTTGGATCTTGTGATAAACCAATTGGGAAAATAAACCTTAAATTTTGATTCTCTTAATTTGTTATTCAATATTTCATCACCTAATCACAATTTTGGATTTAATTTTATCATATATATTAGTTTTAGAATCTTATTAATTCTTTAAACAAATAGAAGCAAAAAAGATAACTTACATTTTCAATATCCACATCAACATCCTTTGGGTGTTCAATAACCACAACCTTCATAATCTAGCGTGTATAATTTAAATAAGACAAATAAGAAAAAATAACTTGAAACTTCCATGTATTAAACTCAACACTCTCACAAATGCAAAGATACAATACATCTACAATTATAAGATCTCATAAATGGAATCCAAACAACTCATGACAAAACCCTCGATCAAAAAATGAATATTACTAATCCACATCCATCAACAACAAAACTAAAACCAAGAAAGATCACATAAATAAAAAACAATAATAACAAAGAACCCAAGAATAATAACAACAAAATCAATTATAAGAAGATAAATTACCCTCTGAACTTGATAATGAACAATATTGTAGTTTCAGGGACAACATAAAATCAATCCTTAAGTTTAGCTTCACACTTCTTCCTAATCAATTTATGTTGATGAACACAAATTAAATAAATAAAATAATTTATCCGATTGAATTCTATATATTTGAAAATGCAAAACCTGTTAATTGTATTATTTTTCCAATTGTTTAGTACTAGAAATGAGTTTGCTTGTTTCAGACATCTACTACATCGGTGATTCAAGTTCTTGTTTTTTGGCCAAAGCATATTCTTCTTCATTTTTTGCTTCTTCAAAACGGATTCAAGAATCACCAATTCCATTTTCTCCTTGACCATCATTCATACAATATGATTTATTGATTTTTGAAATAAAATAAAAAAAAAAAACACTAGATGGAAATCAATGAAAAATTGAGAGAGAGATAATGAATACTCACTCGATGTTGTTCTGATGCGTTGTCAAATATATGACGGTAGAATGCTTTGATATAGAGTGAAAGGGAATGTGAAAGGGGGAGAGTGAAAGAGGAAAGTAAAATTAGGGTAAAAAGTATAAGAGGAACTATTAGGCCACATTTAAAAAGCTATTGGAAACAATACTTAATTAAAAAAATTAATTAATTAAAATTTTATTAAGGTTGTTGCTTATTATTAGGGCTGACTTATGCTACACTTTTTATACTTTATACCACATTTTAAAATATGTTGTTATTAAATTTTAATAAGCAACGATTTTTTTTTGTGGTTTAAAATATCAACACTTTTATAACCGTAGTTAATTGTTGCTAGAAAAAAAATAAGCAACTATTTTTTCATATGAAGTCAACAAAGTGTACTCTACAAGTAAATTAAAAGAAACACTTGAAAAATCATCATTGCCTATTTTTATTTTCTGCCACAGTTTTCTAGTTGTGGACACGTGATTTGTGGCCTAAAGTAAAAATTATGTTAGTGCCACTAATTGACCAAATGAATTACACATCCATTGAACAACTACTAGTCAACTTGACTATGTTCAAGTCTTCCCAATCTTCTAGCTTAGTGCAGTCAAGGTGTTAAAGGATGCAACCACTACTAGCCTAGGTTACAAACATAATCTGTTTATGGGTTTTTCTAAATATCTCTCACAAGAACATGTTTACAATGCTATGCTCTCATAAAGTGAAAATCTCTCAACACTTAGATAAAATAATAGGGTTAAGTACAAGAGTTTCAAGACGGCTGTATCGTGCTTATTGTAGTATTGTTGTTATTTATCAATGAGGGTTGCACGTCCATTTATAAAGAAACTTTAGGATATTTGGTCGCTGTCCTTATTGAAAGAAGTAAGGATGTAAAACAAAGTTTTGTATCAATTCTGCAAATATTGATTCAATATTCAAGCTTGTCCAAATTTTAATTTGTAATTGATTCTGCTTATCTTGATATAGAAACAAGAAAAACATGGGATATCACGATCGAAGTATGTCACACGGACCTTCAGAAAAATGACAAGATTCAAGATGTCGAGAAGAGAATAGTTGAATTTGTCTTCTTTAGTGGTTAATTTTTTTTTATCATAGTTTTGACTTTTTATCGGACATTAAATTTATATCAGATTCAAATAAATTGTTTGTCAAAGTTATCAGAGCCAGAAGATCAAATGTATTTCATACTAATAAAATTCAGACGATCAATTGCTTGACATATTAATAAAAGGAGACAATCAATTTTTTGACACAATGATTGGAGGAAGAATAAACTTAGCATTTCTTGCAACAACAAAATGACAAGAGGCGCGTTTCAGTGTGCATTCATCAGACTTAGAATACAATTTTTAGAGAGAAGTTTTGGTGTTCTTGTAACTTGTCAAAATATTAGAGGATGCAACGTAAAGCCACTTAACAATTATGTGATATGAGAACTACACACTTAAATAAAATATTAGTGTTTTAAACTGTTCCCACAAAATAATTTTTGGTGTCATCAAAATAAGTAAAGGTTATAGTTATTGAAACCAACTTGATTTTGACATCTTCAGCTAGTTCAATCTCATGATATATGAGTGAACTTATTAGCTATTTTAAAGACAATTTGTTTAGATCTGTAGCCTCTTGAATAACTATTACAATTTCTTGACATGTTCAGATGTAGTGTTACTCTTTTAATGAACCTTTAGCACACAAACTAAAAATTGAGAAAATTTCATTGTCTTTTTCAATGTCTTTAGATAAAAATTGGGAACCCTTAGATAACATTTTCTTTGTTGATGCATTTGTGAAACTCCTTGAAGGTGATTACATTTATCATAAATTTTATGGCTTTATGATGCATCTTGTATTGTTTCTTTTGTTTAACATTGAACTTTTTTCAGGATATTTCAACACCAGCATCATCCTTGGGAGCCACATAGCAATCTTCGACTAAGTCCTAGAGTTAAGGATCATGTGAGATATTGAAACTTCTTAACTTGTCCTTTCAATATTTGAATCAAACAAAGAACCTTGTTAACATTATTGTAACACCCCTTTTTTCGGAGTTTGAAAAGAATAGCGTCATAATTTCCTACCTAACTCCTAAGGCCTAAATTTGAAGTAAAACATTTATGGTGATTTAGTTTTAGTAAAATAAAAAAAATAAGTCTAAAGTGTACACTAATACAAGAACTATTTTTCTTTCTTTAAAAGCAAAAGGTTTACAAAATTTCTTTGGATAAACTTCAAATATGCGTACAAATTATATGCACAACTTATCTCATACAACCATTAAATAGTTTTTCTCAAAGGCTGACAAATTAAAATTTCCCCATGCATTTAAATATCATGAAATTACAATTCCACTTGGAATAAATAAAGTGTTATAGGATATAAAAAGACTCATCCCACAAGTTATCATTGGTTGGTCAAACACTAAAGATGTTGTATGGAGGGTACTCTCCTAACATCATTATTAACTGAGTTATTGGAGAAATTATCCTCTTACAATTTTACTACTAAAACTAGGCTTCTAATCAACAACATCATTATTAACTGGTATTACTTTCTTTGTTCTAGTGAACTCCAGCTTGAGATTCATGGTTAACTCGTTTAATTGTTATTCTACATCTAAATGTTGTAAGGGCAAAACGAAAAGTATCTTTCTAATCCCATATCTCCCTTTCTCTCTCATGTTTCCTTTTCTATTCAAAATACATTTCCTCCATCTCATAAATACCAAGTTCAGAAAATTATCCCCTTACTCTCACTATATTTATTTATCTTAACCTCAACAATTACTCTACAAACTTATGCAAATCTAACCTCATCTCCTCATGTAATTTTTTTACCTCACCTCAATTTCACCTCCTTTCATAAGCTCAAAATTTTGCATGCACAAGTAGCAACAATTCTCTGATCATAGCATTTGGGCTCATGTTTCTAGCTTTTTAGTTTGGTATTTTAAAAGCTCTTTATAGCTTAGATTAATATTTTTAGCTTGTTTCTAAACTTTGGATTGAATTTGAATTATATATTTGCATTTTAATTTCATTATTTACATTTTGACTCTTTCACACTATGTAGGCCATAACATAAGCTCTGGATATCGGATTGGTACATACAAGAAAGCTTTTGAAAGCTAAAAATCTGAACTACAACTTTTGTGTTGGAAGAAAAGACCAATTCCAAACTTTATTGGGCCTAAATTGCAGATTTTGTAATATGGAGTTTTGTAATAATTTTAATTAGCAGGTCACTTGTTTTTAAACCCAAAAACCTAAAGCCCAATATCAAGTACTATATATTGGCAGTTTTGTTTCTTTTCTAAAGACGAAAAACTAGGATTCAGATTGCTACAAAAAATAAATAGTTTTTATTTTAATTTCATAGAAGGCAAATTTTATAAGACTAATCCACGAGTTCAGAGTTTCATCAAAACATTGAGATTCAGGTTACACTATCAATTTCGATTCATGATTATATTCTTATTTATATGATTATATTGATATTTTGATTGCTTAAATTGAATTTTAATATAATTGATTAAATTTATTTGACATAATT
The DNA here is from genome assembly GCA_037974835.1 of Cicer judaicum. Taxonomy (NCBI): domain Eukaryota; kingdom Viridiplantae; phylum Streptophyta; class Magnoliopsida; order Fabales; family Fabaceae; genus Cicer; species Cicer judaicum. The sequence continues at coordinate 1,168,227 of JBBPBS010000235.1, read as the reverse complement.
TGATTTTGATTTCTAATTTAATTGAATTATAATTTTGCGACGCTTGATCGTTAATTATAATACTTTAATGATTGTTATGATTAATCCAATCAAAGAAACCAAATTCACATAGGATTGAATACACTTGTTTGATCAATTCTATAGTCAAATAAGAATAGAATCAAGAATTAGAAATTAAACTCATTAATAGAACCTGTGATAGGTTTGGAACTCGAATAAGTTGATTAATCTTTTTGCTCATCTATTAAATAAAAAATCTAAAAAACAACCCCTTCTAATTTAAACTTTCAATCCGGTTATTATTATTATATCATAAGTCCTTGGAAAACGGTTTGAGTTATTACCTCTATTTACATTTTATTAATTGTATTTGACCCGTGTGCGACAGCGAATCACCCTCCATGCATTCACAAGTTGAAGAAAATGGAAAGAAAGAAAAGAAAGAAAGAAAAAAAAAGCTAGAAGTTAACCAGAAAAATTAGTGAAAAATCTCCCCCATAGAGCATAGCAACAAGTAAGTTCATTTCCCTTAAATAATCTATTTCCATGTATGAGTGTTGGAGTGATTTGGGTTAGAGGTAGTGATTGATTATTATAAATGGATTTTTTTGAAAAATAACGAGTTTGAGGAATCCATTTTCCATGCATCATATATGAATGATTTGTGTGTTGTTGAGTTGTTTTATGTCTTGTTAATTTCTTGATTTTTGGTACTTAATATGTGTTTATTGATGAATGCATGTATGAAGTATTGTCTGATATTTGATGGTTGTGATTTATGTTTTTGATTAGTGAGTGTTTGATCGTTGGATTGTGAAAATAGAGGGAAATCCCTAAATTTTGCAAAAATTCATGAAGCCTAATTGAACTGGCTAAGAGAAAAACACCATTTGACTAAAATTGTGGCTTTATACTTAAACTCACTAAAATAGATAGAAATTCAGTTAGCGAAATTTGATAAAAATTAAAATTATTTAGCCTCTTACTTGAACTTGCTAAGCAAGTTATTTCTGGTTGAGTGAAATTGAAAGACTAAAGTTTTCTAGTTTGGTCTAGTGTAATGGTTGGGTGACCTCTACTTAGATAATCTAAAATTATGCTATTTTAACCTATTTGATTCACCATACTTTGAAGGTGCAAACATGGGAATAAGGGTTGAATTGTGTTTTTCTAAATTATATTATTTTTCATTATTTGATTAATATTGGTTATTGTTTGATGACTTGGAGCAGAAGTATTAAAGTGACACAAGTAAATTATCTTGGTTTGCCACTAAGTTAGCTACGTCCAGTCCCCTCACTCCAAAGAATTTCATTTACTAATTCAACGACTTGAATTACAAAGCACCTGAATTATTAGAATCGTTGACTTTCTATCAGAGGCATTGACTTTTCTTCATCAAAGAATAACTTGATTGTTGGAGTCAGATGTTGTATTCATTGTTTTCTTGATAGTTGGAGGCAGACTACGTGACTTAGAATTAGTGGCTTCGGAAAATCGCATTTGTTTCCTTATCAGAGTCAAAGTAACTTTTGAGTGTGTTGTGTATCATAGGACGTACTTTGGAACGAGTTAATGTCATCAGAGTCAGTAGATACTAAGCTTTAGAGGCCGACTTGAAAAGTGGCTTCATACATTAAAGGCATACTGAAATTACTACTCATGAAAGGCATGCTAAGTATTGTTCATTAGAGCATGCAGATGTATTGTTCATGAAATACTGTTCATTAGAGCATCTAAAGTATTGTTCATCAAAACGTGTAGATATATTGTTCATTAGAGCATGTATAAGTACTGTTCATCAGAGAATGCGCTTAAATACTACTCATCAAAGGCTTGACAACTGTACAAACGCATTGAGCTTCCACAAGCGCACTGAATCTTTAGAGGCAAATGAATTCTTTAGACTAAAACTTCAAAGGCAAATATTAGAGGTAGATGCGGGTTCTTTTCCAAAGTGTGCACTTGTTTGATTTTGAGAATTTTGTTGATTGTTTTGGTGGGCGTTTTCTGGTTGATATCCTCTAGTGGTATCCTTTGGTGGGATCCTCTGGTCATAATATTTGGTTGTATCCTCTTATTTTCTTCTTCCAATTTTTCATATTTAGTGAAGTACTTTTGTCGTTCTCATGAAATACTTTTGTTAACATTAAAATTCTAAGTGAAAAACCAACATGGTTCCAACAATCTCCCTCTTTTTGATGATGACAAACTATATTTTTTATGACAATTTTTCTTTCATTATTTGACTCACCCTGACATAAGGCTCCTCCTAAATCCAAGTAATTATCTCCTCACAATACATAATTGTTCTCAATATCTTTCTCCCGCTTTTGTCATCATACCAAATGACTTGAAAGTGAAACCCCTTTTATTTATTTATAAATAAACTGAATAAAACATAACACATATCTCGAGCATAAAACATAAAACTTATCCTAAGATGAAACTAAACTACTATATGGTTGGTACAACACTAGTTAGGTATAAAGGTAAGGTTTAGGTGTTACTTAATGAACTCAAACCTATCTTCAACTAGTGGTTTGGTGAATATGTCCGTCCATTGGTATTTAATTTCTACAAATTGGATGTTAAGTACTCCGTTTGAACAAAGTCCCTAATGAAATTTGTTTTTGATTTCTATGTGTTTATCTCTAGAATGTAGGATTAGGTTCTTGGTTAGGAAAATGACAAAAGTGTTGTCACGATATATGGTTAGTGCCTTTTAAGTATCTAACGATTCTCTTAACAACAATTAAATGAGATTATCTTTGAATATGGTGATAAATTGCGAGATTTCATTCTCATCCTAAAAACTTTGAAAACAAATATTTTCAAATTCTCCTTCGTGATCACTTCTAATTTTTACAATTTTAAGACCATTTTCATTCATTAATTATTTGCAAATTGCAATAAACACTTTTTGGCATTCATATTGATTTCTTAAGAATTTTACTGAAGTTCGCCTACTGTAATAATCTACTATCACAAAGCCATACTTCTTTCCATTTAGTGAGGCTGTTTTCACTAGCCCATAGAGATCTATATATAAGAGCTCAAGAGGATTTGAGGTAGAGACTAAGTTCATAGGGTTAAAGGAGTTCTATATTTTTTTATCTGTTTTTACAAGCTTCACACATAATTTCAATTTTAAGACAAAACTTGGATATACCTCTGACTAGTTGAAGTTTATCCAATTTTGTAATTAACCTAAGGTTTGTATACCTCATCTTGTTTCGCTAGACTAAACAATGTTATCTTATAATCTTTTTTTTGCATCTGACTTGTAAAGAGTGTGAATCCATGCTTTTGACTAATTGCCTTGCATGTTTTTTTATTAAATATAATATCATAATTATTATCACTTAACTAAATAATAAATTTATTATGTTTAATTAAGACCTTTAAGAAACAAAACATTTTTAATAGAAGCAGAGGTACCATTACCAATTTTGCCTTGCCTCATGATCCGCTCTATCTGCATTCATTTAAAAGTTACTTTGCCTCTATTGATCAATGTTAGGTCTTGGAACCTAGACTTTTCTCCCGTCATATGTCGTGAGCATCCACTGTCCAAGTACCATTATTAGTGTTATAACTTTACTATTGAGGACATCTACAACATGACTAATTTTGTTCTAAGGTACCCTAATTTGGTTAGGTCATAGTTTGTTAGTCTTCAAAAGTTTCTTGTCTTTTGTTGTATTTAACACAGGACAAGATAGTTTAGAGTAATATTTCTTATCGCAGACATTGCATAAAATATCAAAAGGAACAAATTTAGTTTCAGTTACTGTTTCTTCAAATCCTAGACCTCTTTTACCATTTCTACTAATTCCATAAATAATAGAAGCATACTTGCTTCTTTCCATACTATTAGCTAGAAACTCTTGAAATGCTTCTTCATTTTTAATACAATCACATGCTACATTTTCTAAAGGTTTTAAAACATGATTGTCTTTCGATTTCTTAGTTTCATCTTGACCTTAACACATTCAATTTTTATAACACTTATTTCCCAGTTAAGTTATTATTTACTTTCCTAAGTGTTTTCAATTTAAGAAACAACTTGTGGTTCTTGTTTAAGAAGTCATATATAATATTACTAATTAAATCAGATCGAGTTGAATCATAAATACTTCAATGTATTAATCAATTGATTCACTTCTAGAGTTAGAATCAGTGACGGATCCAGATGCAAAGTTGGTAAGAGCCATTAGAGCCAAATCTACTTGCTCTTCGTCATCAAAAGATTCATCATAATCATCACAAGTAACCATCATAACCTTCTTCTTGGGTTTGGAATCTTTCCTATGATGTTTCTCATTTTCCAGATTTTGACATTCAGACTTGACATGTCCAAGTACACTACATCTATAACATATATTGCTTTTATTGTAAAACTTTTCATCCCTTCGTATGCTAGATTTCCTATAATATCTTGGAGGAAATTTCTTCCTCCTGTTGTACCACATCCTATAAGTGTTTCTAGATATGAAAGTTAGTTCATCTTCCTCTGAATCTCCATTTTATACCTATGAGTATGCTTCTGCTTGCAAGGTTTTCTTCTTCTTAGACTTCAAAGCCAAAGTCTTGTTCTTCTTCTTGGGCTTATCTTCTTCAAGCTAAACTTCATGTGATCTGAGAGAACCGATTAATTATTTAAGCTTACGAGTATTTAGATTCTTTGCTTCCTAAATGGAAGTGATCTTACGTCTCCATTTGCTGAGCAGACTTCTAAGGATCTTATTGACGTGATCAACAATTGTATAGCTTTTTTCAAGTACTTTTTATCTTGCGACCAAAGTCTAGAATCTAGAAAACATTGTTTCAATGTCTTCATCTTATTCCATTTGGAACAAATCATACTTTCTGACTAGGAGTTTGGCCTTTGCTTGTTTAACCTGCTTGCTTCCTTCATAAGTCAGAACTAAATTGTCATAAATGCTTTATGTTGTTTCTTTGTCAGTGCACTTATAAAATTCATTGAAGGTGATTGCATTGATCATGAAGTTTTAGATTTGTGTTGTATCTTGTACATCTTCTTTCGTTCAACATCCATTTGTTTCCTTGAAATTTTAGTACCATTAGAATTTGTTGGAGTAAAGTAGCCATCTTCCACTAAGTCTCAAAGTTTAGGATGTTGTGAAATAATGAAACTTCTTAACCAGTCCTTTCAATACTCAAATAGTTCTCCATCAAATAGAGGTGGTTTTTTGATGTTTCCTCCAACGTCTTCTTCACTGAATCCAGACATGTTGAATCCATGGATCTTTCCTCAAACACTGTAAAGTGTTCACCCTTACGAATGATAACTGATTCCAATTGAAGACGCAAACACGAGAATGAGGTTGAATTGTGTTTGCCTAAGTTAAATTCTTTTTCATTATTTGATTAACATTGGTTCTGGTCTGATGACATAGAGTAGAAGAAGTAATAAAACAAAGGAATGCAGGAGCAAAGTGACAGAAGTAATTTATCATGGTTCACCACTAACTTGGCTACATCCAGTACCTTCACTTAGAAGGATTTAATTCACTAATTCAACAACATGAATTACAAAGCACCAGACCTTAGAAATGTTGTTCTTCTCAAAAAAATCTAACAACCCCAAACATTTTGAGGAACATAAACGCAATGACTCTACCAGCCAAGTTTTTGCACACAACATGACAACCACAGATAGTTGAAGGCACACAACACCTTGACCCTACAAGTCAAGACTTCTCCACACAATCTAACAACCCTAGATTGTTGAAGGCAGACTAGCCCATTGACTTTACAAGCCAAGTCTTCTCAATACAACCTGAGATCCATAAATTGCTTGAGTCACACTAAAGCCACTATCAGGCTAGGTTATAATAAGTTTGAAACTGTTTTGGTTTTACTTCTACTAAGAAGATTAATTACAATGATTTTCTCACACTAACAGTTAAACACTAAGAATATTTTTTTTGGAACGAGTGTTATGCTAGAACTTAAAACCTTCAACTCTAAATACTTGAAAATAAACTCTTAAGGTTTTCAGAACAATTTTGATTTTTAGGATATTTTTATTTTGTGTATTCATATTTTTCTTGTCTTTCTTCTTCTTCCTTGATCCACTATTTATAGTTGAAATTAGAGTTTTTGAATTACTTGTTGTGTTTTTGAATCGTATCCTCATTCTAGTTTAATCAATAATGATTTTCTTCAAAAATGGTTCTAGATCATATCTTTATTTTAGCTTGGTCAATAAATATTTGTTCCAAATATAATTCTGAATGATATGTTTTGATAATATGACCTTTACCAAAATCTTTAACTTCAAATTTGTTTTGAGAAATTCTTCTAGAATGGTATGATGCGTATTTTCTTCATATTGCATTTGGAAATTATTTGGCTGAATTTTCCATCACATGCTTGTTTTATTTGGGTGGGAACAATTATTTATTCGTGTTCTTGAACCATCATAGTTTTTGATACGGCTAAGTGAAATTTATTTATTTATCATAATCGTGGACTTACCATCAAAGGAATTGACTTTTCTTCATAACAGTATAACTTGATTACTGGAGTCGAATGTTGTATTCATTGCTTTCTTGATAGTTGGAGGTAAACTGCGTGACTTAGGCAAATCACATTTGTTACCTTATCTGAGTCAGAGAAAATTCATAGTATGATGTGTATTAGAGGCAAGATTTTGGAACGAGTCGCAATCACCAAAGTTAGTAGAACATAAGCTTTAGAGGCCAACTTGAAGAATGGTTTCAGACTTCAAAGGCATACTGAAATTATTGTTCATCAGAGGCATGCTAAGTACTGTTTGTTAGAGCTTACATAGGTGTTGTTCATTAGAGCATGTAGAAATACTATTCATCAGAGCTTGGAAAAGTACTATTCATCAGATCATGGAGAAATACCGTTCATCAAAGACTACAAATACTATTTATAGAGGCTTTGGAACTGCAGAAACACATTGAATTAGCAGAGGCAATAGAATTCTTTAGAGGCAATCTTCAAACTCAAACTTTAGAAATATCAGAGGAAAATGCGCATTCATTTCCAGAGTGTGCATTTGTCGGATTTTAAGGATTTTGTTGACTGTTTTGTTTTGTTTTGTTTCCTCTAACCTTTTTACTTCTTCTAGTCACTTCCCACTACGAGAAAAATCAGAAATGGAGATGAATGCAATTTGTCCATAAATTTAACAAATTATGTGACTAAACATTGTATAGACACTTTGGAGACGAACATGTTTCCATAATTGGTTTTTGCGTCTCTAAGATGTTAGAGACGTATTTTATCGTTTGTCTCTAATTAAAGATGGAGTATGTCCGTCTCTATCAGAGAGGGATATATCAATTTTGTCTCCAATAAAATTTAATTTTGTCCGTCTCTAGCTTTTCAAATTCCGTCTCAGTTGAGACGAACTGTATATTCCATCTGTAATATATGAACAATTATTTTTTATTAAGCTCTCACAAATCCATCTCTAATTATTTTCTACCTGAATATTTAAGTATCAATTTTCAAATATTAGATTCCGTACTATATATATGACACTAGATTCTCACAAAAATTATATTTAGATAAACACCAATTTAACAACATTGTCATAAAAGTTCATATAACTCTTTCACACAAAAACAGTAACAGTACACTACTTGCAATAAATCTTTAAATTTCTTGAAAACATAACAAATAATATTTGATTTAACAAAATATCTAAATAGAAGTAATCAATGCACACATATCATCACCCATCTCTTCATTTTCATTACCACCTTTTCCCTCCGGTTGAAGTGTAGAATTTTAATTATAATTAGGCAAAAATAATCTCAAACATCTGCTCTCAATGCACCATCTTTTTTTAATCATTTTTTTGTTCAAGATTCTTTTGTTGAAGTTCAATCGTTAAAGCTTCAATCTTTGCTTCCATTGGAACAATTTTTTCTGATGATACATCAGAAACTGTAGACGTTGATTTTATGAATTCTTTGATAGTTGCCGCTTGAGATCCTAATCTAAATATGCATATTTTCTTGTTGATTCTTCCAACAATTTTCATGTATATATTATTATCAGACAGTTGGCTACTACCATTGCCATTATGAGACTATTTCTCAAACATTAGAGTTTGGTACATTTACTAAAAAAATGAGTTATCATTAGTATAAATATATATATATATATATATATATATATACTAAATATGATCACAAACCATTTTCTAAAAAATGAGTTATCATTAGTATAAATATATATATAATAATTATATTATGTTAGAATAAATATGATCACTAACCATTTTTTTTACATGTTCTCTAGCAATTATGGATCCTCTATTATGCATATTGTGTCCAACTTGAGATAGCCTATTTTTCTTATTAATCATAGAATTTTATTCCCCAATCCAATCACATATATCCTCACGATTACGCACCTTGAACAAAGTATTTTTTAGGTCCAAAGATCCCTACTGTTAAAGCTTTTTTCAATGTTTGCTTCATCCTTCTCAAACCATTTGGATTTTGCCTAGAAACAAAAAAGTCATGTGTGAAGTTTAACATACAAATAGAAAAGTAAAACTTTTGAAGGTACCCAAACATTATCACATCAAAACTGAACCTAATCACGACTATAATGTAAATCTTAATAGTATGTTTGGGAATTTTCATTTCTCTAATTGACAAATAAGGAGAATGTCAATGATCATAGTTAGTAAATTTATATGAAGATTCCTTGTAACGATTTAAAAATCTTAAAGGGTTAAAGTCCTAAAGTTGATTTAGTTGGTACGATAATAAACTATCATACAAGTTTGTACTATATGGCAAAAAAATAGTACAAAATGTATTAACCTTAATAGAACATTACAAAACCAGAGTACAGTGAAAAATTGGAACACAAAAAATGCAATTTTAATATATAACAATCTAATAGAAGAATTACATCCTAAATCTTGTAAAAAATAAGTTACTAAGGTGTGGAATGAAAAAGATATTAAAGTAAACAAAGCAATCTAAGAATTTTTTGAAGGTTAAAATTTGAACAAAGGAATCAAATTCTAAGAGAGAGAAGCAGACTTCAAGGACTCAATATAGAGGGTGAAAGAGGAAGATGAAAAAATAGAGCTTGAATCTGAAATATATTGAAGCTTTAGAGGGATAAATAAGAAACAAAAGTGATGCAAGGAAATGAATGTAGTATGAAAGAAACATACCTTAAGTTTATGATCCAGAAAATAGGGCTTGCAATGCTAAACAACGAATCAACAACACCAATCAATTGGAAGCAAGACACGAGATTTAGGGTTTACGAAGAAAAATGTGCTTGACGAGAGAATAAATTTCAGCTACTTGTGTAATAGCCCGTTTTATTTTATCAAAACAAAACAAAAATTGAATTTCAAAAATTAAGAAAGGAAAAGAAATAAAGAAAGAAATACCTTTGGATAACATATTTAAGTCGTAACATAACGACAACCGTCAACAAATATTTACATGCGGCGAAAACAGTATTTGAATCACAAACCCAAAGTATTTAAACAGTAAAATACACCGGGGCTATGAGACCTATCAAACATAGCTAATACCCCTGGGCTATTCTCGACAAACACCTGTACAAAAGCACTGCCCCCAGAATTTTAACTTCCCCACGTTGCATCAAAAGTGGTACAAGACCCATCAAAATAAAAGTCAAGCAGGCAATATGAGGTATAGGTACAGTCTTCTAAATTGAAATAAATACATCCACAAAATAAAGGCAACTAAACCCTATACAACCCTCTAATCTGATCATACTACAGCAAAAACTATTAAGCCCGGGTGATCTCCACGCGCCCCACAACATCCTTCTGACATTGCATCGGTCAAGTATACCTAACTACCTTCCCACCTCTAGGGTACTAACCGGTCGAATGATCTTGATTCTCATATGAGGGCAAAGCCCAAATTTTCACAATAATTGTAAAGGTTACCAACCGAAATTGACAAATGTCACATATCATGTAAATTTTAAATGCACAAAATAATCTTTCAACTTAGCATACTCTTCGAAAGGGTTTTCATATGCCAAACATGCATAATCAAAGTTGAAAAATGAAGTTTTTAACAAAACTGCACTGTCGTATTCGAATACAGCATCCTTGTATTCAAATACAGTGCTATTTTAGATGTCAGTAGCAAAATCAGGACATTTGTATTCGAATATAGTGCTGTTTTAGAAGTCAGTTGAAAAATCAAGACAAAATAACCTTTCAACTTAGCATACTCTTTGAAAGGGTTTTCATATGCCAAACATGCATAATCAAAGATGAAAAATGAAGTTTTTAACAAAATTGCACTGTCGTATTCGAATACAGCATCCTTGTATTCAAATACAGTGCTATTTTAGATGTCAGTAGCAAAATCAGGACATTTGTTTTCGAATATAGTGCTGTTTTAGAAGTCAGTAGAAAAATCAAGACATTTGTATTCGAATACAACCTTCTTGTATTCGAATACAACATCATAAATCAGCTTTTAAATGGTTTCACAATCAATCAAATATTACACACAAATCCAAACAATCACACATACCAATTTGGGCACAATCACAACCACAAATGAGCATACATATACAATCATCTCAGTATATCAAACATGACTCGCATGCCAAACACCATAATGCAATGCGTATATGCCCAAAATGCATGAATTCCAAAATTCCAACTAAAACCCTCCTCGAAGGGGCGTAAATCATAATTGTACCGCCTATCACAGACCAATACTAATTACCTAGGTGCCACCTATCACGGGTCAACACGATTTACTAAAAAGTGTAAATCATAAACGTACCGCCTATCACAAACCAGTACTGTTTACTGAGGTGCCACCTATCACAGGTCATCATGATTAACTAAAAAACGTAAATCGTAAATGTACCGCCTATCACAGACCAATACTATTCACCGACGGGCCACCTATCACGGGTCAACACGATTTACTTAAAATGTGCAGTCTATGACAAACCTACACAACACGAAAAACCTTGCAAGGATAAGATTCACCAACAGATCACATGGCATCATCTCGTGGCCCATCATAGTCGCCACCATCACCATGGCGCCATCGCGGTCACCATGTACTATGAAATGCATAAGCATACTTTGACTCTTTCCACAACAATCATTAAGTTAATGTAGATATTAAAAGATTCCCCATTTTTAATACTCATTTAACACTAATGATTTTCAAATTCAACATAGAGCATACTGAAACATATATTTTCCACCACCACACATCAAATTCAATCGATAATTCACATTAAATTCGATCAATTCAAATTCCACAAAAATCACACCAAGCTCAATCGTCAATCATCCATAAATTTCCACAAAATTCAAACATAACTCATGCTAAAATTAATCCTTATAAAACACACCTCAAACATCAAATTCAATCCACACTTTACATTAAATTAATTTTTCACAAATCCACACATAAAACACACCAAATTTAACTTCCTCAAAACACACATAAATGAATTAAATTCCATTCCCACAAAATCATACATCAAATTCACCAAATTCCAACTCCACAAATACACTTATATCATCCTATATGCAAGCTAAAAATTTGGAAGGAGCCCTTACCTTAACGGTAGCTTTAACAAGCGATTACGGCACCGCGATTAATTCTGGTAAAATTTCCGCTCGCGACGTCGCTTTCAAAGTTTACTCACTAGCACCATAGCCGGGAGACGAGCAACTTTCCCTTCTATCACGTCTCGAAACGAAGCTCAAATGTCGAAGAAAAGTGGGAGTTTGTGTTTGATGGTTTTAAAAACCCCTAACACCGTTTTTCCTCGTATTCGAATTAGAGAAGAAGAAGAAAGCTTGGAAATCTTCTCTTTCTCACCCACCAAGCATTGGATTTCTTTTCTTGAAGCAAAATAAAGAAAGAAAAAGGAGAAGAAAGAAAAAGGAGAAGAAAGATGGAAGAAGAAGAAGTGGCCGCGAGGCAGGGAGGAAACACTTTTCGTTTTCTTCTATTTCTATTTTTCCTTTTCTTCCTCCTTTCTCATATATATACATATGTTACTTTATAAAAATAATAATAATCATAATATATATATATATATATATATTATAATTAACATCAAACCAACAAATATCTAACAACTCTTACACACATCACTTCACTCATATCTCAAACTATTTTGATAAAAATATCTACTCTCGTCGGAACTCAATTGACAGATGAATTTTCAGCGACGAGTAATATTTTTAATAAAATTGTCTTGTATTAAATTCTTCACAATGTAAATAAATTATTTTCCGACAAATAGTTTTAATCCAATTTCCAAAAATATATTTTTTCCATTTAACTCACTAAATACCAAAAACTGGGCTAAAAGCATAATAAATTCAACACAAAATACCTTAAAATAGTATAATTTAGAATTTAAAATTAAGGGTCTTACAACATGAGTGACTGAATATTAGGGGTGGAGAAAATAGAGTTAAATGATCTTAACTAATTAATTGGATTTTGATTTATTTTATTTTTCTAAATAATAATAATAATAATAATAATATTAATTACTGAATCACATAATTGGTCCCTATATTTATATTAATTCACATAATTGGTCATTCTATTTTAAAATTCGATAGTTTTGGTCATTCGATCAAATTTTTGAACTAAAAAAAAGATGATTTAATATATTTTAAATGACATGACATACAATTATATGATATAGAACTTTCTCGACGCATTAATTATTCACATGTCATTCATTTAATTAAAATTAAAAAAATTTTGAATTTGAAATTTAAGTTTTCACGATGTTTTATTTCAATTTCATTGGTGTTAATCACTCTACATCATTGTATCATATGTCACGTTATTTAACATTTCAAGTCATCATCTTTTTAGTTAAACAAATTTGAGGGAGGGACCAAAATTGTCAACTTTTAAAATAGGGGGACCAATTTCATGAATCAGTATAAATAGAAGGACTAAAACTAAATTAAGCCTTTAATGTAAGTATCTTCATAAATAATAATTTACACTACACCAAAAATAGACTTTAACTACACTTCCTTTATACATTTAACAACACTATAGTATGTAGTATTGTTAAGAGATACAACATCGCATTTTAAAATGTGAAAAACACTAATTGTAGGTGATATTCAAAGCGTTCTTTTTTTCAAAACGTGTTGTCATATGCAGAAATTTATAGTGCTTTTTGGATAAAAGCGTTGCTGTAGGTGTCTCATTTGACAATACTTTTGTAAAAAGCGTTGTTGTAGGTAGTATCTTAAAACGTTTTTGTTTTCTTTTTGAAAAGTACTGTTGTAGATATTTAATAGCGTTTTTTCTAAAAAACGATGTCTATGTATTTTATAGTGCTTTTTTCAAAAAGCGGTATAATAGGTATTTCAAAGAGATTTTGTAGAGCTTTTTTAAGAAAGCGTTGTCATAGGTTTTATTTAATAGAGATTTAATACCGGTTTTCTTAGAAAAGCACTGTTGTAGGTGTTATTAATTTAAAGATAAAAGTGATGTCATATGTTCGTCACACGATAATAATATTCAATTATACAAAAGATGATTTAATCCATATACCAATTTTGCATATTGATGTTATTTTCCCAGACATCTTCCCAGTTCATTTAAACTTTGTTTACAATACATTTATAATCAAACTCCATCTTATCTAACTATACATTTATGATCAAACTCCCTGTTATTTTCATTGAAACTCTATATTCTACTATTTTTTTTTATCAAACTTCGTCATTATCTAACTATAATCCCACAATATATGTCATTAACATCAAGTACATGCTAACACAATAACAATTTCCAGCAATTTCAATTTTTCCAAGGTCATCAACACAAAAGCAATTTCATATTTTAATCCTATTGTAACAAAAAATAAAGCAAATTAATTAGAATAATTCTCAGTTCTAACAAAAATATACAATAATAGTTTATAGTGTGAAACTCATCTAATAAAAAATTATATAATTATCGGTTCGAGCATACACTAACACCAGTCTTCCTTAGTTTCAATTAAATCACTTTCATAGTAAGTTGAGTTGAAGTTGTCAAATTACTATGTGCGATATAATATTTGAACATAACTAAGTTAGAATTTAATATATAGATAGTTTAAATATGAAAATCAAAATCTAATGAAAATAACGTATCATTTATAGAATTATACTTTGATTCATATATAGCAAAAATTTCCTTCATCAATCAGAAAATATAGTACCTGCAGTCTATGTTGTTATCTTAGCGAGGGTACTATAATATAAAACATGTACGCCAATATATAGTTATGCATTGATTGCAAATGAAATTAAGTTCTATGATAAAAATTTAAAAAGTATATAAGTAAAATAATATTTAATATTTCAAACCTTTATTAGAATCCATGTGATGTTGCTTGACTTATGCTTCGAAACTATAGTATCCCTTTGAGCACAGAAAACTTGTAAAGTATTGTCAAATAAATTTGATTATCTTGCAATGACCAAAAACATTAACTAGTAGATCAACATCATATTTTTTTTACTCTAATTGGATCAAGTTGAAACATGGATAACTTATTGCGAGATAAGAACAAAAAATTATCTGTCAATTGGTGCAGGCAAAACAACTTTTCATACAAATATCTGTAATGAAAATATAAAATTAGATTCGTTACTAATAAATGTGACAGTGATGCTAGTATAATAATTTTTTATCTCAAATAAAGTAATCTATATGTTGATGGTAGTAGCACCCAATTTATCATCTTTCGAAAGTTCATATATGTGTTATTTATTAAGTAATTCTTCATTATAAAATTCAAAAATACCTTTCTTCATTTTTATGATACATGTATTTGTGTTCCCCATATATGTTTTGTATGTTATGTCAAGACATGTACTAAATCGAGAAAGGTCTGAATGACTATTTTTAAGAGAAACAATTGATTTTTGTAATAAAGCAAATTTGTTTTTAGACTCAACTTTCTTAACCTTTTCTACAGCTTTTGCTTGAGCATGAAAAAACGAGTTTGATTACTTTTTTAGTTATCATGGTAACTTTATGGAAACTTGGAGACTTTATATATATATATAGAGAGAAAGAGGAAGAGAGAGAGAATGTCATGGAATATGACTCCAATATCATTATTACTAGTATTAACATGTTATTTTAAGAAGGAACTTTCGTCACTTCAATTCATATTTAAAAGAAATAATAATAATAATAATAATAATAATAATAATAATTATTATTATTATTATTATTATTATTATTATGATAAC
Organism: Cicer judaicum; assembly: GCA_037974835.1. NCBI lineage: Eukaryota > Viridiplantae > Streptophyta > Magnoliopsida > Fabales > Fabaceae > Cicer > Cicer judaicum. Next base: position 1,152,932 of record JBBPBS010000235.1, on the reverse strand, counting down.
AATAATAATTTTGATTAAGGAATTAAATCTTCCACCTTCAATGTTGCAACCAAAGGCATCAATTTCATGCAATAATATCAAAAGGGTAATCAGCATAATCAGTGTAGTAACTAGTATCAGTTCCTATAGAGGCATACAACAACCAATTGGAATTACCAACTATTAAGAATGTCAACCACTTATCAGTATTTGTCTAATTCACAAAAATTGCACCCATATATTTAATTTCCCTTGAAGCATACCAAAAGAACATTAAATATATTTAGAAGAGATTATGGATATAAATTAACCAAAATATATATTTGTACCAAATAAATGTTTCTCATTCCATAAGGGGAGTCAAAATATTTAGGAAAATACTTCAACAACCTCACCATGATGCAAAGAAGTTTCAGAACAAATGTATCTGCCAAAAGTAGAGTCTGTCTCATAAACAATAATGTGGGCCAATGCCACATCTTTTACATTAACATAAGAGTGTGTTGCATTCACATAAGTTTTTGCATAACCATTAAGGTATTTGAGAATATGAATTGTTTTTACATTACTTGTGGATTGTAGTAATGGTACAAGTACAAATTAAATGAAAAACAATATTTAATACAATTATGGGGCAGAAAAGTAAAAAACAAAGGTCCAATGAGAACACACAAACACATAACAAGAAATTTTAATCAAGGATGAAGGTACTAAACATGATGTTTTACGGAAATAATTTAAGGGATAATAAAATATTGTTGAGGTTGAAAAAGAGAGGGAAACCTGAATTCACAACTAGTAAGAGTTTAAAACATAGTCCACATCACACATACACAGACTTGCATATATATTCAAGTAAGTTGCAGACAAAATTAAAATAAAAAAGGAGTAATGTAACAAACTTGCATATATGAGCACCTTCACTAATCAATCTAATAGTAGTAGCAACTAAGCCTGTCAACCCTCCGTTCATTAAATTATAAATAATTAGTAACTACCGAACAAGTAGTATATGAAATGTATGCTGTTAAATCAGCATAAACAATGAAGTAACTACTAAATTCCATTTGTTACTATAGTTGGAATTATCGAACAAGTATGTAGATGATTAGATTAATTCTGAGCTACTAAATTAATTAAAATTAAGTCTTATGAAATGTTTCATTATTTAAAAAGTATTATAAAAATTTATTTGCAATAAAGTTAATTTATCTCAAAACAAGTATTTTACATGCACTGTGATCCTCCTTTGAGGATACATTTGATCTCACATAAAAAAGTTTCAACAATAACAAAAAACCAAAGTAAAGAATTGTTATATCACTTTCCAAGCCAAAATCAAAATGAAGATGCAGACCATTAGTAATTTGTAGCCCCTATCAACTTAGTGTTTGAATTTGAAACACAAGATATACAGGACAAATTTAATTCACATATGCATATAAATAATAACTTTTTTCATTCTATCAAGTTGCATGTATAAAATAATAACATTTTCCCAGTAATATTATGTATGGGATTAAGAGCTCGATCACTGCTACTATCATATCTCCCCCTTAACAAATTACAAACTAACATTTGTCTACATCACATAGTCTATTACATACTTAAATATTAGTTATTATCTCAGTCCAGTCCATTTAGGCCCAATTCATTTTGTTCAGTTTGTAATTCTGTTTCAAGATACATGTGTATATATATACCTCTATTTCCTTCAATAAAGTATATATGCAATTTTGCCAATTTCAATTATCATCTTTGAAACATGGTATCAAACTAAAGATCCATTTTTCTTCTTTCTTTCTTCATTATCTTCTTCAATGGAAGAACCTTCTCCTATTATTGGTGTCCCACCCAAACCTGAACATTTGGATTCTTATAAAGATCCTTATTATCTTCACCCAGGAGAAAACCCTGGAGCAATTCTTGTTACTCCTCCCTTAGATGGTCCTAACTATCATCAATGGAGTCGGGCTATGCGGCAAGCACTATTATCAAAGAACAGACTTAAATTTGTTGACGGCACAATCTCTCCTCTGCTGATTTTAGATGTCAAATTTGACGCTGGAGAACGATGCAACGTTATGGTTGTTTCTTAGATTACTCGTTCTCTCTCTCCTTCCATCGCGCAAAGCACTATCTACACCGACAATGTGGTGGATCTTTGGAACGAACTCAAGGATCGCTTTACCAAAGGTAATCACTTTCGAGCTTCTCAACTCCTTCGTGATATTCATACGATTTGTCAACGGGAATGCTCTATTACGGCTAATTTTACTGATCTCAAGGGATTATGGTTCGAATTAGAACAATTACGACCTAACCCCACTTGCATTTGCACTCCTATATGTGCTTGTTATGCCAACGTGATTAAAATCCTAAAGACGCTTCAAGATTCAGAATAAGTAATTTCTTTTCTCAAAGGTCTTAATGATCAATCTTCCACTGTCAAAACACAACTCTTAATGATGGATCCTCTCCCAACAATATCTGGTGTTCTTGCTTCAATTCTTCAGCAAGAAAGTCAATTTGCTGCCTCAAATGGTATTCTTGGTGATCCCAAAATCCTCTTTGCAGCTGCCAATTCTAATCCATCTTCACATTCTTTTTTTGGTTGTGGTAGAGGAAAAGGTTATGGAAAATCTTCTAATGATGGTTCCACCAAATTATGCACATTTTGTGGTAGGGGAAGACACACTGTGGATTCATGTTATTACAAGCATGGGTTTCCTCCAGGCTTTCAAATCAAGAATCGAACCCCTATGACAAAAAACATATCTCTTGCTAATATTTCAAATAATGAGGACTCAACTTCCAACCCTACAAAGCCTGAACACCAAGATGGACCCACACTCACTCATAGCCAATATCAACAATTGCTTGATTTGATAAAGACTAATCCACCTCTTCACAAGATACACCTGCTTCCAATGTTAATAATGTGCTTGGTGAGTCTGATTTCTCTTCTTGTTTCAAACATGCATCAAATCAGGAACCATACACAGTAAAATCAAATGAGAAATCATACACAGTAAAATCATCCATGAAAACTTAAACTACATGATTTTTTGCAATTGAGTAAGTTAAGCTTAAACTTCGGCATTCGATCTAGTCCGATCGCACTACCTTATTCTAGAAGCTTGGTTTTGTCAGGCTCATCGTGTCTCGGTCGGTTTCACGAAGCATTCCCTAACTATTAATAAGCATTCGAAACACACGGAATCATAACTATCCTCATTCCCATCTTCACCTTATTGTATTAGGACCTGTAATAGTTTCTGCACTTGTCACAACACAATAGAAAAGACACAGTGCCCACGATTAATTAATCATAATCAACAATAATAACTTTTCTTATTAATTGTCAAACTCTTTGATGATGATACATGTTTATTTTCACAACTCAAGGCGTTTCCAGCTCGGTTTACAATAAATAATCCAATATACTTGGAGTAATAATTCTTAAAACACTTGTTATTAAAGTAACTCTCCTCTAAAGAAAATATATAAATTTACTAAACAAACAAATTATTTTATACAAAGAAATAATTAATTTTTAAAAAGAAAAAGAACTCCTTTTAAAATAATTTATTCAAAAAAATCAAATTGTTTTCATTAAAAGAATCTATTAAAAAGATTATAAACCAATTTATCTTTATATAAAAAAAATATAAACCAATCTATTAAAACTATTTCTAAATTAAATTATTTAAAATTAATCAATTTTTTTAATTAAAAGTAATAATAATAATAATAATAAATTTTTTTATTTGAAAGAAAAAGACTACATAGTTAAACATGTAAATATTTATTTTAAAAATGTATCCAGAAGTTGTAACCGATCCATTTTTAAACCAGTAAATGCTTAATTGTTCAACTAAAACGAAACCAAATCTTTTATAAAACTTTTGACTTTATTAAAAAACTGTTGACTTGTTGAGCGTCTTATATTAATTTGTCGTATCAAGTCATAGCCATACTACTATATTGTCAATCTAATATTTGCAATCATGTATCAAATTCCTCAAACATTCCATTCATAACATCAAATAAAGTCACACTAAGCAAGGATATATATAAACTATCAATAAATATTCTTAAATATATTAACTAAAACACGTAGAAGTCTAATGACCTTTGACATACACTTCATCTACCGATGAATACATCATCAAGTAAGCAACTCTCGCAAGTAGAATTATTTACTTACAAAAAAATAAAATAAACACATAACTTATGCTTCATCTTTAAAACTAATTAGGAAATTCCCCATACATACTATTACTATTACTCTTATGATAAATACATGGTGTATTACTCAATCACCTTTATTCTCATAGATTGATAATGATTTAATACAAATTATTTATATATGGAAAAGTACAAAAAGAAAGGGAATGTAACTAATGTAACTAATCTAACTAAATTAGTTACTTTTAATAAATTGAGAAGACTAAGTCAGAACAAATAATCTTGACTAAGTCTACTAATGTAATTATATCTAATAGTTTCCCTCAAGTTAGAGCGCATAAGTTCATTAAGTTCAACTTTTAGCATAAATTCAGAAACAATTTGGGATTTCAACCTTTAGTGAAGACATCTGCCAACTATTGGGCATAATTTACACCCAGAAGATGAAACAATTTTTGCCTGATCGAGTTTCTTGCAAACAAGGTTGAAATCAAGTTGTTCTATATGCTTGGTGCCTTCGTCAAATGAAGAATTAGATGCAATGTGTTTGGTATACTGATTGTCGCAGTATAAAAGAACTGGTGCAGTAAAATCTTTTTGGAGGTCTTGAAGCAGATAAGTGAGCCACTGTATTTTACATACATTAAAGGCCATGGCCCGGTGCTTTACTTCCAAAGAACTTTTGGAAAATGTGGCTTGCTTCTTGGACTTCCAAGATATTAAAGAATCACCAAGAAAGACACAATGTCCACTGATAGGTTTACGACATTCTAGGCATGTGGCCTAGTCAGGAAGAGGTAGAAAAGAAAATAACATTCACATGTGATGATTTGTGATATCTAAGTACACGTATGGCAACTTCAAAGTGAGTGTTAATAAAGGAACTCATATTTTGGCTTAATTGTTGAACTGAAAAACAAATATCTTGTTATGTATTTGTATGATATATGAGTTGTCCCACTAGTTTTCGGTACATAAAAGGGTCTTAAAAGATGGTTCCAATAGTGGAAGTAAGTCTAGTTCCTTTAAAATAGGTGTGGATGTTGGTTTAGATGCAAACATGCCCGCATTGTGCAGCAACCTAGAACATATTTGCGTTCGAAAACGTGGATTCTTAGTTTTGATCTTGATAATTCAAAACCAAGGAAGTACTATAAGTCCCCTAGGTCCTTTATCTTGAATTTGGAATTGATGAATGATTTAATATTTTTGCATTCATCAATGTCATTACCTATAATAATAACATCATCAACATAAATAAGGAGAGCAATAAAAGATTGAACTCTTTTAATGAATAAAATGTTGTCTGATGAAGATTGAATATATCTTTTAGAAAGTAAGGCAGTGGACAATTTAGCAAACCATTGTCTACAAAATTATTTAAGCCCATAAAGTGATTTTAAAAGTTTACATACATGGTTTGGATAAGTAATGGACATACCCAGAGGTACTTTCATATAACCTCCTCATCTAATTGATGAAAAAAATCAATTATTAGAAGAGGCTAAGGAATGTAGTCTTAGCCTTACAATGATTAGTTTGGAAATTGGAGAATAAGTGTCAAAATAGTTTATACCTTCAATTTGATTAAAAACCTTGACAATTAATCTAGCCTTATACCTTTCAATGCTTCCATCATAATTGTATTTGATTTTATATACCCATTTGCAACCAATGAGCTTTTTGCCTTATGGTAATTCAATTATCACCCCAAGTGTTGTTATTATTTAAAGCATCTATTTCAGCCTCCATTGCCTTAATCCAAACGTCATGTTTAATAGCATGTTTTTAATGAGATGGCTTGTGACTAACAGTGAAAGCATTGATGCACTTAAAGTGAGATGGACAAAATTTATGATAAAATGATACAATGGATAAAGAATGTAATAGAGGCAAATTATCGTGATGCTAAACAACATTACATTGGAAATCATTTAAGTATGTAGGGGGTGACTATGCTTATCAATTTTTTTGAAAGAAACAATGTAAAGATTAGTAGGATGAACAATAAAATCATTTATGCAAGGAGAATCATGAGAAAAAGGGAACAAAATGATAGTCTTCACGATGTAAAGTAGTAGCATAATTGGAATTATGGGACAGGGGATTCATCACAACATAGTTATAAAATAATAAGTACATCATCAGTGTTAGTGCCATGATCTAAAATAGTGGCATAAACCTTATTTTGAGGTTAAGGAAAAACAGATTCATAACATATAATATTTCTAAAGATAAAAGCATCATGAGTATGCAAATCAAACTAATAGGTTGAATAGTGCTATAGTAATGAATATTAGGGTAAATATGGTAAGAAGCACCATAACCTAAAATCCAAAAATTGCGAGAAAAGTCATATGTACGTAATTTGGAAATACATGAAATAATTTGGGAGTCAGGAGTAGGACTTTTCTCCTTGTAGGTGGAATTAAAATTTGAAGAAGTTAACTTAGAAGCTTTAAGTAGGGAAACTAATTGTTGATAATCTTCACGTGTAGGAGGTGAAAATTCAACATTGAGATTATTTGTAGGTTGAGATTTCTCGATATTAGAAATCTCTGAAGTCTGTTGTGGAGAATATTTGTAATCCATGGAGAATCCATGCTTCAAATAGCAAGTGTCTTGATTGACCACAACCTCTTCCCTTTCCTTTAGTTAAAAAGTTTGGTGCATGAAGAATTACCAAAATTGATTGTAAAGGAAATTGTGTCTTGTTAGTTAGGATTTGAGGAAGGAACTTGTTGAACCACAAGTGAACATACCTTTCTTAAGGAGAGTAATGGATCCATGAGTAATATATGAGTTATTGTAGTGTTGTAGTTGTCGTTGAGCCCTTTTAAGAAGCAAATGATGTTGATAAATTTTCAGCAAGTGTACTGAATCGTTGCAAATAATAATAAAATAGTAGTACCGAGTGTCGAACTCAAGGATTGCGTTTTACTATTGAATTATATTTAATTACTACAATTGAACAAAAGGTTCCCAAATTGATTAAAATAATATTTAAAATTAACATTGGTAAAAAAATTGATCATTTATAATGAGAAAAATGTCAGTGATGAGTTTCACTTCAAATCCAATCTTGGGGGCTAATTTGATCCTAGTTATTGAATTCCTTTATTGAATTATTACCGAATTCTCTTTATTATTCATGCTCTAATGTCTTAGTGACAGAACCTTTGATTCCAAAGTAACCCCTAATTCCTTAGTAGATTTAAGATTAGAATTAAGCATTGCCGTACAAGAATTCTCTTGTTAAACTATTGCCTTTACAACTAATTTAATTGGTTTCATGACCTGTATCTATCCCTAGACTACAAATTCATGAATTTCTCATCTCAAACATTCATAAAGTCCACTTCCGTTTCAAAATACAAATCGTAGAACCTTTTAATATTGATCAAGCAATAAAAAGCATTAAGCACATAGATGAGAAAAATAATTCAATAAGCTCATTCATATAACTAGAAATCAAATCAAAAAAATAAGTGTTTCATCTGGTTACACTCATCCCTAACAAATAGGGTTTAGTTACTCATGACAGAGATAGAAAAGATAGAGATTAGAGATGAATTACAACAAATATTGATGAATGATTCTTGATAAAACTACTCCAATGGTGTTAGAAATGGCCGTCTTTGAGTTCCTATGCAAGGGCACAAGTCTCTCCACTTCCCAATAGTAAAAAAAACCCTAAAAAGTGAATAATTGCATTTTTAATGAATGTTGCCGCGTCCATACGTCCCGGGCGCAGAAAACACGCTTCAGAGGCGCACTGGCAGTGCTGAAAGGCAAGAAATGCGCCTTTGGCACAGAAAACACGCTTCAAGTGTGCGCTGGCAGTGCTAAAAGACAATAAATATGCCTCAGGCGCGGCGGTTGCGCTTTAGGTTCACATCATTTGTTGTCTGACCTATACTGGATGTTTCTCCTCTCTCGAGTTTGAATTTGGTTCTAGTGTCTTCATGACAGTTATAGCTATGGACCCTAGCTTTCGATTTCACTTAGTTTGACTCTAGTTGGGCATCTAAAACTCTAGATATGGCTTAAATACTCCACATAGGTCATTAACAAAATATATCAAAATAAATCCTTAAATTAACTAATGAATAAAAGATAAATAAGATTAAAAACAATAAAAAAAAATATGCATATGATGAAGAGTCATCAGATGTATTCATTGTATTTATACATAGCCACAATGGTGCTTAATGAACAAGAACAAGTGGAAGAAGAAAATATAGGGGTGGGGCATAGAAATTCCGACTCATTCCATAGTATTTTCAAATCAATAAAGTAAATAGAATGTGAACGATCACCTTGTTTGATGAAATGCAAATCTTTGAGCAAATCGAAAATCCTAAAATGGTTGCCCTTGGTGAGTCGTTCTTGAAGGTCTTTCCACAATTTAGTGGCGTTGTCAAAACAAATTGCGTTATGTGCGATGTGAGGAGCTAGTGTTCATGTAATCCATGAAAGAACCATATCGTTGCAGCGATCCCACAATTGAAAATATGGAATTGGTGGAAGAAGGTTGAAGAAGGAAATCATTAATGAAGGAAAGTTTGTTCTTGGATGATAATGCTCGTTTCATGCATTTGCTCCAATTATTATCATTCAACATTGGTGCGACGAGAATGGAGCCGGGGTTTTCGTCAAGATGAAGGTAATATGGGCTTCGAGAATTAAGTGTCGGGTCTTGAGGAGAAAAATTATGTTTGTTTGGCGAGTTTGTGGATCTTGATTCTTCACTGATTGTGAAGAATGGAGAATATAGAAGAATGATTGAAAGGGACTTGTGGAAATAACTCCCTTGAGCTCTAATATCACCTAATAGCTCATCAGAATAAGTATATCTTAATTTTCCATTACTAAAATTAATTTAATCTTGATGATTTATAAATATTTAATTTTCCTCAAATTCTGAGAGTCAGTTACTTGTTATTTTCATTTTTATTTTCTTTCATATTTATTATTGATATTATCATTTTATTTCATATGAAATATAGTCCAATAATCCAAAGTACTAGCAGGTTTGTTTTGGGATGGTCTAGAAGGTCCCGTCCATAAATTTATCTTTTCTTGTAATTATTTAACTTCTGAAAAAAATCAAAGAATACTGCGCTTTATTAATTCACTGTGTTGAGGTGATATTTTCTACATAAAAGTATAGCTGAAAGTCTCAAAAAATATCTGAATTGTTCATCAGTGTTTTTTTGTCATTAGCCGAAGTTGGATAACAGTCTATATTAGAGTTTTTAATTTAATTAAGTTTTATTTGCATGTTGTTTAAAAGTTGTTAACATTTTAGTATTTGAAGTTATTTCAAACATTTATAAAAAATTCATATTTATTGTATGCAATTACATAATAGAAAAATTAAAAAATTTAATTTCATATGCATTATTTATTAAATTCATAATTAAATTTAAGTGATATATTCTACTGTATTTGAATGATTTGAAAGGTCCCTGTTTTAAAATCGACAGTGGCTAGGGGAAAATTATTTGAATAACTTTTTGGTAGACTGCTTAGAAGGGTCAAGTGATTTTAGACGAATGTTTAAGTTTTAAAAACAACTGAAAATTAAAAGTATTGAATTTCAAAGTTTAGGATTAGTTTGAGTTTTATTAACCAAATAGAAATGAACTTGTTAATAAATCTCTAAGTTGTTTAATTGGTACAGACCCAAGATTAATACTCATAAAAATGATTTAGAATTCAAAATAAACTAAACCAATACTTTTGAAAAGAAAAATAAATAAACTGAAGAAAATAAGAGAAGGAAGAAAGAAAATAAAAAGATGAAAGAAAAAAAGGAACAAGGAGTCTACGAATAACCTGACGAGAGAGAAAAAGGGAAAATAATAAGTGGATGGAGAAAAACGATAAGGATCTGGAAATGGAGGGAAATATAAACATGTAAAAATAATAAACGATCAACAAGGAAAGAAGAGTCATCTATGTAAATTAAAAGGTCACCATAAAATATCTTTTTCTTTTCATTCTTTTTCCACAATAGAATAAGAACAACTTGAACAAAAGGTTAAGATAAAAAAATTTAATAAAGTATCTCTTTTTTTTTAATGTTTAAATTTGGGTTTTATCTAAAATAAAAATTTAACTTTCACAAAATATTATTTTATCTAATTTTCTTCATCCCATTAAAACTCTAAAAATCCAAATTTATTTATATTTTTATTACTCATGTGAAAAAGTATTAGAAATTATTCATGTTTAATAAGTATTAAAAATAGAGTTTTTTAATGGCCACATTTATACAATGATTGATGTGAATGATTCATAGTATCTTCATGCATTTCAGTGTTAGCGGTTACCGTGACGGACCACAATGTTAGTGGTTACCGTGATGGACCACTGGATGGTTTCATGAGACTGTGCTATGAGAGACGATACATTTATGATTTACACCCCCGAGTAGAATGTGGAAATTCTAAAATCATATGCACTAGCATATAAGCATTGCGTTATGGTGGTTTGTCACACGAGTCATGTTTGCTATATGATAATATTTATATGCATGTTTGTGTATCACTTGAGGCCACGATATGTTATGCTTTCGTACTTGGTACTTTTGTATAAATATTGTTTTTACATAGTTGATCGGGCTTACGTTGCAGTTTCTTAGAATTTTTAGTTATGTGAGAATTGCAACGACGTCGAAGGCGTGACATAGCGATGATTTGGATTGGCGATCAAAAACAATGAGGCTTGATGCCACCCGTGGATCCTCAATACCTAGTCATCTTGTACACAGAATTCGACAAAACTTTTTATTTAAGTTCTTGGATTGTTGAGGTTTGATTTATTTGTGAGAAATATTTATCTAAGAAAAAAAATTAAATTTCATTATTTTTGTTGTAATAATAACTATTGATAAATACTTTACGAGTTGTAACTTCCGATTAGATTTATCTACGAGCCGAGTTGCACCGGGTAGACATTTTGTAGAGAAAGTTAGTAATTTTACATAACGGGAATTTTAACGTTTACTAGAGATAGATATTTCAGAGGAGAAGTAGTAAGAATTGTGCTAACAAACATGCCTCATCTCACTAGAATTTGATGTGTGGTTCACATCACATTGCCTTGCCAATAAATAGAGTTTAAGTCATAAAAATTTACTCCCTCCTCCCTTTTATGCAAAATTTTTTTCTTCTCTTTTCTTCCATTTTTGAGCTTCAAGGAAGCTTCCAATCAAGAATTCTACAACTACAAAGTTGTTTTACTACTTGAGAGGATTGTCAAGAGCTAAGGAATAAAAAAAACTACAACTACAAACTTCATGACTTTGAGTAAAGTTCATAAAAAAAATAAAGTTTTGATCTTAAGTTTTGATTTTTATAGTAAAGATGTCAACTTTATGCTAAAATTGGAGGTTGAAGAAGTATTTAAGTATTTTGGAAAACAACGATTGACAATAATTTTGAATTTTGATATGTGGTTTTATTAGGAATGAAGATTTTAGTTGGAGACTTAAAACTGAATTGTTAACTTAGGAAATATTGTGTTGATGAGAAAATGTAGTTTTTGAGTGAAAGTTTATATACAACATAGCTAATAAAGATTAATGTTTGAAAAATGTTAAATTGGAAGAATCATTATTTTGAATAGTTAGAACATTGCAACTCTTATTATTTGAGTTTATTTATAAGATTTCTTGGTACAAACCTTCTACTAGTTTTATAAATATTAAAGTGTTGAAATTTATGAAGTTGATTGATAATTTAATCGAAATTTCAAACTGTGTGAGTATGTTTGTCTTCGATTGATTTTGTTAAGAAAATATTTTGTCTTTAAGTTGTTAAAGACAAAACTTTGAGTTGAAGTTCAATAAGTTTGAAAAAAAAATCAAGATTTTCAAAGTGTGGCATATGTATTTTGAAATTTGTTTTCGTCAAAGTACTTAAACCAAACTCTTTTTGAAGTTAGGGAGTCTAAAAGAAAAGTCAACCCCTAAATGATTTACATAGTGGCTTAACATACAGTTCATTTGGGGTTGGTTTAAAAACTTGTATTGATTATGTTAAATGATTGGTTTAAGGTTTAGGATACACTGGTGCATTTTAAGTTGCTTGAGTAATAAAGCACTATCGAGGTAGGGACACTTTCTAACAATATTATATATGCTTGAATGTAGAGTATATTGGTATACATATTCTTTGTGCTAGTGATGAATAAATGTGCACACGATTGTTTATGTATTTGTTGTGATTACGTATTCATATATGATAACATATGTTTTATGAATTTTATTGATGAGAATATCTCTTGAGTATGATTTTTCGAAAAATATTAAAATATTTAGTGCTTAATGAGTATTAAAAGGGGAGTCTTTTAATAGGCCCATTTACTTAAGGATTGATGTGAAGGATTCATAGTATGCTCATGCATTTCATAGTTAGCGGTGACCATGATGGACCTCAAGGTGGTTCCATGAGTTGAGTGGTCCACCTTATCCTTACAGGGATCTTTGATATGTGTAGGGCTATGATAGACTGAACTCTGGTAAATCATGCTAATATGTGAAAGGTGGCACATGGGTAATTAATATTGGTTTGTGAGAGACAGTACATTTATTATTTACACCCCTTGAGAACGGTGTAGAAATTTGTTTTCGTCAAAGTACTTAAACCAAACTCTTTTTGAAGTCAGGGAGTCTAAAAGAAAAGTCAAACCCTAAATGATTTAGATAGTGGCTTAACGTACAATTCATTTGGGGTTGGTTTAAAAACATGTATTGATTATGTTAAATGATAGGTTTGAGGTTTAGGATACACTGGTGCATTTTAAGTTGCTTGTGTAATAAAGCACTATCGAGGTAGGGACACTTTCTAACAATATTATATATGCTTGAATGTAGAGTATATTGGTATACATATTCTTTGTGCTAGTGATGAATAAATGTGCACACGATTGTTTATGTATTTGTTGTGATTACGTATTCATATATGATAACATATGTTTTATGAATTTTATTGATGAGAATATCTCTTGAGTATGATTTTTCAAAAAATATTAAAATATTTAGTGCTTAATGAGTATTAAAAGGGGAGTCTTTTAATAGGCGCATTTACATAAGGATTGATATGAAGGATTCGTAGTATGCTCATGCATTTCATAGTTAGCGGTGACCATGATGGACCTCAAGGTGGTTCCATGAGTTGATTGGTCCACCTTATCCTTACAGGGATCTTTGATATGTGTATGGCTAAGATAGACTGAACTCTAGTAAATCATGCTAATATGCGAAAGGTGGCACATGGGTAATTAATATTGGTTTGTGAGAGACAGGTACATTTATTATTTACACCACTTGAGAATGGTGTAGAAATTTGTTTTCGTCAAAGTACTTAAACCAAACTCTTTTTGAAGTTAGGGAGTCTAAAAGAAAAGTCAACCCCTAAATGATTTAGATAATGGCTTAACGTACAGTTCATTTGGGGTTGGTTTAAAAACTTGTATTGATTATGTTAAATGATTGGTTTAAGGTTTAGGATACACTGGTGCATTTTAAGTTGCCTGTGTAATAAAGCACTGTCGAGGTAGGGACACTTTCTAACAATATTATATATGCTTGAATGTAGAGTATATTGGTATACATATTCTTTGTGCTAGTGATGAATAAATGTGCACACGATTGTTTATGTATTTGTTGTGATTACGTATTCATATATGATAACATATGTTTTATGAATTTTATTGATGAGAATATCTCTTGAGTATGATTTTTTGAAAAATATTAAAATATTTAGTGCTAAATGAGTATTAAAAGGGGAGTCTTTTAATAGGCGCATTTACATAAGGATTGATGTGAAGGATTCATAGTATGCTCATGCATTTCATAGTTAGCGGTGACCATGATGGACCTCAAGGTGGTTCCATGAGTTGAGTGGTCCACCTTTTCCTTACAGGGATCTTTGATATGTGTAGGGCTATGATAACTGGTAAATCATGCTAATATGTGAAAGGTGGCACATGGGTAATTAATATTGGTTTGTGAGAGACAGTACATTTATTATTTACACCCCTTGAGAATGGTGTAGAAATTTGTTTTCGTCAAAGTACTTAAACCAAACTCTTTTTGAAGTTAGGGAGTCTAAAAGAAAAGTCAACTCCTAAATGATTTAGATAGTGGCTTAACGTACAGTTCATTTGGGGTTGGTTTAAAACCTTGCATTGATTATGTTAAATGATTGGTTTAAGATTTAGGATACACTGGTGCAGTTTAAGTTGCTTGTGTAATAAAGCACTGTCGAGGTAGGGACACTTTCTAACAATATTATATATGCTTGAATGTAGAGTATATTGGTATACATATTCTTTGTGCTAGTGATGAATAAATGCACACACGATTGTTTATGTATTTGTTGTGATTACGTATTCATATATAATAACATATGTTTTTTGAATTTTATTGATGAGAATATCTCTTGAGTTTGATTTTTCAAAAAATATTAGAATATTTAGTGCTTAATGAGTATTAAAAGGGGAGTCTTTTAATAGGCGCATTTACATAAGGATTGATGTGAAGGATTCATAGTATGCTCATGCATTTCATAGTTAGCGGTGACCATGATGGACCTCAAGGTGGTTCCATGAGTTGAGTGGTCCACCTTTTCCTTACAGGGATCTTTGATATGTGTAGGGCTATGATAACTGGTAAATCATGCTAATATGTGAAAGGTGGCACATGGGTAATTAATATTGGTTTGTGAGAGACAGTACATTTATTATTTACACCCCTTGAGAATGGTGTAGAAATTTGTTTTCGTCAAAGTACTTAAACCAAACTCTTTTTGAAGTTAGGGAGTCTAAAAGAAAAGTCAACTCCTAAATGATTTAGATAGTGGCTTAACGTACAGTTCATTTGGGGTTGGTTTAAAAACTTGCATTGATTATGTTAAATGATTGGTTTAAGATTTAGGATACACTGGTGCAGTTTAAGTTGCTTGTGTAATAAAGCACTGTCGAGGTAGGGACACTTTCTAACAATATTATATATGCTTGAATGTAGAGTATATTGGTATACATATTCTTTGTGCTAGTGATGAATAAATGCACACACGATTGTTTATGTATTTGTTGTGATTACGTATTCATATATAATAACATATGTTTTTTGAATTTTATTGATGAGAATATCTCTTGAGTTTGATTTTTCAAAAAATATTAGAATATTTAGTGCTTAATGAGTATTAAAAGGGGAGTCTTTTAATAGGCGCATTTACATAAGGATTGATGTGAAGGATTCATAGTATGCTCATGCATTTCATAGTTAGCGGTGACCATGATGGACCTCAAGGTGGTTCCATGAGTTGATTGGTCCACCTTATCCTTACAGGGATCTTTGATATGTGCATGGCTATGATAGACTGAACTCTAGTAAATCATGCTAATATGCGAAAGGTGGCACATGGGTAATTAATATTGGTTTGTGAGAGACAATACATTTATTATTTACACCACTTGAGAATGGTGTAGAAATTTGTTTTCGTCGAAGTACTTAAACCAAACTCTTTTTGAAGTTAGGGAGTCTAAAAGAAAAGTCAACCCCTAAATGATTTAGATAGTGGCTTAACATACAGTTCATTTGGGGTTGGTTTAAAAACTTGTATTGATTATGTTAAATGATTGGTTTAAGGTTTAGGATACACTAGTGCAGTTTAAGTTGCCTGTGTAATAAAGCACTGTCGAGGTAGGGACACTTTCTAACAATATTATATATGCTTGAATGTAGAGTATATTGGTATACATATTCTTTGTGCTAGTGATGAATAAATGTGCACACGATTGTTTATGTATTTGTTGTGATCACGTATTCATATATGATAACATATGTTTTATGAATTTTATTGATGAGAATATCTCTTGAGTATGATTTTTCGAAAAATATTAAAATATTAAGTGCTTAATGAGTATTAAAAGGGGAGTCTTTTAATAGGCGCATTTACATAAGGATTGATGTGAAGGATTCATAGTATGCTCATGCATTTCATAGTTAGCGGTGACCATGATGGACCTCAAGGTGGTTCCATGAGTTGAGTGGTCCACCTTATCCTTACAGGGATCTTTGATATGTGTAGGGCTATGATAGACTGAACTCTGGTAAATCATTCTAATATGTGAAAGGTGGCACATGGGTTATTAATATTGGTTTGTGAGAGACAGTACATTTATTATTTACACCCCTTGAGAATGGTGTAGAAATTTGTTTTCGTCAAAGTACTTAAACCAAACTCTTTTTGAAGTTAGGGAGTCTAAAAGAAAAGTCAACCCCTAAATGATTTAGATAGTGGTTTAACGTACAGTTCATTTGGGGTTGGTTTAAAAACTTGTATTGATTATGTTAAATGATTGGTTTAAGATTTAGGATACACTGGTGCAGTTTAAGTTGCCTGTGTAATAAAGCACTGTCGAGGTAGGGACACTTTCTAACAATATTATATATGCTTGAATGTAGAGTATATTGGTATACATATTCTTTGTGCTAGTGATGAATAAATGTGCACACGATTGTTTATGTATTTGTTGTGATTACGTATTCATATATGATAACATATGTTTTATGAATTTTATTGATGAGAATATCTCTTGAGTATGATTTTTCGAAAAATATTAAAATATTTAGTGCTTAATGAGTATTAAAAGGGGAGTCTTTTAATAGGCGCATTTACATAATGATTGATGTGAAGGATTCATAGTATGCTCATGCATTTCATAGTTAGCGGTGACCATGATGGACCTCAAGGTGGTTCCATGAGTTGATTGGTCCACCTTATCCTTATAGGGATCTTTGATATGTGTAGGGCTATGATAGACTGAACTCTGGTAAATCATGCTAATATGTTAAAGGTGGCACATGGGTAATTAATATTGGTTTGTGAGAGACAGTACATTTATTATTTACAGCCCTTGAGAATGGTGTAGAAATTCCATAATCATGTGCTTTAGGGTACTTTGTAACATGAGTCATGTTTTTTATATGATGATATTTATATGCAAACTTGTTTATCAATGTGGAGACAAAATCTCTCTCATATATTTTTATGATAACAGAGTTGTTTTAAAGATCTGATTATTTGTGTCCTCATACCGGTGCTCTTGAGTGTATCAATATTAGGAAACATGTGATTTACATTATTGAACAATGAAGTTTTTACACATATGAATTAGTCCTCTTGAGAGTGGACATTGCTACTTTTAGCCTAAACATGCATAACAAAAAGACAGCTAGCTAAGAAAAAATATTGACAAAAAGACTTGTATAAATGTTAAGAGGATAAACATCATAGAAGAGATGATGAACTTATGTTCTCTATTAATCCTCGGACATGGGAAAATGAGTAAAAGTACTTTAATGGATATGTTCCCAATGGATATGTTGTACTTCTCCTCCTAGTTGAAGCATCGGGGTTTCTAGAAATTCATATTATCACATCCTCAAAATAATAAGAAACATCACTCAAGCAAAAGATCAATGTTGTAAAAAAGAATCTCATCATCAACATAATTTCTATTAATCTTAATTATATATCTGGATCATCCTCTTAGAAATTATATCATAGTGCAAGTATCCATTCTTATCAAATCTCTCAAATACTTGTATATGTTCAAGTTAAGATTAACTTATTGATAGTTGTGTAAGATATCTAAGACAAGAGAAATTTTTTATGTAAGCCTGGTGAGGCTTAGAAAATACAAAGTGAAAAGAACCCCTTCAAAGGACAAATCTTTTGAGCCATAGTGAAAAATCACAAGTAAGTGAAGATTGGACTTCAATCATTTTGGGTGAAGCATTATAAATTTGTGTGTGTCATTCTGTATATTGTCTTCTCTTCATTCTGTCTAACATTAACTTCAATTCTAAACATTTATCTTCTAACATCCATCTACTATCCACACACAGAGGATACTTTTTTAAAAATGAAAGAAAACAAAGAAAACAATGCATGAGCATGAAAACAAAGTAGAAGGATTCAATGCACTTAAAGAAGACAATGCATGAGCGTGAAAACATAACAATTTGCTCAATCCCTTCAACCTGAAGGATTCAATGCACTTAATTATCATTGAATCAGCTACAGTTTAGCACCTACTAGTCACATGTATTGTGTTCAATCTTCTCAACGTTTTAGTTTTGTACAGTCAAGATGTTGAGGAAGGAAGCCGTTACTGGGCTAGGGTACAAAAATAGGTTTTGAGGTTTATCTATATAAGCTCTTGCGGAGAGTGTTTACAACTTTTTGCTTTAGAAAAATTCTCTTAGAACTAAAAGGATTATATCAATAGTGCATATGTGATTATCACTTGTTGCTTGCATGTTGCGTATGTTCGTTGTTGTATCTTCCTTTGTTGATGGAGGTATGTCTTGTATAGAGTACAATTAGGGTTTTTGGTCGTTGTATTGATTGTAGAAAGTTAGGATAATCCATGAAGTTTAACATCTTATCTTTATTGAATTTATTTTATAGAGAAGCTTTCCATAAATGACAGATCTAGTATTGATTCAGGGTATCTATTTGAAATAATTGGGAACCAAAGGGAATGATGGTGAGATACTGTCTTAAGATATTTAGAAAAGTAGCTAATTAAGGATGTGTATCAAAGGATACACAAATTTGTTTGTCTTCTGAGTGTCGACTTTTCCATATTATTATTTTTTTAGAGCGGTGACTTTATCAAAGCGTTGAACTTACTAGATGATGAAAGTTCAGAGTTAGACGATCAGACGTTTAATGTAATAATCAGAGGCAAAGGTATAAGAATTCTTGACATGCTTATCAGAGGCAAAGGTAGAAGAGTTTTTGTCAAACTTATTAGAGGTAGACTATCAGAATCCATGTTGAGTTCATCAGAGCCAAATGAGTTTGGACATTGCTTTGCGCTATAAAAGGCACTGCAACACAACATTGATTCGCGTACTCGACTTAGTGAAGAGAGGGAAATATGTGTTATATCTTTGTCTTCGTCTATTCATCAGAGGATACGTCAAGAGTCCATTTACCAAATATACGAATTCAAACCTGCGGTCTTAAATTCAACGTTAAAGAATTAAATTATTCCCACAAACAATTTTGTTATCATCAAAACTTGTGAGGGGTTATTTTTTCAAACCAAATTGGTTCCAACAATCTCCCTATTTTTGATGATGACAAATATCTAATTTTGTGAACAATTTTTTGAGATAAAGAAAACACAAAGATAAAAAATAATAACAGTTTACATCATAGCTCCCCCTCAGAGTATGCACATTCAATTCCAAAGATAGGACATATTTAAACATAGTATCAATATAAATTACAAAACAAGAGAGGAAACAAATAAAATCTAAAGGTTGGGGTTGGTGACCTTAGCATAACTAAGCAAAGGGTGTTCTAAATATCTTCCAGAAGTCGAGGGGAGAAGTATGTGGAGGCAGCAATGAAGTGTGGGGTGGTGCAACAGTGAAGGAGTAAGAAGATTATGGTAAGGTAATGGAGATGGTAGGTGTTTGAGTGGGTGAACGAGGCTCGTGAAGTATCCAAGTTTAGAAAAGTACTCAAGTAGTATAGCTTTAAAGATATAATCTGATGTATCAAATTCAGAAGATAAATGGGTTGAAGGTGTAGGATCAGAGGAAGGAGGGACAAAGTTGATTGACTGGGGAGAGAGAATGGGATAGGTTGGTTTAGGTTAAGGGACGGGGAGAGGGGTAGCGTGCTTAGAGTCTAAAAAGGAGTTTCCATATCTTCTTCGACATTAGGTGTGATATCCTAATCCTCTTCATTGCTTTGAGAAGAAGCCACTATTTTCCTTATGTTTGTAAAGTATTGTTCGACACAAGGCAAAGGCAAACACACTAAGGGCCTAGGTTGATATGATTGACACATACACAGATATTTCAAAATGACCTCATTGTTATCTTCAGCAAATATGGGGCTAAATAGTCATCAAACTCTAAAGGAGCAGCCATAAATCCACTACTTGTTCCCAATTTTCTTTTGGAGTCACCATTGGGTTGAATACAATGCTTGGGGGATAATAGCCTAATCTTCATCAGATTGGAGATGCAGAAAATAGAAGTAGAGGATGAAACCAAATGTTTCTCTTTAATAGAACCTTCAAATTCCTGTAGAGTTTGTATAAGAAACGTACACAACAGGACATCAGTGATCAATCTAGAATAGAGAATGGTCTTCATTTTCCATATTCTTGAGTCGATAATGTTGGATCATATGTGCTCCAAGATGATGTGGGGAAGGTTTGTCTTTATTTCGTGAGAGATGTTCCAAATAAGACATTTGTGATCCTTGCTAACATGGTCTATCGACCACCCTTGGGAACCACACACCTAATAAGGATTTTGAAGAGAACGTGATACATAGGTTTAAGATGAACAGACATGGTACTCACCCATTGGTCCTCAAAAAGTTCCTTGTTGATTATAAAGGTGTCAACCCTTGATTCATACTCATTTTCCTATATCATTCCTTCGATAGGGAATTTTGAGATGATGATTAGGGATTGCTAAGTGATATTGATTGGAAGACCCAACACAGGGCTAGAGACCTCACCATTGACGTTTGCATCAACAAATCTCTAAAAGTCTTTTACTAGGATGTCCAAAGCAACATCTAGTCCTATATCGATGTATTCAAACTAGCCTCCGCCAATTGGGTCATCAATGAAGTTAACATATTGACTTTCAATTCATAAAGAATCTCAAGTTGACCGAGGTTGCATTCAAGCGTTGGAACGTATGTTCTATTGACAAAATAGGGAATAAAGGATGAGCTTGACGCCATTGACACAAGGTAGTTTGAGGAAAGTGGCAAGTTGAACCATTTGCAAAGAACGAAAATGTGGGAGTTGTGAGAGTCGTGATGATAGTGAGTATAAAAGGTTTACGAGGAAAAAAAATTGATTTTTTTCAAATAAAATTAAAATGAGGGTTCACATGTGAGACACACTTGTTAGATTATCACATCTTTTTAAGAAGTCAAACTTTAGATATTCACGAGTAATTGAATGTAAATGAATTAGAGTCACAAATAAATTCAATTTCATAAGAATTAGAGCATTAATATTTTTAACCACACACTATATTTTACCAAAGACAAGGCTTACATAGGATTTAAACATCATTCTTTAATAAACAAACTTTTTAGATATTTCTTTATAAGGTTGAATTTGTCCTCAGCAGGGGGTTTTGTGATAATATCAACCTAGTAAGGATCCGTGTTGACAAATTTAATGTTTGAAATATCCTTCTAGACATAATCCCTAATAAAGTGATGTTTGATCTCTATATGTTTTGCGTTAGAATTTAAAATGAGTTTCTGGTTTAAATCATATGGTGGACGTGTTATCATAGAAGCTAGAAATGTTACACTCATAACATTTGAGTGCTACAATTAGCTGTTCAAATGTACTATGCTTCTGTTGTACATAGCGCATTAATGTTTTGTTTTATGCTTGACCAAGAGATTGGATTGTGACCTAGGAATTTGTAGTTTCCATTGGTGTTCTTTCTTTCTAGCCAATCTCCAACATAGTCTGCATCACAGTAATCTAGTAACATGTACTCAGAGGAATGCTTATAACACAAACCAAGGTTAATAGCACCTTTAAGATATCTAAAGATCCTCTTATTAGTTATTAATTGGGATTTTGTAAGATCATACTGAACTTTGGCACGCATCACGCAATAAATAAAATATTAGGTCTAGAGGGAGTTAAACAAAGGAGGGAACCTATCATTCCTCTATATGCATAGGTATGGACATTGATTTACAGTAATCCATTTTAAACTTTGTAAGTAGTTTTCAGGTGCATTTGGTTTGGTGAATTAGTACATCCTCTGGTTTTTGATGAATTTAAATTCCCAGATGACAAAAAATAATATCGTCAACATATATCTGAACAATGAGAAGATCATTCTTAGATGATTTTCTACATAAAGTAGTGTCAACTTGCCCTATTTCAAAATTATTTTCTAAAATAAAAGTTGTTTAGTCTATCATGGCAAGCTCTTGGAGTCTACTTAAGATCATATAAGGATTTCTTACGTTTGAAGACATGGTATGAAAATTTATTGTCTTCAAAACCAGGTGATTGTTTGACATATACTTCTTCATTTAAGTAACCATTTAAAAAAAATTATTTTTCACGTCCATTTGATATAAGGTGATTTTATTAAATATAGTAAATGAAAGTAAGAGTCTAATAAATTCTAACCTTGCCATCGAGAAAAAAATTTCAAGGTAATCGATACCTTCTATTGTCTATAACCTTAGGCTACAAGTCTAACTTTTATTCTAATTACTTCAAATTTCTCACGAGTTTTTTTTCTTCTGAAACATCCACTTGGTTCCGGTTGGCTACTTTTGTATGGATTTGGAGATTAGATCCCATACAACATTTCTTTTGAATTGGTCCATTTCTTCTTGCATAGTTAGTATCGATCCATCATTTGATAATGCTTCGTCTACAAATGTAGGTTCGATTTTAGAGACTTGTCAAAACAAAGATGTCCCCTTAAGAGAATATATGGTTTTCAAAGGATCATTTATGTTGCCTATGATCAAAGATTATGGATGAGATAACTTGTATTTCCATCTAGCTTTGGATTCTTTATGATCTTGATCTAAGTTTTTTGGTCGATCCTTTGGTTTACTGATCCGTTGTCGCACACGGGTCAAATACAATTGATAAAATATAAATAGAGGTAACAACTCGAGTCGTTTCGCAAGGACTTCTGATATAATAATAATAAAACCGAATTGAAACTTGAAATTAGAAAGGTTTTTATTTTTATTTTTAATTTAACATATGAGACAAACGATTAATCCACTTATTCGAGTTTCAAAACTATCACAAATTCTATCAATGAGTTTAATTTCTAATTCAGGATTCTATTCTTATTTGACTATATAATTTATCAAATAGGCATAACCAATCCTACTTGAATTCGATTTCTTTGACTGGATTAAGCATGACAATCAACAATATATTACAATTAACGATCAAGATTCGCAAAATTATAATTCAATTAAATTAGAAACTAAAACCAAATTATGTCAAATGAATTTAACCTATCCTATTGAAATTCAATTTAAGCAATCAAAATATCAATATAATCTAATAAACAGAGATAGAATCATTAAGCGAAATTGGAAGTGTAACCGGAATCTTAAGGTGTTGATGAAACTATGAACTCGTGGATTAATCTTATAAAATTAGCCTTCCATGAAATTAAAATAAAAAGTGTTTATTTCTTGTAGCAATCTGAATCCTAATACTTCATAACGTGAAAAGCAAAAAAAAACTGCCAGTATATAGTACTCGATATTGGGCTTTAGGGTTTAAAAACAAGTGACTCGCTATTTAAAATTATTACAAAAGTCTAGATTACGAAATCTACAATTTACGCCCAGTAAAGGCAATTCGATATCCAGAGATCATATTATGGCCTACCGAGCGAAAAATGGTCAAAATGCAAATAATAAAATTATAATAAAATTTCAACCTTAAGTTTAAAAACAAGCTAAAAAGTTATTCCAAGCTATAAATAACTTATAAAATATCAAACTAAAAAGCTAGAAACATGTGCCCAAATGCTATTATCTAATTCCCCCACACTTAAACTTTTGCACTCCAAGAAAAACAATGCATGTGATTCCAAATATTCTTATGAATGCAAAGTGGTGAGAGAAAATAATTATTTCTAGCTGCAGGCAATCAAGAATAGTTTTGTTATCACAAGAAAGGCTAACGAGATGACAAGTTAACTAAAGAATGCATCATAAGTGATAGAGTCCTCCAAGAATATAAAACTATCTCAAAGTGTTTACACTCAAAGTGTTTGGGCTACTGTTTACACTCAAAGCACATCATGAAAGCTAGAACTATCATAGGCTTGACAAGCCTCTATAATCTATATTTGAAACACATGCACATAATGATAAAAAGGTCTTTATTCAAGCTGTAACGTGGATAATGTACGGGTGTGATAATCCTATGGAGACTAGGGCTGAAAATCAAATAGGATAAAGGAGTAATGATTAAGAGAGAAAAATAACATTAAGTAACTCAACAAAATATCATTGACTTTTATTTTCACAATCTCTTTGCTCACAACACAATTCATTGTTTTCGATTTTTAGGCTTGTAATGAGCTATATAATAAAGAATAGGATAATTAGGCTCAAAGGGGCTTAAACTAATGGATCATTCTAGGGTAGGCTTATTTGGCTAGTAGCTTAATCAAGATTGTACCTGTTACATTACAGATCATAGTTGGCTAGTATATATTTGCTGCATATGCTTGAGGAGCATCAGCAATTGGATCTTCTTGTAATGTAGGACATGAATCTGTAGGATGCTCTGGAAAAGTGCAAATATCACAAACCACTACTTGGGTTTTACCTATTGCCAATTTTTTGCACTGAAGATGTAAGCTCATTAACTCTACCTTCTAAATTTTTGCGAGAAGAAGTTTGAATTTCACTCACACCCCTTGTCAACACTACTGAATTGCTTCTAGTTGTAAACTCTTGAGAATTAATAGACATGTTCTTAATCAAATTCTTTGCCACTTTTGGGGTCTTATCAACAAGTACTCCCCCACTAGCAGCATCCAAAATGCTTATATCCTTAGGTAGCAAGCCTTCATAAAAATACTGGATGAACAATTGTTAAGAAATCTGGTGATGAGGACAACTAAACATTAATTTCTTGAATCTCTCCTAATACTCATGTAATGATTCCTTGTCAATCTGATTTATGCCATATATTTCTTTTCTGGTTGAAGCAGCTCTTGAGGCTGGGAAGAATTTTTCTAGAAACAATTTTTTGAGATTATTTCCAACTTGTAACAAAACCTGGTTAAAGGTAGTATAACCATACCTTGGTAGCATCTTGGAGTAAAAATGGAAAGGCTCTCAGCTTAATGTGGTATTTTATGATTCCTTGAGGCTTCATGGTAGAACACACAACATGGAGTTCCTTCAAGTGTTTGTGGGGATCCTCACTTGCAAGACCATTAAACTTTGGAAGCAAGTTTATTAAACCAGATTGAAGTTCAAATGGTACAATAACTTTAGGATATGTGATACACAATGCATTATAATTGACATTAGGTGCAACAAGTTGTCTTAAGGTTCTATTATTCACATTAGCCATATTTTGAAGCAAGTTGTCACTTTCATTATCAGACTCTAACTCGTTAACACTAGCAGCTCTATTAAGTCTATGGCATAAATGAAATGTCCTATCTATTTCAGGTTCAAGGGAATGCAGATTTAGAAAACTAGCCCTAGTCATGCATCATCATAACAATGCAAGGCAAAATCACAATTCTGAAAATTCCAATAATGACCCTATTACTAAAATAGAAGTGAATAATCGAAAACCCTATCAAATAAAATTCAAAAAAGATATAAATACCACCAAAAATTTATAAAAATCAAATAAAGACAACGCAAATTTTTTTGGATGTTTTGGAGAATATGAAAAAGTCAAAAAATTAAAAAAAAAGGGCCTCAATTAAGGAATTTGGGATTTTGAGCAATATGCTCCTTATATAGGAGTCCTTTTCCTTGATTTTTTTTTCTTTCATTTTTCTGGCGAAATTTTGAGGCAATTAGAGACAATTGCTTGAAAACTGGTTTTTTTACTAACAACAAGCCTATATGATTGGTAGAGCAACAAAACACGAAGAAAAAATTATTAGGATGGTTAGTAATACTCTAATATTGGTTAATATCGGTTAATATTATTATCAGACAGTCCCCAACAACGACACACATGAGTCAAATACAATTGATAAAATGTAAATAGAGGTAATAACTCGAGTCGTTTCGCAAGGACTTTTGATATAATAATAATAACCGTATTGAAAGTTGAAATAAGAAAAGGGGTTTTTAGATTTTTGATTTAACAAATGAGCAAAATGATTAATCCACTTATTCGAGTTTCAAACCTATCACAGATTCTATCAATGGTTTTAATTTCTAATTCATGATTCTATTCTTATTTGATTATAGAATTGCTTAAACAACCATAATCAGTCTTATGTGAGTTGGGTTTCTTTAACTGAATTAAGCATCACAGTCATCAAAATATTATAATTAACAATCAAGCGTCACAAAATTATAATTCAATTAAATTAAAAACCGAAATTAAATTTTGTCAAATGAATTTAATCGTTCCTATTGAAATTCTATTTAAGCAATTAGAATATCGATATAATCATATAAAAAGAGACAAAATCATGAAGCGAAATTGGCAGTGTGACCTAAATCTCAAGGTGTTGATGAAACTCTAAACTCTTGGATTAATCTTAGAAAAATAGCCTTCCATGAAATTAAAATAAAAGGTATTTATTTCTTGTAGCAATCTGAATCCTAATATTTCATACCATGAAAAGAAACAAAACTGTCGATATATAGTACTCGATATTGGGCTTTAGGGTTTAAAAACAAGTGACCCGCTATATAAAATTATTACAAAAGTCCAGATTAAGAAATCTGCAATTTAGGCCCAATACAGTTCTGCATTGGGATTTTATTCCAACACAAAAGTTGTAGCTCTGATGTTTAGCTTTCCAGCGCCTGCTTGTATTCGTCAAGTTATGGCCTACAGAGCTAGAAAGGGTCAAAATACAAATAATAAAATTTCGACCCAAAGTTTAAAAATAAGCTAAAATATTACTCTAAGCTATAAAGAACTTATAAAATACAAAACTAAAAAGCCAGACACATGTGCCCATATGCTATGATCATTCACTTTGGTCTAGATCTTATGCTTCTTCAGTTTTATCTAGTTCCTCTTCAATCTTTAAATATGCAAAGTCTACATGTAGCTTTGAGTTTATAAGGTCAAGCTTTTTTTCATAAAACTTACCATGGATTGATTACTAAACAATCAGTGTTTCTTTGTTGTATACTATATAGGCTTTAGAATTTTCAAAGTATCTCAAAAAGATACACTTTTTGAGATCATGAGTCAAACTTGCCAAAATTGACTTTGGTGTTTAAGATATAGAAAACACATCTAAACTGATGAAAATATGAAATGTTGGGCTTTACTCATTTCTACAATTCATAAGAAGTCTTATTGAGAATAAGTCTAATATAGATTCTATTCAGATTTTAACATGCGTTGTTTACTGCTTCTGGCCAGAAGTGTTTGACAACGTTCATTTCGTGAATCATGCTATGTGCATTTCCTAAAAATATCTATTTTTCCTTTCTACAACACCGCTTTGTTGCGATGTTATATGCGAAGAAAAATTATGTAAAATTAGGGTTTCATGTTGTTGTACTGTTTTTCTTTTCACCTCCATGATCATTGTGAATTGTTATACAAAAATCTTTTTTCACTATGCACTTGTTTGCATAAGGTAGTGAATACTTTATGTGACTCCTCTTTGTGCTTTAGTAATTTTACCCATGTCCATTTAGAATAGTCATCAACAATATCGAGTTCTTACTTTTAACACTGAAAAATGCCGTCTTTAAATGGACAAAAAGATCAATATGTAAAATTTCAAGTGGTATAGATGTGGAAACAACGTTTTTAGAAGAAAATTAAGATTTTGTTTGTTTCCCTTTATGACATGCCTCACAAAGAACATTTAGATTGTACTTAAGATTAAGCAAGCCTATGACTAATTTAAGTCTTTTTAAATGTGAGATTAACCTCAAGTTGGCATGTCCTAATATTTTGAGCCATATTAGTTGTTCATTGCTTACAGACATAACACACTTGACTTCTTGTTTGTTCAAATCAAATAAGTTTATTTTGTAAATGTGTTTTTTCCTTTGGTCAGTAAATATTATGAATCCATCTATTTGACTTATTTCCTTACAAGACTTTTGATTAAAGACTACATCATGTCCGTTGTTGCTTAATTGAGGTATGCTAAGTAGATTATGCATTAGTCCTTTTACTCAGGATATCTGCAGATATATTATTTTATCTTTAGGTACCCAAATTTGGTTGGGTCCTAGTTTGTTGTTAGTCTTGAAAGGTATCTTGTCTTTTAATTTTTTTAACAAAGGACAAATTATTCAACTGTGACATTTCTTAAGGAATTAAGCACAAGTAATATGAGGTTGAGTAAATCTAGAATTTTATGTTGTATCTTCAAAGCCTATGCCACATTTATTGTTTCTATTGACACCATAAATCATGAAAGCTTGTTTACTTTTATCGATACCTTTAACTAGAAACTCTTGAAAGTCTATTTCGTACTTAATGAAGTTGTAGACTTTATCCTCTGAGGTTTCAAAATCCTTTCCTTTTAAAGTTAGATTTTCCCTTTTTAGGCTTTCAAAATCTTTTTCAAGGGAACTCCATTTGATTGTTAAGATGCCATGAGCCTTTTTCAGAGACTGAAATTTTGAAGAAACGTTATGATTTTTGTTAAGAAATCATTTAGCATATCCATGAGTTCACTACGGGATAAGTAAGAGATTACCATAATGTCCGAGTCAGCATCAGCCATGAGTGTCATGTTTGCATTCTCTTCATCTTAATCGTATGATTCATTAGAGTCATCCGAAGTTTTCGTAGGACCTTTCTTCTTGGTCTTGAAGTCTTTCTAGTGGGACTTTTTTTTTCTTTCTAGTTTAGGATATTCTAATTTGAAATGATATGGTTCCTTGCATTCGTAGAAGATGAGCTTTGTATTGTCTAGCTTTTCACTACTTGGGATCTTGTGAAATCTTATATGGGAAAAGAGTTCGTTCTCTTGTTCTACATGCGCTGGATTTTCCTTGAGATAAAGGACAAGTCTTCATCATTTGAGTCTTCACTCTTATATTTCCATTCTTTTTCCTATATGTCTTCGGTTACTTGTAGTGCCTTATAAATTTTCTTATTTCCTTGGGATTTGAGAGCCAGTGATTTAGATATTTTTTTGGGCTCATCTTCAACTAGTTCAATCTTATTGGATATGAGTGAACTCATTAGCCCTTCAAAAGGAATTTTGTATAGATCTTTGGCTTCTTGCGTAACTGTTACCTTTGGTCTCCACTTGTTGGGAAGACTTCTTAGGATCCTTAGCTATAACTCAATTGGTAGTGGGAATGAAGATGGGGTGGTACTTATCCCATAGGTATCGGATTCGATTTCTATGGAAGGGAAAAACTCATTATTTCCTATGGAGAGGAAGGGGGAGAAAATGTCATAATTAATAGTGACAATAACAGTAAGGGTCGGGTTGTTACAAAACTATTGGATACGCTACCAAAGTGCAAATGACAAACTCTTGTTTGAGTTTTTCTTACTACTAAATTCTTCACCAATTTTGTGAGTTCATCAATCCTACTCTCCAATTTGGAATTATCTGCAACACGTATCTCATTGACATCTTTCTTCATCTCCACTAATTTGCTTCTGGTAGTGAATTGTTGAAAGATAATGGACATGTTTTCAGGGGGTCTTGTCTACATGTGTACTTTTGTTGGCATCATCAATCATGTTTCGATACATAGAGAACAAGTCTTCAGAAAAATATTGGATGAACAATTATTCATAAATCTTATGGGGAGGACTGATTTCACATAATTTCTTAAATATTTTTTAATATTCGTGCAAGGATTATATGTCAAACTGCTTGTACCAAAAATTTATTTTGTAATGATGCAACTCTAGATGTAGAGAAGAATTTCTAAAGAAACAATTTTTTTAGATAATTCCAGCTTGTGACAAAACCTGCTTGGGAAGCAAATGTATTATTCCAAAATTTAGTTCAAAAGGCACGTCAACATCAGGATACTTAATGCACAAAGCATTATAAGTAACATATGTGTAGTAAGTTCTCTAAATGTTCTTGCAACCACAGTGTAAATAAAGATATCAGATTTAGAATCAAAGTTTATGTAGCTAAATATGTGGCCACTATCACTAGCACTAGCCTTGTTAAGTCTATGAAGAGATAGAAAAAGTCGTATCTATTTCCATATCAAAGGAATTTGGAGTTTCAGAAGTGGACCTAATCGTGCATCATGCGAACAAACAAAGGTAATAAAACAAATCAAGAAACACCTATAATGTTCTAATTGCTAAAATAAATGGAAAATTGAAAAACCATATCCAATAAAATTTTAAAAAAATATAAAATTAGAACAATAAATTTCTAAAATATAAACAAATCTAACTCAGAATGTGCAAGGAAATTAATAAAATAATTAAATGTTAATATTTTGAAAAATAGATTGAGTAATTATAGACGATTATCAATTAATCAAAACAATCAATCCATTGGTTTTAGGAGTTCTTCGTCGAGACTTATCACATGTTATAAATAAACATTATTCTAGGTTTCTATTATTGTTTGATTATAAAACTAACCTAGCAAGCGTCAATTAATTTTTATTCAAATTTGTTCCGGAACAAGTGTGACAACATTCGATTAAACATGATAGCAAACTAGCATTACAGGCTAATTAATATTATAAGTGAATTCAACAAAATTTGTTACTAAGCATTACATATTCTATAAAATTCTATTCGACCTAAACTAAAACAAACATTCAATCTATTTCGTGTAATCTTTATCAAATGTATAAAGAAAAATTAACACGATTAAGCATATGAATATAAATCGAATTTATAAGTAAAGATCATGGAAATATGAGAAATTGATTAAGAAAATATATAAACACATAAAACAAAATTGCATCAAGAATTGAATCTCAAGAGTCTAACAAAGTATCATTAACCAATGAATTGATTTAAAAACTTAAGCTGTTATGGAATTTAGAAAATCGCTAAAGTGAAAGATGGTAGTAAGGTATGTGATAGTGCTCTTCGAAAATCCTATTTATGTTATAATCCTAGGATAAGCTAAATTAGTAAAAGGTTTCTGACCAAAAGAAAGACTCAAAATTTGATGATCAACTTAATAATAACGAATTACATCAGTAAATCTCACATTAAATTTCTAGCATCCATAATTTGCATTTCATACCATCGAAGCATTCAAATTGGGCTTTTGCTTAAAGTTAAGAGTTGTAGCTATGCTTCGTTGCTTTCCAACATTACCAAGATCACTGAAATCGGATAAATAAAATAAATAAAGCTCAAGTTATGACTTGCAAAAGAAAAAGGGATCATGACGTAACAAAATAAAAATAATTAATTAAGAATTTCAATGACACCCAATTTTGACCCAAAATTTTTAAAAACATGGGAAAAATTATTGTTAGGCCTACACATATATAAAAACACAAACTGCAATGCTATAAAAAGTATATTAAATGCGTTAATCAAACTGGAATCTTAAAAAGTTTGACGGTGCGAAACTAGAAGTTTCTAGAAGATTAAATCATAGTCTGGAATCTAATAGATATTATAATGGTTTGTGAAAATCGATTTGATTTAGTGGAGTAAAACTTTTAAACTTAAGGAACTGGACGTAACCTTCACATGAGTGGTAAACTTGGATAAATCAGTTTTGTGATGTCTTTTTCATATATCTTTACTCTTGTTTTAAGTTTCTAACAAATATTTGTTTTCAAAAACTAGTTTTTAAAATAAAAACACAATTTAACCCTCATTTCTTGTGTTTTTTTATCCTTCAATTTCAAGTACATTGTTAGTTTCCACTTTTTTATTTTCAAACAAGATATTATTAGTTTACTCTTTAAAAAATAATAAAGTTTACATCCGGACACTAAACAATCAACAAGTTTTACTTAAGTCAGACAAAGATGACAGTTTTTAAAATATTAAATTAACTCATATCTTTAGGAATTATAATTAAATAAAAAACACATCTAACAACTTAATGACACTAAAAGTTTGGAATCAGTCGCTCTATAATATCACACATTATAAATAATCAAGAGAAAAGAACTCAATGATAGAGATACTAACTATATCTATATCTCAATAACATGTATTTAATAATTAAATGAATTCAATTGATATAATTGATTAATATGTTTTTCCACTATTTAAAGAATAAAATTAAAAACTATTTATAATAATAACGAGTTATCGTCGTCTATTTTATCAACGGTTAGTTATTGGAGTAGATAGTTCCTCATACTCATGGAGTCAATTATTTAAGATGATCATTAATCATTCAAATTCAAACACAAATAATTACAAAATTTTTATTAACATGGTTCAAAATTACGAAAGCGGCGCCAGAACTTTTATGCCTTACTTAAAGTTAAAAACTCTCCTAATATACATACCACTCCAATGACACAAATTCCCAACATTAATATAAAATCAACAATCGAAATAAATAAATATATAATCATCTAACTTTTAAATACCCCTAATTACTCTAAACAATTAAAACAAATTCTCCACACTTAGAACACCGGAAACATAGACAATTTTATATTCACATAATCATATATATACATCCATATAACTAATTGAACAATTGGTACCCTGATATTTTGTTTATTTTCCAACTCAATCAATGAACTTAAGCACGAAACATATTCTCATATCAATCCAACAACTCCAAATTTATCATGCCCATATAAGATAAGGTAAGTAACTCGTTATTAGAAGGTAGTATAATAAGTTAGTAAACCAAAATCAATCAAAAGTAACACCATAAAATTATTATAAAAACAAAGACAAAGACACACACTAAAAAGTATCACTAATCATTTAGCGCCATCAAATAATTTATTTTACTAAAATTCAAAATGTTTTCTTCAATTGTTTTTATACAAATAAGAGTCCTAAAAATACACTCATATTTTAAACATAAAAAACGCCTTTCTAAATAACTAAACACTCTAAAATAATTATAATTTATTTACCAGATATATATAAAAGATATAAAAGTTTTCAAGACATCAAAGCTTCTAAAATAATTATTCATTTATTTTTTTATTTTTTTCAAAACTATTATTATAACAAATCTTCTAAATCTTTTCAAAGTAAACACAAAGAGAAACATGGGTTAAATTTTTGGCTACTCTAAATTTTAAATAAAATTATAGATAACTTTATATATATATATAT
>JBBPBS010000235.1:904742-1119560 GCA_037974835.1 Cicer judaicum | reverse complement strand
ACAAATCTCCAAAATCTTTTAATTCTTCAAAATAAACAACAACAATTCATAGATAAAATTCTTCTTTCATTTTATAAAATAAGTCAATTTTAACTTATTAACAATTTTTTTTCTTCTAAAAATACTAATTTTAAAGTTCTACGTATCAACTATCAATATTTAAAAATTACTATTACTAATAATATGAATTCTTTTTTATCCTAAAATCATCTTGAACATTCTAAATTGATTTAAGTAGCAGGATAAAAATTTCGGTCATCCAAGTACAATCATCAACAATTTTAATTGATTTAAAATTAAAACTTACACTTTAAAATTAATTTTTTTCAAAAGTTAGCACCACTATATTTATTTTATCACCAATGGAATACTTCTAACTGTTTGAACATGAAAACAACATCTATAATGTTATTTTTAAACAAATAACAATAGTGATAAGAACAATCACAAGTATTTCCACTGAAGTCATCTTAAAATTCAAAATAAACAATATCTATTCAAAATCAAAACTTTAAAAGTAAGACATGTAATTTAACAATAAAATTTTATAATGTTAAAGTTATAATTTTAAAATATATAGAAACAATAAGTTGACATTTAAATAAGTAAATTAAATAATTTCATAAAAATTTAAATTAACATAAACATGAGCTAAAAATGTCTGACTCACTACAAATCAATGAAAAGATGCTTCTAATTTTTAATATATAGTAAAGAAGCATAATTGGTTTTTCCAATTAAGAAGTTACAAACAACATAATCAGTCAATAAGAAAATGCAACATATCTATAAATCGAATAAAATTCAGAAAATTTATAAGGTAATTTTAAGAATTTCTTGGCTATTCATGTAAGGAATTTAAATGCAACACAAAATTGTTAAGCAACAACCAACAAATAACAAACAACTTCACGTATTGCATAGTAACCACTCCACAAGACATGTACAATCATCGAAAAGCATATAGCACATGACACAATAGGATTTGGTAAAAATCAGATAGTAAACATAATGCACAAGCAACACACAACTATAACATGATGTCATTTAGATGACATTAAATCGACCAGAGATGATCTTATGTCACATGTTACACCATAAACTCCAAATTAAAATATAAGATAAAATATTCTAGTTTTAATAAAGATTCACGGTGGATCCAAAACATTACGAAACTTCTTCTCAAACATACGTTTAGAGAACCACATTTACATACACATAGACAATACAATACATAAAATCCTTATTGAAAAATCTCTTGGAATTAAAGAAACCAACATTTATCATTTCGAAAAAATTAAATTATATTCACAAACTTTAGAGTTGATTGAATTTTTCTTTAATTATAATAAATTATAAAATAGTATTTATTTGTCAACTGATAACATGCATATTCAAAAACACACAAATAACGAAGGAGATGAAATTTAAAATTACATTAATAATATAATAACATTATAGATAAAAAAATTTCAACAATCAACCATCACCATCGAAACCAAATTTTTTTTCCTTTATTTTTTTGAACAATCTGTTCTGTTTTTTTTGCTACAGTAGTGGCTAGTTTTTTTTTTTATTTTTTTTATTTTTTAATTACGGATTCAAAATCTCTTTTCAGTCTGTGACACGGGTGAAGTCCATCACTTGAACTCTTCTAAATCCATGTTTAAACATAATTTCATTTCTAAAATATTATTAATATTTTATAAAATAAAGTAATTAAAAAAATTAATCATTTAAACATATATTAATAGATACAATTTTTATACTTAAAATTATTCTCACAATTAGTAAAATATTATTTTTAAAATACTCACATTAAAATACTACTATCTTTATAAAACAATAAAAATGTTATAAATAAATAAATATATCATCAATACTATATTAATTATTAAATCACAATAAATATATATAAAATTACTATACCATAGCAAGTATTTAAAAATAAAGAAAATCAATTATAAATATTATTAATATCTCAAAATAATTATATATAAAATAAATAACTAATGTAAGAAATAGTAAAAAAATGATTAAAATATTACTACACATATTTATCATTTAGTCAAATGAACACGCAAACATCACTCCAAATATTTCATATATATTTACATGTAAAGTTTCTTAAAATCTTATTCTTTAAAATACTTAAAATATTATAATTTTAAATAAATAAAATAAAATAACTATAGTACTCATTAAACTAAATATGTATACAATTATCAAATCATACAAAATCCACATATAAATAATCATATAAAAAAAATAATCATAAAATTATGTAATATATATTTTAAAATAATTTTAACAGTAAAATAAATTTTTAAAATTTTATTCAATTAATAAAATAATGTATTATACAATCTATTACAGTACACAATCGCTTAAAAATGACCTAGTGTACCAAACATATTGGTACTTAACATAATACAATCTTACTTTATTGTCATCACTAGAAGAATTCATTGACATTACATCCTTTTTCATTTGAAATTTTTTAGGTTCACTATTTTCACCATCTACAAGATGCGCATGATGACTCGTCTAGCGTGCACGTATAATGATTAATGAGTAACTTATAAAAAATATTGGCCACACCAATCCCAACAAGAATAGTATGATGATTAGAAGGGATACAAGACTCCCACGTACACACACACGAGGAGGCAATTAAGCTCTACTTGATAGCGTATAAAATTTTAGAAGTTTCTTTTGACCCATGTGAATTGAACCTCTGTATGTAAAAAAGGTCCCTTATGTAGCAAGAAAGAAACGCCTGCTTTATATTTTGTGAATTAGACCTTAGTTTTAGTTCCGTAGAGCTGAAGTTTCAATAAATATCTTAACAATAAAGTCCAACATTACCTGCAAATGGTCGAAGAAGTGTGAAAACTGGACCACTATATATTACATTCCTCATAAAACATCTATGCAAAATACAATACAATATTTCGTTTTTTTTCAGTTATTTATTTTGAAGTCACAATATGCTCCACATTACACTTTTTATTTTAGATTCAGTCCAACCCCGATAAAATACGTCCTCGTTTTGATGAAGATTTGTTGATTAAAAAAACCTATTTCCATCCCACATATTCTCTTGATAATAAGGATTTGGGTAAAAAAAATAGACCAAAAGGTATACAAGCGATGATTGGTTCTCATCTTTTCTCAATTGCTTCTAGACCTGATATTCTATGTAGTGTGTGTGTAAGATTTTATTGCCATCCTAAAGCATCTCATATAATTGTTGGTATATGTGTTATATGTCGGTCTATGAGTACAAGTTAGTAGGTTTATGTAATGTTGTAGATAAACTAGAAAGAATAAGCACTAATAATAGATGTAAATTCCATGGTGAAAATCTTATCTTCTGGTCAAGTAAAAGGCAAACAATTGTTGCTCTATCTAGAACTAATGCAAAATATATATCACCTGCAAGTAGCAACACCAACTACAAAGGATGAAACATCTACTAAAGGACTTTAAAGTTTATAACAATAACATTCATATGATAAAACCCCATGTTTATATTCAAGGACAAAGGAGATAGAGATTAAACTGTTGGAATTAAGTTGGTTTTTTACGTGATAATACCCCATTTTACTTAGAATTTTGATGTGAACAAAAGTATTTTATGAGAAAAATATATTTGACTTCACAAAATATGAAAGAAGATTTTGATTTTGATTGAAGAAAATCATTGACCATGTTGAAAAGATGATATGGTAAAATGTTTTTGAAGAAAATCTAAATAAGATTTTATTCAGCTTTATGGTTGAACACTACATGAAAAACTGGATATACCTACAGCTTATTTTATTTTTACCCGCGGCATGTCCGTAGGTAACTAAAAATTACGCACGGATTACCTACGGACACGGGTTCATAACTAAATCGCTCGTAGGAATATATTAATCCACGGAAAACTAACAGGATAGACTTACTTAAGCATTGTCCATAGGTAGTATAACTTACGAAGACTCCATATGTAACGTACTTATAGATGTTCTATGGATAATGTCGTAGGTAATTACCTACGGGCATGTCGCAGTTAACATTACCGACGAACCATCTGTGACAAATTATATTGTTTTAGAATTGATATTTATAATTTTATCCGTGACATATCCGTGGGTAATGACAAACTTATTTAAATCTATTTTTTGTTTTTTTACAGTTTGCTGTATTTTTTTAATATATGTCTAAATTAAATTGTAAGCATATTAAAACATCATTGTCAAAACAAAGTGAAATTTTATATAAACAGTATTTTTAAAATACACATCCTGGCTGCCACAAGTTTCAAAATAAGGACAACTTACACTACCATAATTCTCAAAGTAAGCACATTGTCACTAGCAAAAGTTTCAAAATACACATAACAACATTATTGTAAGAATATATAGATAATGCCTACACAAGTCTAAGCAAAATATGTAGTCATAACTACTATATGAAAATGACATTGAAACCAGTACTACTCATCACCGTCATCATCGTTAGACTCACCCTCGTCATAATCTAATGACGATGACGATGGGATGACTCGGCCTGTATGGAAGCAACACTTTTTGCCAATGTTGCTAGTTGTATCTGGAGCTCTATAGTGCGCTGCTCATCCTCTTGTCGATGTTGCTCTGCTTTCTTTAGTTCCTCTCGCGCCTCTCGTGCCTCGTGTTCTACCACTTTTGCTCGCTCCTCAAATGCTGCTATATGTGAAGCTATCTCGTTAGAGTGTTGAGACAAGACATTGGCGCAACCTCTAGATGGACGAGAATCTGAGACTAGACTTGCAACACCTGGTCTATAAAGCGAGGATCTGTCTCCAGCACCATAGATCCTCCCTTTATTCTTCCCCCCAATAGATTGGATCCATATGTCTAAGCGAGCTTCCGCATTAACCACTTGGCTACAACTACTAGATGCTTCCCCATTTTTGGAAGCTTCTTGGAACTTACCTTGAATTGTTTCCTACAATATTAAATAGAAAATAATTTAACATAATCAAATTATTTTTACAAGAAATACAAATGAAAGAATGAATGATTTAATATTTTTTTCATATGTTTATTTTTCTCTTTCATCAACCCAAGAGTTGTCCTTCTTCTTAGTGTGAGTTTTTAAAAAGACCTCATCCAATGTGGGGTCTCTACCTAACTCTTCAGCCTTACAAAAAATAAAAACAACATAACCGTGAATAAAATGAGAGGCACATTTCAGCAACAAAGGAAAACAACAAAATATTTCAGCAAAATAGCTCTATGTATTTTGAAACAACAACACAACAAAACAATAAAAATAGCAAATAAATATCATGTGCTTATCATACAAATAATTCACATACAAGAAACACATCAATGGAAAAGTCTAATAAGTAATAACAACATCACTTTCTACATGATGAAAGCAATAAATATCATGTGTTTATCATGCAAATAATTCACATACAAGAAACACATCAATGACAAAGTCTAATAAGTAATAACAACATCTCTTTCTTCATGATGAAAGTACCATCACCAATCTCCATTGATATACACAAGTTTAGTCATAACCTTCATTGAAAATAGAAATAGATAAACTATTACTGCATCATCCAAAAGGAAAAGAACTATCACAGAGGTCAGAATGACTTCTCACTTTTAAGACCACTGCTCTTTTTATTGAGGGTGAAAGAAAAAACTGGACTAACCTAAAAACTTGAAGCTACGATTAATTTGCAACCGATAACTACAAATGTGGCCGCAATATTAACATTTTAAAGATTTCTACAACCAGATTGCAAACACAATCGCAGTTACAATCCCATCTATTCTCAATTTTTCACAATCCCAAATTTAAAATTCCTGCCCAGTGTCTAGAAATCCACAGAATCAAGCAATCACTTGCTAAGTTGCTAATAAAAGGTAGGGTTGTCCACAAAAGATAAGCAATGGATCCAATATCTCC
The DNA here is from genome assembly GCA_037974835.1 of Cicer judaicum. Lineage (NCBI taxonomy): Eukaryota > Viridiplantae > Streptophyta > Magnoliopsida > Fabales > Fabaceae > Cicer > Cicer judaicum. The sequence goes on along the minus strand of JBBPBS010000235.1, from coordinate 1,113,605 downwards.
ATGGAATCTCCATGGCATTAGTTTATATCACAAAAATGTTATTTCATCAAGGATATAGAAAGTGTACCATCCGAATGGTATGTTCAGCAATGGATATAGATCCACCAGTATGGAGAGCTCCTCCTTTAGAAGAAGCACAATTTTTCTTAGCTCGATTTGATATCTCCTTAAATGATGGATCCATCCATATCTTCTCAAGATCATTCCAAACAGTTTCTCCCATCCAAGTTGGACACTTACGCTTCTTTCTCGCTTGCATCAACATATCAGAAAGACGCATTGATCCTTTGGTATTGAAGATATTCCTAATATGAAAATTGTGCTCAGGCAACCAAGCAACTTTCTCCTGCAACATTACATTACAAATAAGTTATAATGATGCAATTAGTATCCACACAATAGTTCAACTCATTAACAAGATATATAATTTAATCTTACACCAAATTGGTCAAACCAGCGTTCCAAAGATAATTCTGGGATTGCTCCCCAGCGTTACAAATTGATTTCGACTTGCCTTTGTTATAAACTCTTCAACACCTTCTGCGAAGGCTGGTCTCAACCCCCCTCGTTGAACATAAAGTCTATCATATACCCAACTACGATCTGGGTGGTAGCCATGCATACTTTGAAGGACAAACAAAGAATTGAGGAGCGATGGAACTGTTAACATAATGGATTTTTACATATCAAGTAGGATATCTATACAAACCTCAAATAGATAATTCACAACAAATAGATAATTCACATGTAATAGATAATTCACATTTAATTGGTTAATTTCATTACATGAAGAGTTACACTAATTAATTTATATGTTGACAATTTTGTTTTGGGATTCTGCTGATATGAATTATTGTGTTTATACCATCATATATATGCATTTCCTAAAACTTAGGTACACCAACAATTGACTATTAACATTTACCTTCTTATTTTGGTTCTAAATGTGTTTCTACACCATTTCTATGAATTGTAATTAAAAAAAAAGTGATTAACTATTGTATCAGAACCTGTGACCAGTCTGTTGCTGCTAACATTCAACAAGCAACCATATTATCAGCAACCGTGATGGAACTGAGATTCATCAGTGTCATTGTAGGGTTGCAAACAAGTTAAACAAATATCAATAAAGGTTAACAAGATATATCACTTGTTATTAATAGCATAAGCATTTTAAATGAAAAACAGAAGCAGAAAACAGAAGCATTTTAAATGAAAAATAGAACGTTATTAGTAATGTAAATGGCACAACGTTATTAGTAATGTATATGTTGATTAATAATAAGATTTAATTCACGAATTCAACCACAATTTGTATCTCAAAGTGGTGCTCATAAGTTTTATGGAATGTGCATGGTAGATTTCCGAATTATATTAATTGTTCAGCGGTACTGTTTTGTTTTCCGAAAAATTGTCCCATTAGTTTTATGCCACAGGAGGAACCCGTATTATGGTTCCTTTATTTTTATTCATTATTGCCTTCTAATTGATTTTCAATTATTAAAATAGTCCATGTATGTACCTAGTAAGATGAATATCTGGTATTGAAACAAGACGAAGTTGGTCACTATCTGAAAGTGATTGCAATTGTTGTGAATCCACGAATATATTGTCCACTCACCAGCAGTTTGGCAACTTAAATTATCCAAAGAGCCAATTGATAGACAAAAGGAAAGAGAAAACCCCCAAAAAAATCAGAAGCGTTATATTTGCTTTGTGACTTATCATTAGGTCATTTGTAACATTAAAAAGATCAACACGGAAAAGACAATCATTCTTACTTGTTAAGCATAAAACTTTAGTATATCATCATGTAGTATGAAAATTCATTTCCCTGACAGATAAATCCTGCACCATAATAAGATGCATTAGTTAGGCATAGGGAAAGAGCACATCTAAATGTAATTCATATGTAAACATGGTTATAGACACACACCTAAACTTGAAATATCCAAAGCCAGACGCCTGAGTCCAGCACCAGGAACTAAACAATCAGGTGGAATGTTTGAGAAATGTTTGGTTTTAGCAAAAAATATACAAATTATGCAAACAATCTTCACATCCCAAATAAGCACTTTCCAATGCTATTAAGAGCATTACAGTCTACCTTTATTTAATGCGATCAGGAAATAAGATATTAAGCTCTTCAAGAATAGGCTTGTAGCACTGGTCACGTTCCTTTTGACCCTAATAAGATAAAATTGTGGAAGAAAATAGTGAGTAATAAAATAAAGTTGGATATGATGACCAGTCCCTAACTACGTTCCTTATAATGCATCGCACCTGAGACAAAAGTAGTAGTAAATGTATATAAGTAACAGCAAAACCATATAAGAACCATCACATCACTAGAACCCTGATACTAACATTATGTAAGAAAAACAAAGAAATAGATATAAAGAATATGAATAATTTCGGATTTGAAGGAAAATGGTTAGGGTATTAAATAAAAATTGGGGCTTTTTTAGATAATAGTAAACAAAGTCTAAGCACATATGGCACGAAAAGGAAATACGATTTCAGTAAGACTCAATATGAATCGTAGTTCAGATTCAAGTCAGTTCAGTGAGGGCGACCGCGAAAGCCACCGATTGGGTCAGTCTTTTCCTTCAGTGAGGGCGACTGCTAAAGCCACTGAATGGGTCATTCTTTTCGTTCAGTTAGGGCGACTGCGAAACTCACTAAACGGAACCGGATCGACCAGGCGAAACTCACTGAACCAAGACCAAATGAAGTTTGAGAACGATAAAATAAACGAAGATAACTTACCCTTGAGAGAGAGCGATCAACAAGGCGGCATCCAGAGTGGTCGGAGTCGACGGAGGGAGTTGCAATCTGGAGGAGGTTGGAAGAAGAAAAAGAAGAGGTCTAGGGTTCTCTAGGTTGTAATTTTGAATGAATGAGTTGTTTTGGGGTTGAGAATGACCAAAATTTTGGTTTGTATTTTGTTATGAAATTCAACACAAAAAATTTGTGAAAAAAATCATTTTATCTACAGATAAAAGTACATTACCTACGGCGACGTCATAGCAAAAATAACACGAATAAATCCCGTGAGATTTAAGTGGATTGCACTTTTTTTTTAATTACCTATGGACTTTTTTAATGTTATCTACGGAATAATCGTCGAAATTAATTATAAAAAAAATAAATTATTTTTTAAGCAATACACAAGGATTTTCCGTAGAAAAAAACTAATCTACCTATGGACTAACATCTGTGGGTAATTTTTCTGTAGATATACAAATGTTTTCTTGTAGTGGAAGAAAATCTTTGACCAAGTTGAAAATAAGATATGGGCAAATGTGTTTGAAGAAAATCTAAAATAAGATTTGATTCTAATTTATGATTGAAGAAAATCTTTGACAAAGTTGAAAAAAAGATATAGTCAAGATTTGAAAAATATTTTATCAAGATTTATCTACAACAAAATATGAATAGAATCACTCTGAAGAATTATCTACATCAATCTGAACAGAATCAATTTGAAGAATTTACAAATTCAATTTGAACAAAATACCAACTAAATCAATCTAGAAGAATTGTTGAGATTGAATTCAGAAATAAAGAATTGACTAAAGAAGATGTTATCAAAAAGAATCTTGTTCATAACTATTTATGAATAAGATTATTGTTGATCAACCTACAAATTAAGATGCAAATCAGAACCAAACAAGGACTACATTGAAGCCCTAATTTTATCTATAAATAGATACTCAAGGCTGAAGAAGAAGAAGATCATTGAAAAGTGAAAAAAGAATAGAAAAATCAAGCTTCAAATTCCAAATTCATCTTAGAGTTCAAATAGAGAAATACTTGTTCGAATGAGAAATATTTTGTAAGTGTTTTTCTTAGAGTGTGATAGTCATTGTTATAACTAGTTTGTTATAAGCAGCTACTCAATTTCCAAACATTTTTATTCCAACCCGATAGTGGTGGTAGTGTGTCTACAACAATATAAGGTTGTTAGATTGTGTAGATAAGACATGGCTGGTAGAGTCAAGGTGTGTGTGTTCATCAAAAGTATGGGGTTGTCAGACTATTTGAGAAGATTCGTTTGGAGGGTCAGATGTTTTGTAATTCATGTTGTTGGATTACTGGTAAAGTCAAAGCCAAATCTTTCTCTCATTCTCTACAATTGCACATTGGGCATGTTTACTATAATGGTATCAAAGAAAATTTAACTCTCTCTACTTTCGGATCGCATCTAGAGTTCTTGATTTTTATTCACGTCTTTATTTCTTAAAAATATTTACATTAAAATACTACTATTTTTAGAGATTGATCAAAATTATAAAATAAATAAATAAATATAACCCTAATACTTTATATTAATTATTAAATCTCAATAAATATGTATCAAATCATTGTATCATAGAAAATATATGAAAGTAAAAGCAATTAATCACAATATTACTAATATTTTAAGATAATTATTTATAAAATAAATAATTAAAATGAGAAATAGATATAAATAATTAAAATATAACTATGCGCACATTTATCATTTGTCAAAAGATCATGAAAATATCACCATAAATATTTAATGCAAATTTACATGTAATTTTATTGAAAATTGTATTCTCTAAAATACTTTTGTTAATATACTATTATTTTTCGAAACGAAATAACTAAATATAATATTTATAATTTATATTACTTATCATAAAATTAATCAACATATATTATAAAATAGTTTTAACACCAAATTAATTCTTTAAAATACTATTTAATTAATAAAATATGGGATGTTAAAATTCTTCCCTACTTAGAGAAAATTTGTTCTCAAAATTTGTAGTGAGGAATCTAACTTACCACCATCAAGGTTCAGACTTAGTCTCCAATGACATAAAAAATATGCCGAGGACATTCATAACTCATTTAAGTACAACATATCATAAATCACTTTGCATAGCATGATAGAAATTATAACATGAGTCAATAACACATATCACATTTAATATTCAATTATGGAAGACAATACCATATAGTTAATATACAAATAAGACATAGCATATAGACTTAGTTAGTAATAACTTATTATATTTATTTGGGTGAAATTTGTCACTTTCAATTATTTTTTTTCAAACATAATATTAATAGTTTTACTTCTTGAAAAATAAAGTTTAAATCCTATCACCAAATACCCTTTATAAATAATCAAAAATAAGGATTAAGAAGTCATAGATAGACATTCCATTCACAACACATCCCTTTAAGAATTAAATCACTCCAATTGACATAAGAGATGGACATATTTCTCAACTATTTCAAAATAAAATTAATAAGTATTTTTAATAATAATAACGAGTGATTATTGCCTATTTTATCAACGATGAGTTATCGGGGTAGCTAGTCATTCTTACTCGTTGAACAAACTACTTAGATAACAATAATTGTATTCATTCATATAACTATGGTCGGGTACTTAAAAGACTTTTAACATGGTTTAAGAACGAAGGTGGCGCCACAACTTTCATCACATACATATAAAAATTACAATCTTCATAATATGCCACTCATAAATTCAAATTTTATCACATATATCATACATAAGACTTTTAACACATTAAAAATAAAAACTTAAATAAAAAAATAACTTATAATAGTAACTTATAAAAGTTTATAATCCATATTTTAATCCTACAAACCCTAATAAGTCATATTAATTCAATTATTACTAAATAGGGCTACCGCCGTGTGTAGCGAGCCCATAATGAACTGTTGTTAAATATGATTTTCCCGTTCATCTCACTTTATAATATACTGATGAAATCAAACGTCCTCTCATACCTTACCTTGTTATGATGCTTTCACACGCGAATACGAGTCTGGAAGAAAAAAAATCCTCTTTTCTTTGACTCATTGTTCTTCAATTGGTCTACCATGACATTATATGGGTAAAAGTAAAAAATAAATTATGAAAACACACTCTAAAAAGATCAATATGAAAATTGAATCAATCAAACTTACCCTAAATTGGAAATTGATCAGAATGTAATATAGCCATTGTTTACACGATCATTTTGGAGTTAGTTTCACTCAAATCAGACTTACATTGAAAAAGAATGATTCAAAATAATGAATTCTAAAAATAGAAAAATCGAGTATTTTAGGGTGATATTGGGATGATTAAAAATATGAAAAAGTGTGTTTAATCGACGAGTTAAAAAAAGGAAACAAAATACTAAAGTTTGAACAAATAAAGATAAAATTTTCTAAATAGTCGTTGGATACGGAACTGAGTTTCTTGTTTTCCTTTGGATTCATACAAGTACTCTCACTCAAGTACTCTCTCTCTCTTTGGATTGATATGTTTTCACACTCTAAATTATGAAAACATATGGGCCTAAACCATAAAATACATTTTACCCCTTTCTTTTATTTTTCTAAAACAAAATCAATAATTTTTAAAACTATTTTTTAAAACTTTTTCTAACACAAATATATTTTTAAAACATTATTAATATTTTTAAATTAATATTTTTCCAAATAAAATAATTAAAGTAATCAATCTTTTAAATAAATATTTAATTTTCTACTAGTAATATTTAAAACTATGATACTCATAATTATTTTCACAATTATTAAAATATTATTTTATTCAAAAGATTTACATTAAAATACTACCATCTTTAGAGAAGGGTCAAAATTATAAAATAAATAAATCAATAAATATGACACCAACACTTTATATTAATTATTAAATTACAATAAATATATATCAAATACTCGTATCATAGAAAATACATAAAAGTAAAAAAAATTAATCACAATATTACTTGTATCTTAAGACAATTATTTATAAAATAAATAATGAAAATAGAAAATAGACATAAATAAATTTAAATATAACTATGCACACGTTTATCATTTAGTGAAATGCACACAAAAATATTATTTTAAATATGTAATGCAAATTTACACGTAACTTCACTCAAAATCTTTTTCTCTAACATACTTTAGCTAAAATACTAATATTTTTTGAATAATAAATCAAATAACTAAATATAATATGTATAATTTATAGGCTAAATACCACTTGTAGTCCCTTGACTTAATTTCAGTTAACGTTTTAGTCTTTTATCTTTTTTTTTCCTATTTGGTCCTTTATTTTAATTTTAAGTGACAATTTGATCTTTTATGTTTTAAAATATCAACAATGTTATCCTTATTTTTTGAAAAGTTTTAAAAATTTCATAAAAAATTTCAAACAAAACCCATAAAATTAATTACCATCCTCAATATAAAGCAATTTCATCAAATTCATAACTTAAATCTTTAAATAAACTCATATTTTTATCTTTAACAACATCAAATAAAGAATGACAAATATGAGTTTATTTGAAGATTTGAGCTACAAATTTGATAAAGTTTGTTTTATATTAAAAAATATAACTAATTTATGAGTTTTGTTTGAAAATTTTGATGAATTTTTGAATTTTTGTAAAAAAAGGATAACGTTGTTAATATTTTAAAACATAAAAGATTAAGTTGTCACTTAAAATTAAAATAAAGGACCATATTGAGAAATAAAACAGATAAAGGACTAAAACATTAACTGAAATTAAGTTAAGGGCCTATATGTGGTATTTACCTTAATTTATATTACTTATCAAATGAAATATGTATACGATTATCAAATCATTGGATGTTACAGGTTTTTCTTGTGATTTTGATGTTAACACAGGTATTTCTTAAGAACAATTTGTTTAGACTAATTGCTTAATTAAGTGTGTAGTAACTAAAACAAGAAAATCAGAAGAAGGTACTAGAGGAGGCGATTAGAGGAAGCTACTTGTAACATCCCGATTTTAACAGCGTGAGTGTATTTTTTTTTTTCAAAACAAATTCATAAACACAAAGAAATAAAGAAGGAAATACTTTTGGATAAATATTTAAGTCGTAACATAACGACAAAGTCAACAAATATTTACAAAAAAGGTGATCTTCACGTGACCCATAAGATCCTCCTGACACAGCTCCAGTCCAGTGTGTCCAACTACCTTCCCATCTACAGGGTACTAACCAGTGGGAAGATCCTGGTTCTCATATGAGAGCAAAGCCCATATTTCCACAATAGTTGTAAAGGGTCACCAACAGAAATTAACAATTAACACATAATATTTAAGTTTTTAAATGCACAAAATAACCTTTCAACATAGCATGCACCTTGAAAGGGTTTCCATATGCTAGACATGCATAAAAAAAGTTGAAAAATGAAGTTTTTAACAAAACTGAACTGTTGTATTCGAATACAACATCATTGTATTTGAACAAGGCTATTTCATAAGTCAGCAGCAAAAACATCATGACTGCATTCGAATAGAGGCTTCTATATTCGACTACACATAAGTCAGTAGCAAAAACAACATGTTTGTACTCGAATACAACCTTTTGTATTCGACTACAATAAGTCAGTAGCTAAAATAGGATGTCTGTATTCGAATACAACCTTCTATATTTGAATACACATCAGAAAAAACAAAATTCAGCTTTTAAAAGAGTTTCAAAATCAATCAACACTAACACACAAATCCAAACTATCACACTTAGAAATTATAGCACAATCACCATGGCAACTTGAGTTTGGAAAAGGTTTTACAATCAATCACACTTACACACAAATCCAAAACATTCACACTTAGCAATTATAGCACAATCACCATGATAACTTGATTTTCGAAAATGTTTTGCAATCAATCACACTTACACACAAATCCAAAACATTCACACTTAGCAATTATGGCACAACCACAACAACCACTTGAGTTCAAACACTCAATCATAATCTTGAATCAAACTTGACTCGCGTGCCGAGCACCCTAATGAATGGACTCGGAATTCCAAACCAAAACCCTCTTCGAAGGGCCGTAAATGATTATTGTACCGCCTATCACAAGCCAAAGTACTAAATTACCAAGGTGCTACTTATCACAGGTCAACACGATTTATTAAAAACGTAAATCGCAAATGTACCACCTATCACAGGCTGAAATACTATTTACCGAGGTGCCACCTATCACGGGTCAACACGATTTACCAAAAATAAGTAGTCTATCGCGGAACTTAGACGGCGCGAAAATCCCCGCAAGGATAAGATGGACCAAAAAATCACATGGAATCATCTCGTGGCCCATCTGGTCACCACTATCACCAAAGCCCATCTGGTCGCCATATACTTTGAAATGCATCAGCATACTCTGACTCTATCCACGACAATCATTAAGTAAATGCATATATTAAAAGATTCCCCGTTTTTAACACTCATTTAACTCTAATGATTTTCACGACAATCAGTAAGTAAATGCAGATATTAAAAGATTCCCCATTTTTAATACTCATTTAACTCTAATGATTTTCATATTCCACATAGAGCATACTCAAACATTTATTTCCCACCACACACATCAAATTTAATCCACAATTTACATTAAATTCGATCAAATCAAAAACCACAGAATCCACTTCAAGTTCAATCATCAAACACCATAAATTTCCACAAAACTCAAATATAACACATGCCACACTAATTTTCACAAACCATAACTCAAACACATCAAATTTATTTTCCTTGATAACACACATAGATAAATCAAATTCCTTTTCCCTGAAAACACTAATCAATTTCACCAAAAACCCAACTCCAAACTTTCATTAATAAAAGCATTAAATTCATTTTCCCCAAATCTACAATTCAAACCCAACAAATTTATTTTCCACATAACCACAAATAAGTCCCTAAATGCAAACTAAAAGTTTGGAAGGAGCCCTTACCTTAACGTTAGAAGAAGAAGAAGAAGAAGAAGAAGAAGAAGAAGAAGAAGAAGAAGAAGAAGAAGAAGAAGAAGAAGAAGAAGAAGAAGAAGAAGAAGAAGAAGAAGAAGAAGAAGAAGAAGAAGAAGAAGAAGAAGAAGAAGAAGAAGAAGAAGAAGAAGAAGAAGAAGAAGAAGAAGAAGAAGAAGAAGAAGAAGAAGAAGAAGAAGAAGAAGAAGAAGAAGAAGAAGAAGAAGAAGAAGAAGAAGAAGAAGAAGAAGAAGAAGAAGAAGAATATTGAACTCTGAGGCTTTTTAGCGCCAAGTTATTGATATTTTGTGAGTTTAATGGCCAAAAATATCTCTTGATGCCCGATTATAACGGTGAATCTTTTGTCGAAGAATAATTTATTTATGTTACGAAGAATTAAATACCGGGCACTTTTGTTAAAAACATCTCGAGTTGGTGGAAATTGTGTCTGTCAATTGAGTTCCATGAAACATCTCTGACTTTTATTATCCATGAAACACATCTCACTCCAACAAGAACAAGCCCAAATCCATTTGTGGCCCAATGAATCAAGAGTATGAAGGAAGATTCGCGTCAATAAGTTTTTAAGCACAACCTAAACTTAGATATAGTTCACAATTATAATTGAAGGGAATCTTTGACTAAGGTGAAAAAAAGTTATGGCCAAAATATTGTTAGCAAGAAGATATAGTCAAAATATTGTTCACAAGAAAATATAGTCAAAATATTGTTCACCAGAAGATATAGTCAAAATATTGTTCACAAGAAGATATGGTCAATATATTCACAAGATATGGGGAAAATATTGTTCATAAGAGGTTATAGTCAAAATATAGTTCACAAAAAGATATGGTCAAAATATTGTTTACAAGAAGATATGTTCAAAATTTGTTCAAAGGAGATATGCTCAAAACTTGCTCAGAAGAAACTATGCTCATAATTTGTTCACAAGAAGATACACTCAAAATTATTCACAAGAAGATACACACATAATTATTCACAAGAAGAAACATTTAAAATTATTCACAAGAGGATACACTTATTGATATGATCCTACTAGTCATAGTTCACTTTAAGGATCGTTCTAGGTTAGAAACTTACAAATTTGAGTGAAAATCGCGTATAGCTGCAGAATGCGACAAACGTCGCTGCGAAACTCCGATTCGGCTGTTACCAAAATGAGGTGAAAGATGATGTTTCGAAACGTATGTTACGCTTTTGAATCACCGAAAACCAGTATATAGAACTCGAGATATGAACGCAGGTCACTGATCACGAAAATTGGAAGAATTGGAGTATTAGAGTTTGATGTAAAGGAAACTCAATATTATTATTCAGCAAAGAAACTAAGAACAAAATGGTGCTACAATTTAAGGATTGATAAACCAAGAAGAACACCACAAAGGTTAACAACCTTGATAAGTTCTAGATGAATTCTTTCAAGAACTCTAGAGAGCAAAGCCTCACAAAAACAATATTCAAAAAAATCTCCTTAAGAAAAATAAGGGTTTGCCTTTTATAATGGCAACTCCTAAAAAGTTCTCTAAATTTGGCCCAAATGAAATTTTTACAGTTACACCCAAATTTCTTATGAATTTAGTCTATTACTTTAATTAAAACGAATATTAAAATTTGATAACACATAAATGCCGCCTTCATTCCTTAACTTCTTCAATTTGGGTTAAGCAATTGACTATCTTGGACTTCAATTCTTCATGAGTTGTACTTGCTTCAAATAAAGTGGCTATCAAGTTATTTAGAACCTCCTTCGCCTTCTTTGACCTTGCTCTTGTCATTGGGGTTCCAAGACCTTGAATATCCTCTAGGCTTTCATCCTTGGTTATGCATTCTATGTTCTTATCATTCCCTCTTTCTTGAACTGAATTTGCCCTCAAATTGCAATCTTCTTTAGCTGCATCATAAGAGACAAATCAGCCACATTAAAAGTAGGACTAACACCATACTCACCTGGAAGATCTATTTTGTAGGCATTATCATTAATTTTGGACAGCACTTGAAAAGGTCCATCTCCCCTTGGTTGGAGCTTAGATTTCCTTTGAGAAGGAAACCTTTCCTTCCTTAAATGAACCCAAACCAAATCACTTGGTTCAAACACAACCTTTTTCCTTCCTTTATTAGCTTGTCGAGCATAGTTATCCACTTTCATTTCAATTTGTGCCTTTACCTTCTCATGTAATTTTCGAACATATTCAGCCTTAGCATTCCCATCCTTATGAATTAGAATAGAACTATTTGGCAAAGACATTAAATCAAGAGGGGTGAGAGGGTTAAAACCATAAACAATTTCTAAGGGAGAATAACGAGTAGTGCTATGAACAACCCTATTATAGACAAACTCAACATGGGGCAAACATTCTTCCCATGTCCTAATATTCTATTGGATTACAGCCCTAAGAAGAGAAGAAAGAGTTCGATTTACTACCTCAGTTTGGTCATCAGTTTGTGGGTGGCAAGTCATGGAAAAGAGAAGTTTAGTTCCAAGCTTACCCCAAAGTGTCCTCCAAAAGTGACTAATGAATTTAGTGTCTCGGTCACTCACAATGCTTCTGGGTACACCATGAAGTCTTACTACTTCTTTAAAGAAAAAATCTGCCACGTGACAAGCATCATCCACTTTTCTACAAGGTATAAAGTGAGCCATCTTGGAGAATCTGTCCACCACCACAAAAATTGAATCTTTTCCGTTCTAAGACCGTAGAAGACCTAAAACAAAATCCATAGAAATATCAATCCAAGGGGAGTTAGGTATTGGTAAAGGAGTATACAAACCACACAACATTACTTTAGACTTAGATTTCTTACAAACAATGCATCTTTCACACAATTTGCGTACATCACGTTTCATGTGTGGCCAATAAAAATGTTCATGCAACATGTCTAAAGTCTTTTGTACTCCAAAATTTCCCATTAATCCCCCCTCATGTGCTTCCATCACAAGCAAATTCGTAATGGAACTTTTCGGCATACATAACCTCTGTTATTTAAATAAATAGTCATTATTCTTAAAATACCAATTTTGGGCAGCATGCACACAAGATTTATATATTTGAGAAAATTCAGGATCATGTTCATACAATTCCTTAATTACCTCAAAACCAATAAACTAAGTTTCAAGAGTAGAGAACAAAACATACCTTCTTGAAAGTGCATCAGCAACAACATTTGACTTAACCTTTTTTATGCTTGATCACGTACTGAAATTGTTCAAGGAATTCAACCCACTTGGCGTGTCTCTTATTGAGCTTACCTTGGCTCTTTAAATTCTTCAATGATTCGTGATCACTATGTATTACAGATTCCTTTGGTAAAAGATAGTGCTTCCATGTTTGTAGTGCTCTCACTAATGCATACAATTCTTTATCATATGTAGGGTAATTAAAGGCAGCACCATTAATTTTCTCACTAAAATAAGCAATGGGATGCCCCTCTTGCATTAAAACAGCCCCTATCCCCACATTTGATGCATCACATTCAATTTCAAAAGATTTAAAGAAATTAGGCAATGAAAGAATAGATGCATGAGTCAATTTTTCTTTGAGGGTAGCAAATGCTTGCTCTTGTTTTTCACCCCATTTAAATCCCACATTCTTTTTAATCACTTCATTTAAAGGTGCAACTGATGTACTAAAATCTTTAACAAACCTCCTATAGAAACTAGCTAAGCCATGAAAGCTTCTTACCTCGTTAACATTGTTAGGAGTTGGCCACTCCTGAATAGCTTTCACCTTTTCTTGATCAACCTGCACTCCCTGTGAGCTAATAACAAAACCAAGAAAAACTACATGATTTTTATATAAAACACATTTTTTCCATGTTTGCATACAATTTCTCACGCCTAAGAGCTTCCAACACACTTCTTAAATGCAAAAGATGATCGTCGTAAGATTTGCTATAAATCAAAATGTCATCAAAGTAAACCATAACAAATTTCCCTAGAAACTCCCTTAACACATGGTTCATCAACCTCATGAAAGTGCTAGGTGCATTTGTAGACCAAAAGGCATGACTAACCATTCATACAAGCCATATTTTTTTTTGAAGGCTATTTTCCATTCATCTCCTTCTCTAATCCTAATTTGATGATATCCAATTTTAAGATCAATTTTTGAAAACACACAAGCACCATGCAATTCATCCAACAAATCATCTAATCTAGGAATGAGATGTCAATACTTTACCGTGATATTATTGATGGCTCTACAATCAGTGCACATCCTCCAAGTTCCATCTTTCTTAGGTACAAGAATAACGGGGACTGCACACGGACTTAAGCTCTATTGCACCCATCCCTTTTGCATCAAGTCTTCAACTTGCCTTTGGATTTCTTGGGTCTCTTAGGGTTAGCTCTATGTGCTGGCCTACTGGGCAATGAAACACCTGGAATGAGATCAATTTGATGTTCTATACCTCTTTTAGGTGGTAGGCCTTGATGAACCTCTTTGGGAATTACATCTTCAAAATCCTACAACAAAGAAACAACTTCACTAGGAAAAGAATTGGTAAGATCTACAACCTTTAAGTCACTCTCCTTGCTTAAAAGCAATAGCAATGGCTTTTTTAATTGCATAGCCTTTTTAACCTCTTTTTCTTTTATGAACAAATATTGTACTTTTCTCTCTTTCTTTTCATTCTCTTTTTCTTTTCCCTCTTTCTTTTAACTCTTTTTTTCTTTTCTCTCTTTCTTTTCACTTTCTTTTTCTTTTCTCTCTTTTTTTCTTTTCTCTCTCATTTTTGATTCATCCTCACCAACCTCTCTTGGAGACAAAGGAGCAAGAGTAATTTTGTGTTCTTTATGTATAAAAGAGAACTTATTTGTATAACTATCATGGTTACTTTTCTTATCATACTGCCATGGCCTTCAAAGAAGTAAATGACAAGCCACCATTGGAACTACATAACATATAAGTGTATCCTCATACTTCCCAATAGAAAAATTTACTTCCACCTGCTCACTCACAATTTTCTCGCCTTCCTCACTAAGCCATTGAAGTTTGTATGGTTTTGGATGGGGTTTAGTCACTAGGTTCATATTTGCTACCATTCTTGCACTTGCAAAATTAGTGCAGCTTCCTCCATCTATAATTAAAGAACATAACTTACCTTGGATGAGACATCGAGTATGAAAAATATTCTTCCTTTATGTTTCATCCAAGTCTCTTGATTGGTTGCCCAACATTCTTCTAACCATAAACAAGTCTCCTCCCTCAGCAACTTCTTCCTCATTCTCTTCATCACTAGATGTAGTAGATTCAGAAGATGACCCGCAAGAAATATCTCCATTCTCCTTAAGCAACATGGTCTTCTTAGTTAGACATTTAGAACCTATGTGACCTCTTCCCAAGCATTTGAAACATTTAATTTCACTACTTTTTGTTTTCTTATGAGCATCATTGGATTTATTTTGAATTCTCTAAGGTGCAACCGTGAATGTATTTGATGAAGTACTTCCCTCCTTATTTCTATCCTTCCAACTATAGGAGTTAAAGTTAGAAGAATTCTTTCTGACACCTTTTCTTTTCAGTTGTTGTTCTACCTTAGTAGCTTGATGCACTAAGTCCTCCAACTCCACATAATTTTGTAATTCCATAACATCACTTATATCACTATTCAGCCCCTATAAGAAACGTGCCATAAACGCTTCCCTATCTTCACTAATATTTGCTCTAATTAAGCACACCTCCATCTCGTTATAATAATCATCCACACTTTTGCTACCTTGTGTGAGCCTTTGAAGCTTATTGTGAAGGTCTTTATGATAGTAAAAAGGAACAAATCTCTTCCGCATTAACCTCTTCATCTCCACCCAAGTATCCACCATTGGTTCTTCACACCTCACTCTTTCTTTTTGTAATTGGTCCCACCAAATGAGTGCATAGTCAGTAAATTCCATGGCTGCAACCCTTACCTTCTTCTCTTCCGTGTAATTATTGCATGAAAAGAGTTGTTCAATTTTCATCTCCCACTCAAGGTAGGCCTCCGGATCACTTTTTCCTTGAAAAGATTGTATTTTAAGCTTCACTCCCTCTATTTTATCTCCTCTATCACCCCCTTCAGTTTCTCTTCTCCTCCTCCTACCTCCGTCATCACCATGATTTTCTTGATTTTCTAAATGTTCAATTCTAGCATGTAAATCTTCAGTATGCTCCCTCAACATTCTTTGCATTTAAGCAGTTATAGCCTCCACTAACAATCTGTTGTTTACTCCTGGAGAAGGGCTATCATCACCACCTATTCCTGCCATACTTTAAACAAACAAAAGAAAACAAGTAAACTGAAAAAAATAAAGGACCTCACCACACAGCTCACGTGTTTACACTCTTGAATTTGTCACTCGTGTTTCACTCAATTTGGTTTTTTTTTATATAACGAATCTCTCTTGCCATTTTCCACTCAATTGCTCTCTTCAAGTTCTTAATTGAATCAACAAGAACTTTAATATTTTTAACCAAAAATCAGTATGAAGAATTTAGAGTAACACAAAGCAGTAGTAATGTGATCGGAAAATTAATCTAAGGGATTTTGTCAAACAGGTAGTGTGCACTACTTTTAACAATACTGGTTTTTTTTTTGTATTTTTTTTCAAGTAGCAGCAACACACCAATTAACTTAGAAAAAAAATTCAACAAAACAACACAACCAACAATTTAGGTTTCACACGAAAAAAAAATGCATAAACAAAATTTTCGTCAATTCCAAACCTAGAGACAAGCTCTGGTACCAAATGATATGATTCTACTAGTCATAGTTCACTTTAAGGATCGTTCTAGGTCGAAAACTTACAAATTTGAGTGAAAATCGCGTATAGCTATAGAATGCGATAAACGGCGCTGCGAAACTCCAATTCTGCCGATTCCAAAATGAGGTGAAAGATGACGTTTCGAAACGCAAGTTAGGCTTTTGAATCACCAATAACCAGTATATAGAACTCGAGATATGAATGCAGGTTACTAATCACGAAAATTGGAAGACTTGGAGTATTAGGGTTTGATGTAAAGGAAACTCAGGATTGATAAACAATCTCAGGATTGATAAACCAAGAACAAAATGGTGCCACAATCTCAGGATTGATAAACCAAGAAGAATGCCACAAGGGTTAACAACCTTGATAAGTTCTAGATGAATTCTTTCAAGAACTCTAGAGAGCAAAGTCTCACAAAAACAATATTCAAAAAAATCTCCTTAAGAAAATTAAGGGATTTCCTTTTATAGTGGCAACTCCTAAAAAGTTCTCTAAATTTGGCCCAACTGAAATTTTTACAGTTACACCCAAATTTCTTATTAATTTAGTCTATTACTTTAATTAAAATGAATATTCAAATTTGATAACACATAAATGCCGCCTTCATTCATTAACTTCTTCAATTTGGGTTAAGCTATTGACTATTTTGAGCTTCAATTCTTCATGAGTTGTACTTGCTTCAAATAAAGTGGCTATCAAGTTATTTAGAACCTCCTTCGCCTTCTTTGACCTTGCTCTTGTCATTGGGGTTCCAAGACCTTGAATATCCTCTAGGCTTTCTTCCTTGGTTATGCATTTTATGTCCTCATCACTTATGATATGTTCACAAGAAGATACATTGAGAATTTGTTCACAAGAAAGATATGATCCATATTTTACAAGGACAAAAGTGAAACCCTAATCTATTCTATAAATAGATACTCATGGTTGAAGAATAAAGCACGAACTCATAAACATAAAACCATAGAATTGAAAAAAACTTTTGAGAGCTCAAATTTCCTAAGTATTTAAAGTTCAAAGGTTTAAGTTCTAGCGAAACACTTGCTCAATCATGTTAGCATAATCTAAAGGTTCAAACACGAGAAAGCAGGGTTGAATTTTGTTTTACAAAGTTGATAATTTTTTGCTACTTTGATGAAGGCAAGTTGATTTTAATGAGTTACTTGATAAGAAGTAATCATGTTCAAAGAAAGCAAACAATGAAAGAATAAAGAATTGCACACATAGACTAATCATGGTTTACCACTAACTTGGATACATGCAGTCCCCTCATTTAGATGGCTTTAATCCTCTAATTAAAATACCTTAAATTACAAAGCACCTGACCCTTCAAGTCAGTTTTCCCAAAAAATCCAAAGACTTTTGAGAAACTAACCACATTGACCCTACAAGGCTAGTATTCTCCTAACAACCTAACGATCCCAGATTGAAGAAGGAACTATGCCACTATCGTGTTGGATACAAAAGATTGAAAATTTAAGTGTTTGCTTCTAACTAAATTGATTTAAAAATAACTGTAACACTCTATGAAAAAATACTTAGAAAATAATTCTCGTTAAACAAGTGTTTCTCTCTTTGAACTCTAAGATAAATTTGGAATTTGAGCTTGAGTTCTTATACTTTTTTATGATTTTTCAATAATTTTCTACTTCAACCTTGAGTATCTATTTATCTATAAAATTAGGGCTTCAATTTAGTCCTTGTTTAATTCTGAATTGTATCTTCATTCCTTGCTTGGTCAACAATAATCTTATTCAAATATAATTTTGAACAAGATGTTTTTTAATAATATGTTCTTTAACTAATTTTTTATTTTTGAATCTAGTCTGAGTATTTCTTCTAGATTGGTTTTGTTCATATTGAGTTTGTAAACTCTTCAGATTAATTTTGTTCTTATCTTCTTGTAAATAATTCATATCTTCTTGTGATAAATCATAATCAAATCTTCTTGAAAACATGACCATATCTTCTTTTCAACTAGGTCAATCATTTTCTTCAATCATAAATCTAACTCAAATCTTATTTTAGATTTTCTTCAAAACATTTGACCATATCTTCTTTTCAACTTGGTCAAAGATTTTCTTCAATCGTAAATCATAATCAAATCTTATTTTAGATTTTCTTCAAAAACATGAATCTTCTTTCATACTCTGTGAAGTCAAATTTATTGTCCTCATGAAATTCTTTTGTTATATCAAAACTCTATGTATAAAAACAACTTGGTTCCAATAAAAGAAAAACACAATTAGTTCCAAACTTGTGTAACCCAACCTATTAGGTGTTTCTCAAGAAATCTATTGTTTTTAGGTTGTGTAGAAAAGACTTGAATTGTATGGTCAAGGTGTAGTTGCCTTCAACAATATATGGTTTTCAGGTTGTGTTGAGAAGACTTGACTTGTAAGTCAAGGAGTTTGTTAGCCTCTATATGTTAGTATGTGTCAGGTTGTTTTGAGAAAACTGAATTGTAGTGTTAGATGTTATGTACTTCAAGATTAAATCATTCTAAGTGAAGGGACTGGATGTAGCTTCTAATTTAGTGGTGATCCTTGATAAATCTTCTTGTGTCACTTTACTTTTGCACTCTTTACTTTATTCAGGCCTTTGATTACTTAAGCATGATTGCTACTGCCTCTATTTTAGTTAAAATCACCAACCCTAACAAGTGCTAGAATAAATAATTAAAAACATACAAGTTAGACAAACACAATTCAGACGAAGAAGTAGTGTCGATTTTAAGAAAGAAAGAAAAAAGGATGTGAATAGAAATTAAGAACTCCAGATGCAATGTGAAAGTAGAGTGAGTTAAACTTTCTTTAATACCATTATAGTAAACATGCACAATGTACAATTGTAGAGAATGAGAGATATATTTGGCTTTAGATTCACTAAATTTTGGAAATGTGTTACATTAGGTTTATATATACAAAAGGTGAAAAACTAACAGCAACACAATAAAACTAACTCTAACAAACTCATATAACTCACTAGAATACTCTATGGTTGATAGCATGAATTATGGATTTGTTATTGTTGACGATTTTTTAAGATTTACATGGGTTCTGTTTTTGAAACAAAAAAAAGATGATTTATGTAGCATTCCAAATTTTTGTAAAATAGTTCATAATGAAAAAAGCTTAACTTAACTTCAACAAGTAAGGTCCACTCAACTTCTAGTTTGCACCTACAAACCGTTGAGGAAAACATCTACTATAAGGCTAAGTTGCAAATGAATGAGTTAAGGTTTTTCTGAAAAATCTCTCTCAAGTGCTTCTTTACAATGTAATATGTTCAAATTTTTATTTCTCGACAACTAGATATATTTTTAATGATTGTAGAATGTAATGGTGTGGTATTGTGTGTGGTTTTTGTGAAGTTGTTATGCGTTGTTGTGTTGCCTATTCTCAAGTTATGAAGCATGTCCTTTTTTCGGAGGCTTTAAGGTATGACCTTTTTACTTCCTAGAAGAAAGACAACATGTATCTTGATGGATTTCACCATACAACCGTTGAAGATAAATCACAATTCCAGAAATCACTCATTGTAACTTGAATGAAAACAGAGGAAGCAAAGGGTGTAAGATCAAAGCATTGTATTACTGACCATCAGAGCATGGTGATTATCATAGGATGCACAAAAATATGTCTTCTTAGAGGGTTAACTATCATAAGATCAATTACTCTCATTAAAGTGTTGACTTCTTCATAGCCATTGACTTTATCATATGAGTTTTCATTTTCAAAATATTGACTTCTTTAGAAACTAACCACCTTGACCATACAAGTTGAGTCTTCACCTAACAATTTGACAACCCCATATTAAAGAGGGAACTAAACCACTATCGTGTTGGATACAAAAGATTTTAACTTGAGTAATTGGTTCTAACAAAACTAATAATAATAATAATAACTATCACACTCTAAGAAAAGAACACTGAGAAATCTTGGTCAAACATTTTCTTTAATTACAAATTAAAATAAAATCTTATTTTAGATTTTCTTCACTTATATATTTGAATCAAATCTTCTTTTAGATTTTATTCTAAAACTTGTATCTTCTTTCATACTCTTTGAAGTCAAATATATTGTTCTCTTAATTTTTTTTGTTATCGTCAAAACTCTTAAGTATCAAATGAACTTGGTTTCAATAATCTCCCCATTTTCTATGATGATAAAACTTGTATTTTTTATAACCTCTATGTATAACAAACTCTAAGTATAACCTCTATGTCAAAAAATTTAGTTTCACTCTAAAAACCCTCTTATTTCTTCTTTTCTGGTTTTCAGATTATGAGTTTCCATATTCTTTGATTAGAGGGCTTGGATTAAGGGATTTGAATTCCCATCTAGGATGGTAGTCTTGATGAAATTGATTGGAGTGTTCAAAGAAGTCTCCTAATTCTAGTTGTTAGTTCTTAATGGTTTATTTTCTTTACATATGGGTAACATATGACAAGATATTTTAGTGTGACCTTCCTTATAGCAAATAATACATAAATTATTAAAGGGATTAAACTGAGGTTTAATTACTTTTTCTTGAAATCCTATTCCTCTTTTACCATTCCTACAAACACCATAAATCAGAGATGCATACTTGCTTCTTTCTATACCATTATCATGAAAATCTTGAAATGCTTATTCATGCTTATCAGAGTTAGATGTGGTATTTTCAATTGATGTTGACCTATAACTAGTTTTCACTTAGATTTTTTATCAATGTTACTTTTCATATTTGCATTCTCTATTTAAAGGGCAATAATATCAATTTTCAGAGTAGCATTTTCTGTTTTATGTTCAATAATATCAGTTTTCAAAGTTGTATTTTATGTTTTAAGATTAATAATATCAGTTTTCAGAGTTGTCTTTTTTGTTTTAAATTCAACACTTTGATTCTCTAAAGTATTAACTTTTTCAATTAGATTTGTATTTTGTTTCCTAAGTGTTTTCAGTTTTAAAGACAATTTGTGATTCTTATTTAAAAAATTATTTATAGTAGTAAATAAATCTAATTGAGTAAATTCATAAGATACCCCAATTTCTTCATCTGCTGATTCACTGAATCTAGACATGTTGAACCCTTGGATCTTTCCTTAAACATTGTAAGTGCTCAGCATTAAGACCGAGCCCTGATGCCAATTGAAGGTTCAAACACGAGAAAGGGGGTTGAATTGTGTTTGATAAAGTTGACAACTCTTTGCAAATTTGATGAAGGCTGGTTGGTTGTTACGAATTACATGGATAAGATGCAACTAGATTCAAAGGCAGCAAGCAATAAAAGCATAAATAATTTTATACATAGATTTATCTTGGTTCACCACTAACATATCTACATCTAGTCCCCTCACTCAGAAGGCTTTAATCCACTAATTCAATTAACTTTAATTACAAAGCACCTGACCCTCCAAGTCAGTCTTCCCAAACAACCTAACAACCCTAGACTTTTAAGGAATTAACCACTTTGACAATACAAGCAGAGTCTTCACCTAACAAAGGTGATAATAATAATAACTTTCAAACTCTAAGAAAAGAACACTAAGAAAATATTTCTAACTTGAACTAGTGTTTCTCTCTTTGAATTCTAAGACTACTCTTTTCTACATTTCGACGATTTTCTTGTTCAAACTTGAGTATCTATTTAAAGTTAAAATTTAGGCTTCAATTTAGTATTTGTTTAATTCTAAATCGCATCTTGTTTAGATTGAGTTTGTAAATTCTTCAAATTGATTTGGTTCGTATTTTATTTTAGATTGAGTTTATAAATTATTTAGGTTGATTATGTTCATATTTTGTTGTAGATGATTTTTCTTCAAATAATCTTCAAATATTGATCAAATCTTCTTCAAATTTTGATCAAATCTTGACTTTAACTGTTTTTCGACATGGTCAAAGATTTTTTTTCAATTATAAATATTAATCCAATCTTATTAAAGATTTTCATCAATTAGAAATTTGAATCAAATCTTACTTTAGATTTTCTTCAATTATAAATCTGAATCAAATCTTATTTTAGATTTTCTTCAAAACACGAATCTTCTTTCAAACTCTTTGAAGTCAAATATATTCTTCTCATAAAATACTTTTGTTATCATCAAAACTCTAATTATATAATCAACTTTGTTCCAACAATGCTTGCTTGCATCTTTAGAGGAAACAATGTACAACCTTATCTTGCACCATCAGAGGCATGTATCACCATACATAGAAATGTAAATTACAAAAGCGGTGTCTTGGTGTTTCTTTTTATTAATCTGATCATCAGAGGATGTTACATAATATCCTACACAAACACTTGATCTTGAACCCTATAAACAGTTCCACATATCAGCCAACAAAACACATTCAAATCCCAATGAATGAAAAAAATATGATATCAAATCTTCAAGGTGATTTTGTATCTCTTGTTTATCAACCTTCAAAAACAAAAGAAAAAATACATATATGTTAGACACTGAACTAAAAAGTGATAAATAAATAAATAAATGAGCAAATTATTAAAAAAATGAATAAATACTACTTGATATACGGAGAATCATGTAAATTGGTATGGGTAGTAGGTATATAAATATATATATATATATAGTATATAAAAAAATGATTTTTCTAACAAAATGATTTTTTTCAAATATAAAACAAACACCTTTTAAACCCTAAACAATGATTTTTGATTTAAAAGAATAAATTTTTTATTCAAACAAAACGCACCTATTATTATCTCTAAAAAAAACTCAGATTATTACCTCTCAAACAAATCCTCTTATACAAAATTATATTCAGTAATATATATATATATATATATATATATATATATATATATATATAAAGGTAACAAATAAACAATTATCCATACCTACATGATGCTTTACCCATATCGATTTACATGATTCTCCATATACCGACCGATACTAATGTATACACACACACACACACACACACACACACATATATATATATATATATATATTAAATAAAAAATTAATTTTCTAACAAAATAATTTTTAAAAAATATTAAACAAACACTCTTTAAATCCTAAAAAATGATTTATTTAAAAAAATAAAACTTTTATTGAAACAAACGCACCCATTATTATCTCTCAAAAAGCTAGGAATATTACCTCTAAACAAATACTCTCAAACAACTCAGAGTATTACCTCTAAACAAATCCTCTCAAATAAAGTCATATTCAGTAATAATAAACAATTTGGATTTCGAAGTTTATATACTAATAGTGTATATAAAGATAACAAAGAAATAGTATTGATTTTAATAAAATATAAAGGTAACAAATAAATAGTATTGATTTTTATAAAAAAAATTAGTTGGAGTGAGTGCAATGGAAATTAGAAAAAAAAAATGGAGAATGAAATAAATAATAAAATATATATAGGTCGGCCTGTCAGACCTAATAGGCTTTTTTATAAGTCTGAGCCTGACCTATTTACATAAATAGGCTTTAAAAATAGCCTGAGCCTAGCCTTTATATTAAACAGGCCAGGCCATAGGCCCCTATGGACGACCTAGCATATTCCCATCCCTACCTATAGATCATATATTCACCAAGGAACATGTAGTTTCTGTTGATTCTTCTTTTTTCAACCATATCTTCTGCAAAGTTAGCATCACATAATCCAACTAACATCTACTTAAAGGATAGCTTATACATCAGGCCAAGGTTAGTAGTGTTTTTCAGGTATCTAAAGAGGTTTGTTTAATTTGTGCAAGCAAACCAAACAAAGATTTATCTTTTAGAGAGGATCTTGTCTTCATAGGGTCACTTGTGTTCCCTATAATCAGAGAGTTTGGATCATGACTTGTTCTGATGATAGAGGATCATGACTTGTTCTGATGTTATCCATCCATTTCTAGATTCTGGAGGATCATGACTTGTTCTGATGTTATCAATCTTATCACCTATACGTTGTTTGTTTTCTCCAATGTGTTTAGTTCCTTTAATTTTCTTGTTTCTTCAAGTTTTCTTAGTTCTCTAATTATATTGGTTCTTTTGGTTTTTGAGACTCCTCGGGGTTTCTTGTTTCCTCTTGGTTTTGTGGACCAGGAGAATCCAATATTAGTATAAATTGGGGTGTTACAATTGTGATATCCTTATAAATTAGGGTGTTACAATTGTGGTATCAGAGCTTTGGTTTTGATTTCTTTGGGGCTGTGGAGTTTTTGGTTTAGCTTGTAGGTCAACCTGTAGGTTGAGAGTCGTTATCTGATCATGCATCGGGGTAATTGGTCTGAGTTGTCAGATCAAGGATAGTTATTATGTGATGAGATAGTTGAAAGTTTGTTTTGGAATTATTCGAAGTGGTGTGGACACTCTTCTTGATGTTGGTTTTGGGGAAACACTACCTCCGTGAAGGAACAACGTTGCAAGAATGAACATCAGTAGGAATGATAAAATGGTTGAAGCTACGAATAACATGGTTGCTTCTGTTGCTGCCAAGACTCTACAGGATCTAGAAAAGAGGGGAAGAGAAATTCATGCTACTAAGTCAAGAGGATTGAAAGATTTTCGTCGTTACCATCCTCCAAAGTTCAAGGGTGATGAGAACTCAGAAAATGCTGATAAGTGGATTCAAGAAGTGGCAAATATCTTCGAAAACACGAATTGTCAGGTAGGGTTGAAGCGAATCATGACGGCATAGGATTTATCATGTGGTTCCAAGGACACAGAGGCTATGTTGTTGGTGGTAACTCGAAAACGATGAGTATGGATGGATTAAAGTTAGACTAATAGGCAATTTCATGTAAAGATCTAAGTGGAGAGCTTTTTAAGAAGAGTATTAGTTGTTCGCCTAGTAGATTTCAAGATGAGATTGGATGAAGTTTGATAATTGCCAAAGAGGTGTGAACACCATGGAATTATTGAGAAGACAGGGATTCCATTTGGAATAGCATTTGGTGCTTAGGTGTCAATGAAAGAGACTTGTATTGAAGTTAAGGGGCACTGCACATTAGGAGTAAATACTCCTTTGGTTAGATAAAATACGCTTGGAGGAATAGTTGATACCCTGACGGATAAAGTTGAGCATTTGAGTTAGACTAGATTCGCAACTTGGATTATTAAGTATGAATCTCATGACGAGTATAGGAGTGAGACTATATATTTTGTTGATAGGTGACAAATCTCTTTGTGGTTTAGGAAATAGTAAATATGGATAGTGATATTGGATGAAACTATAGACACGTAAGTATGAATTTTGAGCGATGCTCGGAAAAACATAATGAGTTAAGCCTTGATTTATTGAACTCTATGTTACCATTAAGTGGGATTTGAAGAATCGAGTACGAGAATAATTCGAGATTGCGATAATATAAGTTTTAAGAGTCTATTAAAGGATGGAAATTACTATGAGGATGTTAATATTTTTATAGGTTTGAAGGATTATTCGAGATTTGATTTGGGAACCTAAGATGGTTGATTTTTTTTAGTTGATGATTTAAAATCCACAAGGTTGGATGGAGGACCAAGTAATGCTTAAAACTTTCATAATCGAAGGAGTTGAGGCAGCCAACTGATAAATAATTCATGTTAAGGATGGAAATGTATGGAGATTTTGAGGACCAAATTTTAGAATCCTATTAAATTATAGAAAGTGAAAAAGAAGAGATGTAACGAATGATTTATGGTATAGTTCTTGGTCTTGGGAAATCAAGCGCTAAGACTTAAAATGTGTGTTTCAGTTACTAGATGGACGAGGAAGATATATGGATCTTGGAGATATTTTACTGCAAAGTTATGGGGATGAAGTTTATAGATAATTATTTCTTAGGAAATGCTTATTGGGAACAATTGAGAAATCGTTTCTTAGGACGTTGGATTGTTAGGATCCTTTCAATTTGTACTTCGGCGAAGGTTGAGAAGGAATAAGAATCTAGCGAGTGAACCATATTTTGGAAAAATGTGCCAAGAAAACGTGTTGGGGCAGCACATAGAGATGTAGCTTATAACAATTAAAGATTCAGGAAAGGAATTATCTCACCTATAATTCAGACATTGTTATTATAAGGATATTCCAATGATACAAAGGCACTACTGAATGCATGACATGGGGGTGTTATTGTGTTCGTCAATCAAAGGAGTTAAATGTTTGTTGGGTAGGAGAATTGAACATGACATGGAAAAGTTTGGTGGGTACTAGTAAGGCTTGATTTATTGAAATCACTATAATGAGGAAAGACGATGTATAATGGCAGATGAGCTAAGAAAATAAAGGACTCTAGATAATGACCACATGGACATTTGAATGACGGTAGAAGTGAAAAGTGGTTTGAGATATATTTGGATGTAGAATATTTCATAGGAAGTGTGAAAATTAGGAGCAATTAAGATTTTGTTGAAATCGTTGAAGGAATTCTCAATGACTAGGATGATAAGCTTCTTCAAAGGAAGAAAAGTTTAATAGTAAGAGGAAAGACAAAAGAAAATCCAGTTAGGTTGGATGAAATTTTGTGATATGGCACACAATGGTGTGTACCAATTGTGGTTGTCAAAGAAGAGAACAATTTTTGGGAAAAAAACATACAAGAGTAAGCTAGCTAATGATTTCAAAAATATTTGAGGAAGCTTAGATCACCAAGCAGATGTGGGGATAGAATTATTAAAGTTATAATTGGAATAACATACTGATAAGAACACTACCGTTTGAGGTAGCTGTACGACTAAAAAAAAATCGAGGATTTGTGGACAATGGAGAAATTTAGGAGTTCACGGATGTATTGATTGTTCTGTGCTCAGTGTGTTGGTGTCATACTTAGTGTTTCGGTTTGGTACCAAATGGATGTTTTGTACCAAGTGGATGCAAATGAGGCTATGTGACATAGCTATGGGAAATTGTACTTCGTCGACATGATCAAAGTTATAGGAAAATAAGGGAAACTAAGTGGACTTTGAGAAGATTGTTGACTGCTTGTACATTAGGATAACCTCAGTTGTAAGTTGCAAGGAGTGCTATTACAGTTCGGTTAAGATAGTCTAAGCCACTATCATGGTTGTTGGCTATTTATTGACAAATTGAGGAACTGATCATCCTTAATCTCTTGTTGATAGTAGACAAAATCATGTTGAATCGAACGGACGAGCCTTACCGACTATGGATGTGTGTAGAGTTATTAAGCGCCCTATAAAAACGAGTAGGCAACACTTTCTTCGAGTAGGCCGGGTGAAACAAGTTGTGACTTGTATGTTGAATTAGAGTACAAACCTAGTGTGGATTGTTAATCGTACTTTAAGTTTCGAGGGCGAAACTAATTTTAGGGGGTAGTAATGTAAGACCCTTAATTTTAAATCCTATATTATACAATTTTAGGGTATCTTGTGTTGAGTTTCTTATACTGTTAGCCCAGTTTTTGGTATTTAGTGAGTTAAATGCCAAAAATATATTTTTGGAAATTAGATTAAAATTATTTGTCAGAAAATAATTTATTTACGTTACGAAGAATTTAATACCGAACACTTTTGTTAAAAATATCACTCGTTGCTGAAAATTTATCTGTCAATTGAGTTGCGATGATGATATATATATATATAGAAAGAAAAGGAAAGGGAGGAAAAATAAAAGAAAGAAAACAGAAGAAAAGAAAATGAAAGAAAATGTTTTCCTCTCTCTCTGCCTCGCGAAATCTCACTCTTCCTCCTCGTTACTTCTTCTTCTTTTTCTTTCTTTTGCTTCAAGAAAAGGAACCCAAGGCTAGGTGGGTGAGAAGACAAGGATTTCTGAACTTCATTCTTCCTCTTTGATTCGAAAACGAAGAAGAACGGTGTTAGGGGTTTTCAAAACCGTTCAACGTAAACCTCCACGTTTCGTCTAGATCTAAGCTTCATTTCGCGAAGAGATAGAAGGGAAAGTTGCTCACCTCCATTCTGCGGTACTAGTGAACTAACTTTGGAAGTGGCGTCGCGAGCGGAGATTTTATCGGAATTACTCGCGGTACCGTAATCGCTCGCTAAAGCTAACGTTAAGGTAAGGGCTCATTCCAAACTTTTAGTTTGCATTTAGGGACTTATCTGTGGTTATGTGGAAAAGAATTTTGTTAGGGTTGAAGTGTTGATTTGGGGAAAATGAATTTAATGCTTTTATGGGTGAAATTTTAGAGTTGGGTTTTTGGCGATATTGATGAGTGTTTTGTGGAAAAAATGAATTTAACTCATTTATGTGTGGTTTTGAGGAAATGAAATTTTATATGTTTGAGTGGTGGGTTGTGATGATTTGTGGTTGTCGCGTTTGACATGTTCATAATTAATACTTATAAATTTTGAGATGTGTTTGTGTGGATTCTGCGAAAAAAATGAATTGATGTGTTTTGGTGTGAATTGTGGATTGAATTTGAGAATATGTCTGAGTATGTTCTGTGTGGAATTTGAAAATCATTAGAGTTAAAAAAGTATTAAAAATGGAGAATCTTTTAATATCTACGTTTACTTAATGTTTGACGTGAGAATTGTTAGAGATAAATGGGTATTAAAAATGGGGAATCTTTTAATATATGTATTTACTTAATGATTGTCGTCCGAATTGTTAGAGTTAAATGGGTATTAAAAATGGGGAATCTTTTAATTTCTGCATTTACTTAATGATTGTTGTCCGAATTGTTAGAGTTAAATGAGTATTAAAAATGGAGAATCTTTTAATATCTGCATTTACTTAATGATTGTTGTCCGAATTGTTAGAGTTAAATGGGTATTAAAAATAGGGAATCTTTTAATATCTGCATTTACTTAATGATTGTCGTACGAATTGTTATAGTTAAATGGGTATTAAAAATGGGGAATCTTTTAATATCTGTATTTACTTAATGATTGTTGTTCGAATTGTTAGAGTTAAATGGGTATTAAAAATGGGGAATCTTTTAATATCTGCATTTACTTAATGATTGTCGTCCGAATTGTTACAGTTAAATGGGTATTAAAAATGGGGAATCTTTTAATATCTGCACTTATATAATGATTGTCGTTCGACTTGTTAGAGTTAAACGGGTATTAAAAATGGGGAATATTTTAATATCTCCATTTACTTAACAATTGTCGTGGATAGAGTCAGAGTATGCTCATGCATTTCATAGTACGTTGTGACCGGATGGGCCACGAGATGATTCCATGTGATTTGCTGGTTCATCTTATCCTCGCGCGGATTGTCGCGTCGCGTAAGGTCTGCGATAGACTGCACGTGTTTAGTAAATAGTGCTGACCCGTGATAGGTAGCACCTCGGTAATTTAGTACTTCGGCCTGTGATAGGCGGTACAATTATGATTTACGGTCCTTCGAGGAGGGTTTTGGTTTGGAATTCCGAGTCCATGTATTTTGGCATATACGCATTGCATTAGGGTGCTTGGCACGCGAGTCATGTTTGATTTAATATTGTGATTGAGTATTTGAACTCAAGTCGTCATGGTGATTTTGTTATAATTGCCAAGTGTGGATGTTTTGGAATTGTGTGTAAGTGTGGTTGATTGCCAAACCTTTTCGAAACTTAAGTTGTCGTGGTGATTGTGTTATAATTTCCAAGTGTGGATGTTTTAGAATTGTTTGTACGTGTGATTGATTGCAAAACCATTTCGAAACTCAACATGTCGTGGTGATTGCGCTATAATTGTTAAGTGTGATTGTTTGGATTTTTGTGTAAGTGTTGATTGGTTTCGAAACCCTTTAAAAAGCTGAAGTTTGCTATTTTTCTGCTGCTGTTTTTCGAAACCCTTTAAAAAGCTGTATTCGAATACAAACATGTTATTTTTTCAACTGACTTATTGTGTAGTCGAATACAGACTGTTGTAGTCGACTACATACATGCTATTTTGCTACTAACTTGCTGTGTAGTCGAATACAGAAGGTTGTATTCGAATACAGACATGCTGGTTTTGCTGCTGAATGCTGAAACAACCTTGTATTCAAATACAGAGATGTTGTATTCAAATACAGCAATGCTGTTTTGTTAAAAACTTCATTTTTCAACCTTGTTTATGAATGTTTGGCATATGGAAACCCTTTTAAGGTGCATGCTAAGTTGAAAGGTTATTTTGTGCATTTAAAAACTTAAATGCTATGTGTTAATTGTTAATTTCAGTTGGTGACCCTTTACACTATTGTGAAAAATTTGGGCTTTGCCCTCAGATGAGAATCAAGACCATCCTACCGGTTAGTACCCTGTGGATGGG
The DNA here is from genome assembly GCA_037974835.1 of Cicer judaicum. Taxonomy (NCBI): domain Eukaryota; kingdom Viridiplantae; phylum Streptophyta; class Magnoliopsida; order Fabales; family Fabaceae; genus Cicer; species Cicer judaicum. The sequence goes on along the minus strand of JBBPBS010000235.1, from coordinate 1,082,907 downwards.
AATGTAGTTGGACACACCTGACTGAAGATGTGTTAGGAGGATCTTGCGGGGCGCGTGAAGATCACTTGGGATGTATAGTTTTTTGTAGAATGATCAGATTAGGTTGACGTATAGGGACTAGATGTCTTTCTTTTGGGATGTGTTTATTTTAATTTGGAAGACCGTACCTATACCAATATTGTCAGCTTGACATTTTATTTTCGATGGGTTCCATGTACCACTTTTTAATGTGTAAATACATTGGATTCGTATTTCAAAAACTATTCCGCTGCTTGCAAATTCTGTTGACTTATTTGTCGCTGTGTTACGACTTAAATATTTATCCAAAAGTATTTCCTTATTTTTTCTTTGTTATTATGAATTTGTTTGAAAAAAAAATACACTCGCGCTGTTAAAAATCGGGGTATTACATTAACCCCTTCAACCTACGTGATCTGAGTTCACATATGTGAACTCCATCAACCTACGTGATCTGAGTTCACGTACATCACCCTACATGAACAACAACCATCAAACCCAGAAAAGACCATTGATGAACATTCAAAAACAACCATTCGAAAAACACGAAGACTATTCAAAAACAACCATTGATAAACATTCAATAACAACTCGAAAAACAACCATTTAAAAAACAACCATTGCTTAAGTGATTGAAGATGGTGTTGAAGATGATTCAAGATTGCTTACTTGATTGAAGATGATACTTGGTTTAGGGTTGAAGGTGTTGAAAATAATTGAAGATGGCAAAAATGAATCAAGAATGTAGATGATTGAAGATGAAGGTGTTAGGTTAATGAAGATTAAGATGATGAAGATAGAAATGATGGGTTAAATGAATAACGAGGGAATGGTAGTTTGGGTATTTTGAATTTACAAAAAAATTGAGAGGTGTGGGAACCAAAATGAAGGATGTGGGATGCAAAAGTGAATAAACAATTACTACCAAAATAGAAAAGATGAATTGTTCCAAGTATTATTCGAAGCTCATTAATTAATTACTTAATTAACTTCTTGAGAAAATACAAGCGTGGGTAACAATCACAGTCACACTCGTTTCTTCAATTTTTATATAGCAATTGCTTGTACCACACGTGACTTTAAGCCATTGGGTACACAAATATGGTTTCTTTATTACTTACTATTAAAATTATAAACTCCAAATCACAACTATATATACTACAATAAGTGAACCTTCTTGCTATTCATAAGTTATTGCTTTTGTGCAGTGACAATAATGGGGTGCCTCACACATTTTACTACTATTGTTTTGTTAATATCTGGGTTAAGTATCCAAGCAGAGGAAAATAAATCATCAAAATCCTGTGAATTTCAAGCTATCTTTAACTTTGGTGATTCCAATTCAGATACTGGTTGTATGTCAGCAGCATTTTACCCTGCTATTTTGCCTTATGGTCGGACCTTTTTCCATGAGCCTGTTGGTAGAGCTTCTGATGGCCGTCTGATCATAGATTTCATTGGTATACAATTCTATTATTTGAACATTTTTATTTATTAATCTTCTCTGTTTTTTTATCTAGGCTTTTATTTATATATATATTCCTTTATTATTAACCCACACAAACTTCTTCTCTACACACATTAATAATGCTGAGATAAAATTAAATATCTTTGTTTATGTAAATTGGATAAAATTAAAATAAATGACAGAATAATATGATTTATATAGTCACTTTATTGTAAATCATATTTGATGATTATCATTGTGAATCATTTATATATATGTAGCGAAGCACCTTGGATTGCCATTGTTGAGTGCATATATAAACTCAATTGGAACAAGCTATAGGCATGGTGCAAACTTTGCTGCAGGGTCATCAACCATTAGGAGGCAAAACAAGACATTCTTCGATGGCGGCACTCCATTCACTCTTGAAGTCCAAATAGAACAATTTAACCAGTTTAAGGCGCGGACTGGGAAGTTCTTCCTGCAAGGTATTTAGTTTAGTTTATACTCCAGAGACATATGTATTATAGCTTGAATTTTAGTAAAGTGGTATTAAATGCTGTTTCCTATGGTTTTGATTTGTAGCAAATAAAAGTTCCTACACAAGACACTTTCCGAGGCCAGAGGACTTTGACAAGGCTATCTACACATTTGATATTGGTCAAAATGATATTGCTGATGTTATTAATAAATTTGGCAAGGAAGATTCACAAGCATCAATCTCAAACATTGTGGAATATTTTGCAAAACAAATTCAAGTAAGTGATACATTTTACTTATATGTTATGATGATACATTTATGTTTAGCTTAATATTAGTCTCTCAAGGTCAATTTTACTTTTGGTCTGAATTTCTTTTTGGTTTCTTTTGATCATTTTTAGAATGCGTCAAATTTTAATACTTGTAGCTAACTCTGTCAATTTGTGTGAGAGCAACCATATTTTGGTTGTAAGTTAAAAAGTGTTCATATGGTTGCATAAATTTCTGACACCAACTAGTTTTTATTATAGTTCTAAATTGTGGGGCAAATGTAATTGGGATAACTCCGATTACATCAGTTGCATTTCCCTGTAATTTACAACATATCAACATTCGAAAAAAATATGCAAACACAGTTTAAAGCATGACTTTTTATATGGTTTCTTGAATTAATGATTTTGGTACTTGACATAGATGATATATTTTCCAAAAAAATTTATATATCAGACACATTTTTTGACCATATTGTCAGAGTCTATATTATTTTGGAGCAAGGACATTTTGGATACACAACACAGGTCCTATTGGTTGTCTTCCAGTGGCTATGCCAATGCACAATGCGAAAAATCATACCTCTGAAGCTGGATATCTTGATAAAAACGGCTGTGTCAATTATCAAAACGACATGGCCAAAGATTTCAATAAAAAGCTTAAAGATGTAGTGGTCAAACTAAGAACAATGTTCCCTGATGCTTCATTCACATATGTGGACATGTTCTCTGCAAAGTACGAGCTAATTAGTAATGCTAATAAACAAGGTATATGATCCTCTTTGTCAACTTCTGATCCAAATTTAATTATTATGTCTAATGTTTAATATGATTGCAAAATCTGGTGAGATCACGTGACTTTATAAAAGGAATCAATTGAGGAAATGGTTAAATTAATACTTCCAAGAAATAGTGTCAGACAAATTAATTAGTCAAACAATTTGAGATAAATCAATCCTTAAAAGGAATCGCGTGACAGAAATATATTAGTCCTTGAGTATTAATTATGCTGAAATAACATGTTAAATTAATCTTCATAGCACGTTTTTTGAGAATAACCCATTTTATCAGTCTTCCTATCTCGTTTATAAGCTTTTTCATGAACAATTTAAGAGATACAGTGACTTTTTTAAATTAGAGAAATTAATTAAAACTACCTAAATTTTTTAACAATACGTAGTTACTTAATCAATTTTGCTTATAATTATTAAGGGATATAATTTTTAATTTGGTGGATCGAATGGGAGAGTTAAGAATTGGAACATAAATAAGTTATGGGTTGGATCCATACTTCCATAGTAAACAAAATATATATGAACAAGTTATTGAAAAATATATATATTAATATTGACGGTTGAAAAAAAACTTATATTAAAAAAAGAAACTTATATTACATATTTTCTCATAAGTTATGGGTTGGATCTATATACAGTAATTTCATTTAAGTAAATAATTATTTTTAGAGAGTATAATTATATAAAAATAATTAAACTTATATTAAAAACTGATAAATAAAATTTATTTTAAGATAGTTATTTTTAAAATTGAATGACACCCACTATACGATGTAATGAATACATTATTAGCATGAAAAAAAAATAACAAAGAGAAAATATATTAAAAAGAAAGAAAAAGTAAGAGGGAAAAAAATTGATACTATAATTTGAAATATAAATAAAAGTTTGTTACAGTTGATGTGTTTAATTAAATATTTAAATTAAATTATTAATTTTGTTTAATACATTTTTATTTATTTGAAAACTGAGAGTACGAGGGACATAGACTGAAGATTGTTTGTAGAAAGGATACAACAAATCCATGTTTAACTCCTTAATTGTTATAGTTGAATTAAATTGCAGGATTCGTTGAGCCTTCTAGAATATGTTGTGGGTATCACGAAGTTGGTTACCATGTATATTGTGGGAATAATGCAACGATTAATGGTAAACAAATATTTACTAGTTCATGTGAAGATCCTTCCAAGTACATTAGCTGGGATGGCGTACACTACACTGAGGCAGCAAATCAATGGATTGCCAATCGTATACTCGACGGTTCCTTTTCAGACCCACCACTTCTAATTGAACCCGCATGTCATATATAACACATTAGCTTTTAAAACCTACCTATTCTAAATCCAACTCCAAGTAGTTCAATCATACGTCTCTTTGTTCTGGTTACATTTCACTATTCATCTCAAATTAATGAATCGCTTATTACATTTCACTATTCATCTCAAATCGGTAAATAATTAATTATGTTTTGTTCATTATTTAAATTTACATGAAAATTATGATTTAAATTTAGGAGATTTTTTTTATACAATGAGAAAGTAAAGAATCAAGATAAGATACTAAACCTGGCAGAGCTATCCCGCTACATTCATCGGATAACAAAACTTGACTAGAAGATGTAGTATTGGGCAGCTAGCTCAAAGAAACCAATAACTCTACATTATACCCCAGTCAAATTATCAACACAGCAATTTGCCTCTCAATAAACATAATTCATCTTACAATTCTAGTCAATATGATCGTGTCAAGCCAAAGCATCGAGAACAAGAGACTTTAAGATAAAGATTAATCGACTTTTCAGAAACCATTATATTAACAACATTAATAAAATCTATATCCATAAAAATATATATGTAATTTCAAACGTCTGAATTATTTTATGTTAATTTACAGGAAATTATGAATTCTTTTTAGGATAATTTCAAATAAGAATTAGATTTTTTTATATAACGAGAAAAAAAAACGCTAGGATCGATGGACGAACCTAGATATCAGCATTATAAACCGCCATGCTATCTTCCAAAGAGTTATCTTCCATCTTGTTTCTTAACTTAGTTGTGGCAGTAGAAACTGGAAGAGTCATGATAAGACGGAGTAGTCTATCAATCAAGTAATAATTTTGAATCTTTTCAGTAGCAACCAAACATGAGCACAAATCTTGGATAGTTGATAAATTCTTCAAATTTAAATCTTGACAAGCATCAACCAAAAAATGTCGGAGTTGAAATTTCAAATTAATCTTTTCTTGCATATGGAAATTCACAGGGTAATATTTTTCAACTATAGTGCAAAAAATTTCAATGTTATAAGCTTTATAATTATCCTTAGGAGTCAAAGCACAACTTAGAGTTAACAAATTCGTTGGTTGCTCACTAAATATGTTATTCAACTCTTGTAATTGTTGGTCAATGGCAGTAAAAAATATTTCAACTCTAAAATAATGTTCTATTGTAACCTAACCTTATTGAAGACGAGAGCGTACAAATCTTGGTGTTGAATGAACATCGTTGAAATCAGGAATCTCAATATCATGGTTTTTACAAAAAAATCTTCACTTCAATAAATAATGCATTCCTACAATCTTCTCTCAAGGCTTGAATAAGAGACTTTGTGTTCCACCAAACACATGACATTAACTATATCTTGAGATTGCGATTGTAAGGCTTGACAAAGTATATCAGTTATCTCCATAATGTCTTTAATCAAATACAAGATAAATATAAAATCAAACCCCTTCAAATACTTACAAGTACAATTAGCATCCTTACGTGTAGAATAACTTTTTCATTTGTATTTTTTTTTTTGAAACAGTACCAGTTGCCTCAAACATATTTATCAATCTACAAATAGAAGAGAAATGTGATCCCTAATGAGTATCCCCAGCTAGTTTCAAAGTATCAATTTGATTTGTATCTTTACCAGTTACAAACTCATCAATTTTTACGAAATATGCAATTTCCTCTAATTGAGCAGCTTGAAACTCATCGTGACACTTAGTAGAAGAACAAACAACATTAACAACAAAAGTTAGCTTCTCAAAAAAATTATGAATTGGAACAACTTCTCTTGATGTAGTAATCAAAGAAAGTTGCAATCGATGAGCAAAACAATGGACATAGTATGCATAAGGACAATCTTTCATAAATAGTACTTGTAAACCATTCCATTCTCCTTTCATATTACTAGCACCATCATACCCTTGACCACGTATCTTAGAAACATCAAGATTGTGTCGAGAAAGTATATCACATACTTCTTATTTCCGAGTGAAAGTTGTTGTGTCTTTAACATGTGCCACAAAAAAAATCTTGTATTAAACCAACTTTGTCAACAATCTTAACACAGAAACATTTGTTCCTTTTTTGAATCATCACGAATTTCATCTACAATGATGCAAAATTTGGAATTACGAATTTCTTCAATAATATGTTTTCTCACCCAACTAGAAAGAATATGCAAGAGTTCTTTTTGAATTTGATGTTAAGTCTTGGAATTATATGCAGCATTTTCCAACACAATTTTTTCAACTTCATCATTGAAAGTTTCCAAGAGTTTTATCAATTGAAGAAAATTGCCTTGATTTCGTGACCCACTAGTTTCACCATGTCCCCTAAAAGCACAAGCTTGAAGTGTTAACCAACGAACAATGTCAATTGATGTCTTGAGATGTATTCGACTCTTCAAAATTTGTTCTGAGCTTTGCACTTGAATAATATTCCTAATATGTCCAGCTTGATTCACCAAGTTTAGACAAGCTTTCATTGCATTATTGTGTGGTGAGCAAGGATTCGTCCCTATGTGTTTGATAAAGAAATAATATTTTCCATTTTTAATTTTCTTCCAATTTCTAAAACTCATACCAATGAAGACATCTGATTTGAGACGTCCACTTGGTCTATTGCTAAATAAATAGCATGGTAAGCAATATGATGTTGAAACAAACTCTCAAATTAAAGTTTTGATGAAAATAAACAAAGGTTAATTAAGAATGGTAATTATGATTCTAAAATATTATGTTAATTTAACTTAGGCTTTTGAGTGTGTTAATTTAAAGAGAGGAATCAAGCAAAGCAAAGAAAACAATTAAAAACTGAACAGACAGAGAAACAAGAACACTCTGAACAAAATGGAGAATGATCTCCAAATTCAAGACTGTTTGTCACAATAACTTGACCAATCAATCTCCACTATTTTAACAAAGTTTTTGCCTCTGAATTTTATACTAAGTTTATCAGTACTTGGCAAAGAACAAATAGGTCTCATCTCAGTCAAAGAAGGCTTTCGAATCATTGAGATAAAAGGTCCCATATTGAGCTAGTTGAAAAAGTTTAGAACATTGTCAGGCAAACTGTCAAGAAAGCTCAATCAATCTTGATCTGTACAAAAGACATCAGGAAAACATCCAGAACAATAAAACTGAATCTTCAGATTGATCATCAATCTTCAAAAAGTTCAAAAATGCCAATACTAGATTGATAATCAATCTCTGTTTCTGCAAAATTCTAGTTTTGATATCCTTACTTCTGCAAAGGTTTACAATCATTAATCAAACTATTTTGGACAGATTCAAGGTTCCAGATTCGAACCTGTAACATCAATAACTGAGTGACTAGCTTCAGAGATTTTTAAACTCAAAGGCTAACTGTTTTATCAAAGCTGTAATAGCATCAGTCAAAACAGATTCAAAATATTCAAAGGCTGGATTATTTTTAATCATATTTAATGGTTTTGGTCGAAAAGGACAAAGTACTATCAAAAGCTCTTTTGACCCTTATTAAATGCTCAAATCTCCTATAAAAGTAAGGTCATTGTCCAGGAAAAATGTAGAACTTCAAGTACTATCAAACTCTCATATATCATTCACATTCACATACTTGAAATTCTCGTTTTCACAAAGAAGAATCAGTTATGAACTTTTCTATCCCACTATGATATTACTACTGATTTATTTGTAAAGAATCGAATCTTAAACAATAGTTGAGACATATCAGATTCTATCAAAACAATGTTATCATTATTGTAAAAACAAAAACTATAAGAGTTTAAGTATAGTTTGAATACATTGTAACAAATTCTATCAAGATCGATAGGTGATTAATTTACATTATGGGTGGAAGAAAATAGAGCTTGTAATAGTTCAAGGTTGATATAAGCTAGGTGCTGTAAAACCAAGAAGGTTCTTTGTTTTGAACACTTAGTAGAAAATCTCACAAGTTGTGAGGACTAGACGTAGTCCAAGTTGGGTGAACCAAGATATATCTCTGTGTGGTATTCTTTGTCTTATCCTTTTATTAATCAAGCTTAATCAATCAACTGAGATAAAACATAAACTGAATTTCTGTTTTAAAGCTAACCAAGAACGTTCTCCGTTTTCTGGTAAAAACCAAGAAAGTTCTTCGTTTTCTGTTTCTCTAACCAAGATCATTCTTGAGTTATATTCTTAAGTTTTAACATGAATTTTTAAAAGGTGCATTTACAATTCAAACCCCCTTCCTTGTAAATCGACACTGTTACTTCAACTGGCATCAGAGCCAGGTTTCTAGAAAGTGAAAAAACACCTACCAAGCGCTAGAGAAAAGACTTATAAGAAAAGATGTCGAAAGCCAAATACATTGTTGAGGGAGGATCTTCAAACAGACCACCATTCTTTGATGGATCTGATTACTATTTCTGGAAGAATAAGATGCAACTGTTTCTAAAATCTCAAGACACAGGGATGTGGCGATCATTACAGATGGAGATTTCATACCAAGAGTTGATCACGATGACTCAACCTTTGCTATAAAGAAAGAAGCAGACTGGACAACTAATGATAAAACTAAGGTACTCCTAAACTCTAAAGCTCAGTTATTCCTATTAGGTGGCTTAAGCAGAGAAGAAAATGAAAGAGTAGATGAATGCACAACTACAAATGAAGTATGGGATACACTGCAGACTCACCATGAAGGAACAAGCCATGTCAAAGAAACAATAATATACATTAGCATAAGGAAATTTGAATTGTTCGAAATGCAAGAAGGAGAAACTATTGATGAAATGTACTCAAGGTTCACAACAATAGTAAATGAAATGCGTTCTCTTGGTAAAGCTTACACAATTCAAGAAAGAGTAAGAAAAATCATGAGGTGTCTTCCAATCATATGGAGACCAATGTTAACAGTTACAAGCCAAGCCAAGAATCTTGAATAACTTCCCTTGGAAGAATTAATTGGAACTTTAAGAGCACATGAGGTACTGCTACAAGAAGACAACCCAACCAAGAAGGGAAAGGCAATAGCAGTAAAAACATCTCAAGAAAAAATCTCAGTACAAACAGAGGAAGAACCACAAGAAAACGAACAAGAAGATGCTGATGAAATTGCTCTTCTCATTAGAAGAATACAAAGAAGGATGAGAAAAAGATGATCAAATCAAAAAGGGATTTCAAAACAAAAATCCCAAAATAGAAGTAGAAAAAAGCCAAGTCACATGCTTTGGATGTAGCAAATTAGGACATCATAAAGCAGAGTGTGCCTTAAACAAGAATTTACCAAAATGATTTCCTTTCAAAAAGAAATCAATGATGGCAACATGGGATGATTCAGAAGAATCAGAAACTAAAGAAGATGAGAAAGCTAACATATGCTTAATGGAAAATACAGAGGAAGATAAGGTAATAAACTCTGAACCATATTATTTATGTGAACAAATGGGAATTGAATTTGATAACCTGTTAAATGATCTCCTTATTCAAAAATGAAGTTTCTTGAAAGAATGATTTCATAAAGAAAAAGAAGAAAAAGAAGAAAGTCAAGCTAGGAATAATGTGCTCAAAAACATCATTCAAGATTTAAAAGAAACACATAAACAAAATTTTGAAAAACAAGAAGGTCAAGAACGTTATGTGCTGAAAATGGAGATGAGGAAGCTAACATGGGATGATTCAGAAGAATCAGAAACTAAAGAAGATGAGGAAGCTAACATATGCTTAATGGAAAATACAGAGGAAGATAAGGTAATAAACTCTGAACCATATTATTTATGTGAACAAATGGGAATTGAATTTGATAACCTGTTAAATGATCTCCTTATTCAAAAATGTAGTTTCTTGAAAGAATGATTTCATAAAGAAAAAGAAGAAAAAGAAGAAAGTCAAGCTAGGAATAATGTGCTCAAAAACATCATTCAAGATTTAAAAGAAACACATAAACAAAATTTTGAAAAACAAGAAGGTCAAGAACGTTATGTGCTGAAAATGGAGAACATTCGCCTTAAAAATGAAAATGAACTTCTTAAAACTGGTATGTTAAATTTCATTAATGCCACTGAAACTTTTCAGAAAATAATGGGATCTCAAATAGGAATCTTTGATAAAGCTGGCCTTGGTTTTAATCAAACTCAAAAAACAAAGTTGTATGAAATTTTTTTTGTCCCGGACATTTGGAAATTTTTAAAAAAGATGTAAATCTAGTCTGTTAAAAAAGATGTAAAACTAGATGCTCATATTGTAAAAAACTTGGACATTTGGAATTTGCTTCCTATTTTAGAAAAAGATATGAAAAGATTAAAGGAAAAAGGTTGATCAAAATAGGAGATCGTTTTGCCAAACAAGTATTAGAAAAATAGCAAAACAGAGAATATTCTCCAGGCTACCTTCAAAACGGAGAAAGTTCCAAAACGAAAGCTGAACTTTCTCCAGAAAAACTAGGAAAAGGAGAACAGTTTGGAGTTGTTTCAAAAACAAATTTAAAATCTTTTGAAACACAGAATATAAAATCAATTCCAAAATCAACAATCAAATGTTCAAATTGTTTCAAAAACAATCTTGGAAAAACGATGTGTCATTGTAAGAAGAAAGAAAATTTTAAAACTAACTCTCAAGGTTGAGCTAACGTCGTATGCAGGTTGGATAATCAAATATAAAGAGAAAGCCTTGGTTCTTGGACAATGGCTATTCAAGACACATGACAGGAGATAAAAACTGCTTCATAACATTCACCAAGAAAGATGGAGGATCCGTTACTTTTGGAAATAACCACCAAGCTCAAATTAAAGTTAAAGGAACCATTGGTAAGACAAACACTGCTCAAAATAACTGATGTTCAGTATGTTGAAGGTTTAAAACACAATTTGTTAAGCATAAGTCAATTGTGTGATAGTGGATGTGAAGTTATTTTCAAACCAAAAGTGAGTGAAATCAGAAAAACTAAAACTGGAGAAACTTTGTTTTCTGGAAATCGAAAGAAAAACTTATATGTTTTGTATCTTGAAGAACTACCTAACGAATCCTGTTTTATATCAATCAATAAAGATAAATGGATATGGCATTAAAGAGTTGGGCATATTAGTATGAAAATAATCTCAAAAATTTCAAAATTAGATCTTGTTAGAGGATTACCCAAATTGAATTTTTAAAAAGATAAAATACGTGAAGCATGTGCAAAAGGAAAATATGTGAAACATTCAAAAGATTTTGTAACCATAAATAGAACTCTTGAACTACTTCACATAGGTCTCTTTTGGCCAATCAAAACAACATGTCTAGGAGGAATGAAATATGGTTTTGTTATTGTTGATGATTTCTCAGGATTTACTTAGGTGCTATTTTTAAAACAAAAAGACGATGTATTTGACGCATTTAAAATATTTTGCAAGAAGGTACAAAATGAGAAAGAATCCAGTATCATTTCTGTGAGAAGTGATCATGGAGGAGAATTCATAAATGCGTCGTTTAAAAATTTCTTTGATGAACTTGGCATTTCTCATAATCTTTCATGTGGAAGAACTCCACAACAAAATGGAGTTGTTGAACGAAAAAATAGAACATTACAAGAAATGGAAAGAACCATCTTGGAGGAATCAATGTTGAAAGGTATTTTTGCGCTGAAGCCATAAACACATCCTACTATATTCTAAACCGTGTATCCATCAGAAAAATCATCAACAAAACACAATATGAAATCTGGAAAAATAGAAAACCAATCATTTCATACTTTCATACTTTTGGTTGTTATTTTTATATTCTAAATAAACAAAAAAAATCATTGGAAAATTTGATGCAAAATCTGATAAAGAAATCTTTCTTGGGTACTCAACTGATTCTAAAGGATATAGAATATTTAATCTAAGAATTAATGTTGTAGAAATAAATATGCACATATTATTTGATGAGTTTGATGACTTAGATATAAGTAAAAAGGATGAGGAAGAAGAAACTCCAAATGAGTTACAGCAGCAAAACAATTTGCAGAAAATAGGGATTGATAAACAATCTCTATATCATTCTCCACCAAAAAGCAGGAGAACGATTGAAGATCATCCTCAAACACAAATTATTGGAGACAATGTTGATGGGATTTGAACAAGAAAATCATTCAAAAATGGTGAAAACAACATGACAATGATATCCCAGATTGAACCAAAATCAATTAAGGAAGCCATTATTGATCAATCTTGGATAAATGCCATGAAGGAAGAACTGCTGCAGTTTAAAAAAAATGAAGTCTGGGAACTAGTACATGATCCATTAGATCTAACAATCATTGGTACGCGATGGGTTTTCCGAAATAAACTAGACGAAGAAGGTAAGGTTATCAAGAACAAAGCAAGATTAGTAGCTCAAGGCTACAATCAACAAGAAGGTATAGATTATGATGAAACCTTTATTTCAGTTCCAAGGTTAGAAACTATTCGTATATTTCTTGCATATGCATCTCATAAGCTTTATAAATTGTTTCGAATGGATGTTAGAAGTGCATTTTTAAATGGATTCTTGAATGACCAAGTTTATAAGAAACATCCCCCAGGTTTTGAAGATCAATCAAAACCAAATCATGTTTTCAAACTTACCAAAGCTCTATATGGCTTAGAACAAGCACCAAGAGCCTAGTATGAACGATTGAATTCATTCTTAATCAAAAATGGATTCTAAAGAGGAAAAATTAACACTACGTTATTTAAGAAAACAGAAAACAATGACTTACTTATTTTTGGATCAAAACTTATGCAAAGTGAATTTGAAATGAGTATGATGAGTGAATTAAGATATTTTCTTGGATTACAAATTAAACAATATGAAAATGACATTTTTATTTCTCAAGAAAAATACATTAAAGATCTATTGGTAAAATATAAAATGAATGAATCAAAAATCATGACCACTCCCATGCATCCATCTTCTTCTTTAGAGAAAGATGTTATGTTTCTGAAAAAGAATATCGAGGAATGATTGGCTCTTTGCTTTATTTAACAGCTAGTAGGCATGATATATTATTTGCAGTAGGATTATGCGCTAGATTTCAAACAGCACCAAAATAATCTCATTTGACACAACAGTAAAATGAATATTTAGATATCTTGTTGGAACCACTAATCTTGGTCTTTGGTATAGAAAAGGTTCTCATTTTGATCTTATAGTGGATTGTATTGCTGATTATACTGGAGACAAAATCGAAAGAAAAAGTATAAGTGGAGCATGTTATTTCTTAGGTGAAGCATTGATAAGCTGGTCTTACATAAAAAAAAACATTATAGCCTTATTAACAACTGAAGCTGAATATGTCTCAGAGCCTGGTATGAACGATTGAGTTCATTCTTAATCATAAATGGATTCTTAAGAGAAAAAATCAACACTACGTTATTTAAGAAAATAGAAAAGAATGACTTACTTATTTTTGGATCAAAACTTATGCAAAGTGAATTTGAAATGAGTATGATGGGTGAATTAAGATATTTTTTTGGATTACAAATTAAACAATATGAAAATGACATTTTTATTTGTCAAGAAAAATACATTAAAGATCTGTTGGTAAAATATAAAATGAATGAATCAAAAATCATGACCACTCCCATGCATCCATCTTCTTCTTTAGAGAAAGATGTTATGTTTCTGAAAAAGAATATCGAGGAATGATTGGCTCTTTGCTTTATTTAACAGCTAGTAGGCATGATATAGTATTTGTAGTAGGATTATGCGCTAGATTTCAAACAGCACCAAAATAATCTCATTTGACACAACAGTAAAATGAATATTTAGATATCTTGTTGGAACCACTAATCTTGGTCTTTGGTATAGAAAAGGTTCTCATTTTGATCTTATAGTGGATTGTATTGCTGATTATACTGGAGACAAAATCGAAAGAAAAAGTACAAGTGGAGCATGTTATTTCTTAGGTGAAGCATTGATAAGCTGGTCTTACATAAAAAAAAACACCATAGCCTTATTAACAACTGAAGCTGAATATGTCTCAGAGCCTGGTATGAACGATTGAGTTCATTCTTAATCATAAATGGATTCTTAAGAGGAAAAATCAACACTTCGTTATTTAAGAAAATAGAAAAGAGTGACTTACTTATTTTTGGATCAAAACTTATGCAAAGTGAATTTGAAATGAGTATGATGGGCGAATTAAGATATTTTCTTGGATTACAAATTAAACAATATGAAAATGACATTTTTATTTGTCAAGAAAAATACATTAAAGATCTGTTGGTAAAATATAAAATGAATGAATCAAAGATCATGACCACTCCCATGCATCGATCTTCTTCTTTAGAGAAAGATGTTATATTTATGAAAAAGAATATCGAGGAATGATTGGCTCTTTTCTTTATTTAACTACTAGTAGGCCTTATATAGTATTTGCAGTAGGATTATGCACTAGATTTCAATCAGCACTAAAAGAATCTCATTTGACAACACTAAAACGAATATTTAGATATCTTGTTGGAACCACTAATCTTGGTCTTTGGTATAGAAAAGGATCGCATTTTGATCTTATAGCATATTGTGATGTTGATTATGCTGGAGACAAAATCGAAAGAAAAAGCACAAGTGGAGCATGTTTGTTCTTAGGTGAAGCACTGATAAGCTGGTCTTGTAGAAAACAAAACACTATAGCCTTATCAACAACTGAAGCTGAATATGTCTCAACAGTAAACTGCTGCTCACAAGTTATATGGATTAAAAATCAACTTGAAGATTACTCAGTAATTATTCTAGCATTCCAATTTATTGTGATAATACCAGTGCTATAAATTTTTCTAAAAATACAATACAACACTCTAGATCAAAACATATTGAAATAAAACATCATCACACTTGCTGACATCTTCACAAAGCCTCTTGTTGAGGATAGTTTCAATTTGATCAAAGAGAAACTGAAAATCACGAAAAGTCTAGAAAATTATGGTTAAAATTTGTTTATGCAGAAAATGGAGAACATTTATCAATCTTCGTTTTTCCAAACATCGGTCTCCGTTTTCTCAACCAACATTCTCCTATGTGTAATCATTTTCCCTCGCAAAACCAAAACGGCAAAACTTGGCATTTAATGCATGTGTCTCTCTATCTGAAAAGGGAACTAACACACATCACACTTGCCCTCAAAATCCTCTTCTCCTTCCCAAGGCTCAAAATAATCATTGCTACTTTTTCTCAAAAACAACATTTCTGACACTAACCACTTCATTTTCCTCCTTTTTCTCCTTAAAAATGGCAAACAGTAAACTAAACTTCTCATCTTCTTCCTCAAACCTCTCTCACTAAAAAAAAAACCCTTCACAAAACAAAAAATTGGCGTGCACAAAGCAATCTGTACTCACCATCTTCATCATCCCCATCATCTGAATCATCACAATGATCCCCTTCTCAACCACTACGACCAACTCCTCCATGCATTTCCTCTGACACCTCCTTCTCTGACTACATTTCATCATCCCCGGAAAATAACCCTAATATCACTATTAATCCCAAACCTTTATCCACCATTCCCCTTCACTTGTTCACATCAATACATTCCATGAGAGTACAATTTGGCATTGGCATCTCCAAAGCTCCTATCGTAAAACCGTACTACTTCATCCTCACAGATTTAGAAACTGATGACTCATCAGATGCTTCTCCTCACACAACCACCACATAAAACGAACAAACCAAACCTATCACTCCATCAAAACCTATTGTCTCCTGTGAACCATCTCAATCAACTCCCCCTAATCAAAAAAGGAGATTGATCAATGCAATCTTCTTTTCCCTTCCTAAACAATCTCAACCTTCAACTCAAATCAAAAAACTAACACAACAATCCATGAAAACTAAAACCACCATGACCATCGCCCAATACCTAGCCAGAACAAACCTAAAAAATCCTCAAAGAAAGTAGACGCTTGCACCCAAACAAAACTTACAATTAATTGAACCCGCCTCTGCAAAACATTCTCTGTTACCCAAATGTTCCCCAACCCCACCTCCAGAACGTTCTCCCCTTCACGAATGTTCTCCAGCTCGTACTCCTTCTCTTTCCTCACCACCAGAACATTCTCCTGCTCAACCATTCTCTACTTCCAAACCTCCAAAATCTTCCTCTCCTATGCCTACACCTTTCCCCTCACCAAAATCCAAACACTCATCCATACCTACACCATCTGAACCTTATTCATCTTCCCCTGTAACATCTTTATCCCCATATGAGACATCTGATCCATCTCCACCATCCAAAAAATTCAAATCAAACACAATTCCTCTTATTTCAACAAAAAATTCAAAGAATTTCAAAGCCAAATAGGCTCAACGCCCTATTAGAATTGGCAAAACACATGATTTGTGCGGCCACGAAAGATTACAAGAAAAATATCGTTCCTTATGGAATGCTATTAACTAAGATCTTTAGATATCTTGGCATTCCCCTCCCATTGAAAAATCACTTATTAAAATCTCCAAATTTTCCTAAAAAAACCTCTCCCACATGTGCAAAACATTCTCTGCATAAACTACGCCTACTCCCTCCTCATTTCTCACCTCTTTAAAACGTAAACGCTCGGCAGGACGCATAGGTACTACACACCCTATCCAATTCTCACCTCATCCACCTGATCCTGAAGGAAATACAACAAAAGACACAAACCTAGAACATTCTTCACCAAACCCAAAACATTCTCCACAAACTCAAGAAAGAATCCCAACTACTTCAACCCTCTTTCCTCAACCATCCACCTTATCATCCACAGTACTCCCCCCATACTCTCACATACTTTGTAAGACCCATAGTTTTAAATTATAAATTATGTATTTCAGTGTATTTTGGTATTGAACTTTAAGACTTTTTAGCCAAGTTATTAATATTGTGAGTTTAATGCCGAAAAATATATTTTTATGCCCTGATTAAAATTATTCGTCTATAAATAAATTAGATTAAGTACATTGAATCTTTTGTCAAAAAATAATTTATTTAGGTTACGAAGAATTTAAGGTAGGGGCTATCGTTAAGGTAGGGGCTTCTTCCAAACTCTCAGTTTGCATTTAGGGACATATCTGTGGTTGGGTGGAAAAGAAATTTGTTGGGGTTGAAGTGTAAATTTGGGGAAAATGAATTTAATGCTTTTATAGGTGAAATTTTAGACTTGGGTTTTTGGTGATATTGATGAGTGTTTTGTGGAAAATGAATTTAACTCATTTATGT
Organism: Cicer judaicum; assembly: GCA_037974835.1. Classification (NCBI taxonomy): domain Eukaryota; kingdom Viridiplantae; phylum Streptophyta; class Magnoliopsida; order Fabales; family Fabaceae; genus Cicer; species Cicer judaicum. The sequence goes on along the minus strand of JBBPBS010000235.1, from coordinate 1,065,461 downwards.
GTGGTTTTGAGGAAATGAGATTTGATATGTTTGAGTGGTGGGTTGTGATGATTTGTGGTTGTCGTATTTGACGTGTTCATAGTTAATATTATAAATTGTGATATGTGTTTGGGTGGATTTTGTGCAAAAATGAATTGATGTGATTTGGTATGAATTGTGGATTGAATTTGAGAATATGTCAGAGTATGCTCTGTGTGGATTTTGAAAATCATTAGAGTTAAATGAGTACTAAAAATAGGGAATCTTTTAATATATACGCTTACTTAATGATTATCGTGAAAATCGTTAGAGTTAAATGAGTATTAAAAATGAGGAATCTTTTAATATCTACATTTACATAATGATTTTCGTGGATAGAGTCAGAGTATGCTCATGCATTTCATTGTATATGGCGGCCGGATGGGCCATGGTGATAGTGGTAACCGGATGTGCCACGACATAATTCCGTGTGATTTGTTGGTTCATCTTATCCTTATAGGGATTATCACGTCGTGCTGATCTTTGAGAGATTGCACTCTAGAACGTGTTGAACTGTGAGCGATAGCACTCTAGAAAATAGTGTAAGGCATGTGATTGGCGACACATTAGTAAATTGTGCGGGCCTGTGATGATTGACACCTTGATAATTAGTATAAGGCTTGTGATAGGCGATACAATTATGATTTACGCCCCTTTGAGGAGGCTTTTGGTTTGGAATTCCGAGTCCATGCATTTTGGCATATACGCATTTCATTAGGGTGTTTGGCACACGAGACAAGTTTGATTCAAGATTATGATTGAGTGTTTGAACTCAAGTGGTTGTAGTGGTTGTGCTATAATTACTAAGTGAGAATGTTTTGGATTTGTGTGCAAGTGTGATTGAAAGTAAAACCTTTTCGAAACTCAAGTTCTCATGGTGATTGTGCTATAAATTCTAAGTGTGATTGTTGGATTTGTGTGTAAGTGTTGATTAATTTCGAAACCCTTTTAAAAGCTAAATTTTGCTTTTTTTCTGTTGCTTTCTAATGTGTATTCAAATACAAAAGATTGTATTCGAATACAAATATCCATTTTTGAAAGGTTCTTTTGTGCATTTAAAAACGTAAATGTTATGTGCTAATTGTTAATTTCGGTATGTGATCCTTTACAACTATTGTGGAAATTCTGTCTTTGCCCTAAGATAAGAACCCGGATCTTCCCACCAGTTAGTATCCTGGGGATGAAAATGTAGTTGGACACACCAGACTGGAGCTGTGTTAGTAGGATCTTGCGAGGCGCGTGAAGATTATCCAAGATGTATAGTTTTTTTTGTAGAATGATCGGATTAAGTTGACGTGTAGGGACTAGATGTCTTTCTTTTTGGATTGTGTTTATTTTAATTTGGAAGACTGTACTTATACCAATATTGTTAGCTTGACATTTTATTTTGATGGGTTCCATGTACCACTTTTTGATGTAATGTGGGGAGTTAAAATTCTTGGGGCAGTGCTTTTGTACAAGTGTCTGTCGAGAATATTCTAGGGGTATGAGCTATGTCTGATAGACCTCATAGCCCTGGTGTATTTTGATGTTTGAATACTTTGGGTTTTGATTTCAAAAACTATTCCGCTGCTGGTAAATATTTGTTGGCTTTTCATTATGTTACGACTTAAATATTTATCAAAAAACATTTCCTTCTTTATTTCTTTGATTTTATGAATTTAGTTTAAAAAAAAAATATGCTCGCGTTGTTAAAAATTGGGGTGTTACAATTGTGGTATCAAAGCTTTGGTTAGGATTTCTTTGGGGCTGTGGAGTTTTTGGTTATAGTATGTAGGTCAACATGTAGTTAGAGAGTCGTTATTTGATCATGCGTCGGGATAGGTGGTTTGAGTTATCAGGTTCGGAGTAGTTATTATGTGTTGATGTAGTTGGAAGTTAGTTTTGGAATTATTGGAAGTAGTGTTAAGACTCTACTTGATGATGGTCTTATAGGAAAACCATGCCGCTAAGAAGGAATGACGCTCCAAGAGCAACCGTTAATAGGGATGATCGAATGATGGAGGCTATGAATAACATGGTTGCTTTTGTTGCTGCACAGATTGCTGCCAGGACTCAATGTGATCTTGAAAGGAGGGAAAAAGAGATATGTGCTGCTGAGTCAAGAGGATTAGAAGATTTTCGTCATGACAACCCTCCTAAGTTTAAGGGTGATGAAAATTCAGAGATAGAGGATCAGTGGATCCAAGAAGTGGAAAAGATCTTTGAGATGATTAATTGTCAGGCAAGAGTGAAGGTCAACTATGCCATTTATCTACTATTAGGGGATGCTGAGTATTGGTGGAGGAGTACAAGGTTGCTGATGGGATCAGCTCACGAAGAGGTGAACTGTAAGACCCTTAATTTTAAATTCTAATTTATGTATTTTGGGGAATTTTTTGCTGAGGCTTTTTTGCCAATTTTATGGCATTTTGTGAGTTAAATGCCAAAAATATCTTTTTAGAGACCCGATTAAAATTATTCTTCGATGAATAATTTTATTTAATTACGGTGAATCTTTTTTCGAAGAAAATATTTTCTGAGATGCAGCATTTTTTAGAAAAATTCATTTGTTTATTAAATTGCGGCGATAGTAGATATTTTTCTAAAAAAGTAATTTGTGATGTGATGTGGGTGACAGGCGTAATGATGATTTTTGTAAAAATATCTAGATATTTATTTTGGAATTGATTTTATTATAATATTATATATATACATATATATATATGGAACCATGAGAAACAGAAAACGTTCCTACTCCTTGCCTTGCTCCTTGCCTTCTCCTTTCTTCTACAGCTTTCTCTTTCATGGGTTTAAAGAAATAAACTAAAATAAAAAATAAACCATCATTAATCTATTAGATCTAAGCTTCCATTCGAGAAGTGACAGAAGAGAAAGTTGCTCATTGCCATGTTGCGATGCTAGTGAGCTAGTTTTCAACGCGACATAACAAACTTAAATTTTAACAGAATTAATTACGATACCTTAAACGCGTGTTAGAGCTATTGTTAAGGTAAGGGCTCCTTCCAAACATTTAGTTTGCATTTAGGATATTATTTGTGATTTTGTGGAAAAGAAATTTGATGTATTTGATGTGTGAATTTGTTGAAAATGAATTTAATTCGTTTATGTGGGAATTAGTGGAATTTGTTTTAGGTGTGTTTTGAGGTGTGGTTTGTGGTGATCCATATTTGGTTTGATTTATATGTTCATAATTATTATTGTGAATTTTTTAGATGTGATTTAGATGTGTCTTTTGTGGATATTGAATAAATTAAATTTGATTAGTTTGAGTTACGTAATGAGTTATTTTTAAATAAATGAGTTTGATCTGAAATTGAAATTTTACAACAAAAAAATTAGCGTTGTTAAAGTTGTGAAAAAGTTCAAATTTTAACAAAGTTAAAGAATTTGAGAAAAAAGATAGATTGAAATTAAAAATGGTTAGAGTTTAAAATATTACTCTTTTAATTACTCTTTGATTGAGTTTAAAAAGAAAAAAAAAAGTTTAGAGTATTTTATTAACTAAAAAATTTCGGTGCTTTAATAGTCGAGTGTGTGTATGTGAAATTTCGACAATATTTGTTTAATTTAGTTTTAAGTAAATAATATAGATTATTTGGTTTCAAAAGTTTGGTGTGTGAGATAGCTTTAATTTTAAGAATTTTGTTGTGTGTGAATTAATTTTATTGTGAATAAATTGCTATAAATATTTATGTTTATGTAGTTAGCTCCTTGAGTCTCGAGTTAGCAGTGGGGAGAACTCTGATATATTAATGTTGTTGTGGTGATATATGGTTGAAAATTTTGGAGATTGAATACTGGGTGATTAATGTTTGGAAATTTTGGTGATTCATGTTTGGTGAAATTGATGTGTTCATAATTAATATTATGAATTTTTTAGATGAAATTTATGTATAGTTGTGGAAATTTTAATTGGTGTGAATAGATATGTTTGACTATGCTCTGTGTTGTGTTTGAAAAATCATTAGTTTTAAATGAGTATTAAAAATGGGGAATATTTTAATAGTTGCATCTACTTAATAATTATGATGAAAAGAGTTAGAGTATGCTCATGCATTTCATAGTACATGGTGACCACGATGGGGCCATGGTGATAGTGGTGACCATGATGGGCCACGGGATGAGAAACAGGATCATCCTACCGGTTAGTACCCTGGAGATGGGAAAGTAGTTAGTCATACCTGACCGAAGTTGTGTCAGTATGATCTTGTAGGGCGTGTGGAGATCACTCAGGTTGTTGTATAAGGACTAGATGTCTTTCTTTTGTGATTGTATTTATTTCATTTTTGAAGATTATATCTCTGCTTAAACTGTTTGATGTCTTTTCTTTTGATGGGTCCATGTTCCACTTTTTGATGTGACGTGGGGAAAGTTAAAATTCTTGGGGCAGTGCTTTTGTACAGGTCTGCTGAGAATACCCCAGGGGTATGAGCTATGTCTGATAGGCCTCACAGCCTCGGTGTATTTTGATGTTTGAATACTTTGGATTTTTATTTCGAAGAAACTATTTTGCTGCTTGTAAATATTTGTTGACTTGGTCGTTATGTTATGACTTAAATATTTATCCAAAAGTATTTCCTTATTTATTTCTTTGTTTGTTTCTTTGTCTATATTTCTTTGTTTAAAAAAAAATACACTAGTGTTTTTAAATATCGGGGTGTTACATGAATTGGGAATCATTCAAAAGAAAGTTTTTAGACAAATACTTCCCGATGAGTACCATGACTAAATTGGGTGATGATTTTCTGAAACTTAATTAGGGGAACATTACAGTCGACGAATATGTCGCTAAGTTTGAATCGCTGTCGAGGCATTTCAGGTTTTTCCGTGAAGAGATTGATGAAAAATTCATGTGTCATCATTTCCAAGACAAACTAACGTATGAGATTCAAGACTCTGTCTTACCCTTGGGAATTCAACATTTTCCATGTTCTTATGAAGAAATGTAGAGAAGTTGAAGATATGAAGAATAAGAGGGCTAGCCGAGGAGGGAATTTTAATTCAAGAGGGCCTAGTCAGGTGAATTATCAAAACAAGGGGAAACAAGTTGCAATACCTTATAATCGACCACAAAATAAAAACGAGGGGCAAAATCGCTTGGGGAACCAGAATTTCGAAAGGCAATTGGGACAAGGGGTTCGATGTTTTCTGATGTGGGAAAGAGGGACATTATGCTAATGTTTGTACCTCTAAGGGACTTAGTTGCTACAATTTCCAGAAGCCAGGGCGCATTGCAAGGGATTGCACGACTCCGAAGGTGGAACAAGTTGTGAATGTAACCAGGGCTACTCGTACTACTGCTAGAGGTCGTGTTTATTGTGTGAGTGCTGAAGATGGGAATCCATTTAGCAATCTGATTCAACTTGACTGTGAGATTGCAGGTAACACTCTAACTGCACTTTTTGATTCAGGGGCAACCCATTCCTTCATTGTTATGGATTACATGAATCGTTTGAAGTTATCTGTGTCTACTTTGCCTTTTGATTTGGTTGTTTTCACACCTGCTAAGACTTTGAAAGTAAATTCTGCATGTTTACATTGTCAAATAACTATTCATAATAGGGATTTCTTGGTTAATTTGATTTGTTTACCTCTACAATCATTCGAGGTCATTCGAGGTATGGAATGGATGCCGTATCATTATGTGATCTTGGATTGTGCTTGCAAACTGATTCTTTTCCCCGAACTAGGAGTTGTTAATTATCTAGCCGCTAGCAAACTCGGAGTGTCGCTAAGAGAAGGAACTCATGAGTTTTTGTCTTTGGATAATGTGGGGCAAAGATAAATGTGAACATAGAGGATGTGATGCTTGTCAATGAGTACCGGGATGTATTTCCAACAAAAATTCCAGGATTGCCACCGGTAAGAGAAGTGGAATTTTTCATTGATTTGCACCAAAGAACCGGACCTATTTCAACTGCATGGTATCGAATGTCACCATTGGAATTAAATGCGTTCAAAGGCTAAATTGATGATTTGTGGGAGAAGAAATTTATTAGACCAAGTGTATCACCATGGGGAGCTCCGGTTTTGCTAGTTAAGAAGAAGATCAGAAGCTCGCGCTTATGTGTGGATTATAGACAACTTAATAAGGCAACTATTAAGGATTGTTATCCTTTGCGACACATCGATGATTTGATGGATCAGTTGAGAGGAGTCGCGATATTTTCGAAGATTGACTTGAAGTCGGGTTACCATCAGATTTGAGTAAGGAAGGAGATATTCAGAAAACTGCTTTCAGAACCCGTTATGGACATTATGAATATCTTGTTATGCCGTTTGGAGTTACCAATGCACCATCAATTTTCATGGACTACATAAACATAATCTTTAGTCCATTCCTTGAAATAAATATGTTGTGGTGTTCATTGATGATATATTAATTTATTCAAGGACTGAAGAAGAGCATGGAGAACATTTACGTCAAGTTCTTGAGATTTTACGCGAGAAGCAGTTGTATGCCAATCTGTCGAAGTGTGAGTTTTGGCTAGAAGAAGTGAATTTCATAGGACATGTGATGACCAAGGAAGGAATCGTTGTCGATCCAGCTAAGATTGAGGCGGTTCTTGCTTGGAAACAGCCTCATACTGTCACTGACATACGAAGAGAATGTTATAGCTTACGCCTCAAGGGAATTGAAGATTCATGAGAGAAACTATCCTACTCATGATTTGGAGCTTGCTGCTGTAGTTTTTGCATTGAAGATCTGGAGGCACTATTTATATGGATGCACGTTCATAGTGTTTAGTGACATTAAAAGTTTGAAATATTTGTTTGATCAGAAGGAATTGAACATGCATCAGAGACGACAGATGGAGACTCTCAAGGATTTTGATTTCACACTGCAGTACCACCCTGGGAAGGCCAATGTAGTGGCTAATGCGTTGAGTAGAAGAAGTGTATAAGTGTCTTCAACAACGATGGCTAAACAACAAGAGTTGTGGGAAGCTTTTAGAGACCTACACCCGAACGTAGAGTTTGCACTAGGAATTTTGCAATTCGGAATGATTAAGATTTCGAGTGGATTACTAGAAGACATTGGGAATTCTCAAGATGATACCTTAATTCAAGAGAGGAGGAACCTAATAGTGCAACGAAAGACAATTGAGTTTAAGGTTGGACCAGATAATATTTTGAGATGTAATGGTAGGATTTGTTTACCAGAAATTGCAGATATGAGGAAAATAATTTTAGAACAAACTTATAAGAGTAAATTGAGTATTCATCCTGGAGCAACAAAGATGTATCAGGATTTGAGGCAGAATTATTGGTGACTAGGAATGAAGATGTAACTTATCTAACTTGTCAGAAAGCAAAGGTGGAACATCAACAACCTACTAGAATGTTGCAACCTTTAGACATACCTGAATGGAAGTGAGACAGCATTTCCATGGATTTTATAACTGGATTGCCGAAAATGTAAGACCCTTAATTTTAAATCCTAAATTATACAATTTTAGGGTATTTTGTGTAGAATTTCGTAGGCTTTTAGCCCAGTTTTTGGTATTTAGTGAGTTAAATGCCAAAAATATATTTTTGGAAATTGGATTAAAATTATTTGTCGGAAAATAATTTATTTACGTTACGAAGAATTTAATACCGGACAATTTAGTTAAAAATATCACTCGTTGCTGAAAATTTATCTTTCAATCAAGTTACGACGAGAGTAGATATTTTTATCAAAATGATTTGAGAAGTGAGTGAAGTGATGTGTATTAGATATGTAAGATATTTGTTGAATTGATTTTAATTATATATATATATATATATATATAAGAAAGGAAAAAAACGTAAACAGAGGAAGAAAGAAATGTTTCCTTCTAATCTCGCGCCCTTCTTCTTCCTCCTTCCTTCCACTTTTTTTTCCTTCTTTGGCTTCAAGAAAACCAAGTGCGAGTGAAAGGAAAACATTCCCCTGCTACTCGACTTCTTCTCTCTGTCCTCTTTATTCTTCTCGGATTCGAAAACGGTGTTAGGGATTTCAAACTCGTCATACACAAACCGCCATATTTCGTCTAGATCTAAGCTTTGTTTCGCGAAGAGATAGGAGGGAAAGTTGCTCCCCACCACGCTACGGTGCTAGTGAACTAACTTTGGAAGCGACATCGTGAACGGAAATTTTATCGGAATTACTCGCGCAGTACGGTAATCGCTCGTTAAAGCTAACATTAAGGTAAGGACTCCTTCCAAACTTTTAGTTTGCATTTAGGGACTTATCTGTGGTTGTGTGGAAAAGAATTTTGTTAGGGTTGAAGTGTTGATTTGGAGAAAATGAATTTAATACTTTTCTGGGTGAAATTCTATTGTTGGGTTTTGGTGATATTGATGAGTGTTTCGTGGAAAATGAATTAACTCATTTATGTATGATTTTGAGGAAATGAAATTTGAGGTGTTTGAGTGGTGGGTTGTAATGAATTGTGTTTGTCGTATTTGACGTGTTCATAATTAACACTTATAAATTTTGAGATGTGTTTGTGTGTATTTTGCGGAAAATGAACTGATGTTATTTGGTATGAATTGTGGATTGAATTTGAAAATATGTCTGAGTATGCTCTGTGGGGAATTTGAAAGTCATTAGAGTTAAACGAGTATTAAAAATGGGGAATCTTTTAATATCTTTGTTTACTTAATGATTGTCATGAAAATTGTTAGAGTTAAATGAGTATTAAAAATGGGGAATCTTTTAATATCTGCATTTACTTAACAATCGTCGTGGATAGAGTCAGAGTATGCTCATGCATTTCATTTTTGGTAAATCGTGCTCACCCGTGATAGGTGGCACCTAGGTAAATAGTACTTCGACCTGTGATAGGCGGTACACTTACGATTTACGTTTTTGGTAAATCGTGCTGACCCGTGATAGGTAGCACCACGGTAAATAGTACTTCGGCCTGTGATAGGCGGTACATTTACGGTTTACGTTTCTTTTTAGTAAATCATGCAGACCCGTGATAGGTGGCACCTCGGTAAATAGTACTTCGGCCTGTGATAGGCGGTACGTTTATGATTTACGCTTTTTAGTAAATCGTGCAGACCCGTGATAGGTGGCACCTCGGTAATTTAGTACTTCGGCCTATGATAGGCGGTACAATTATAATTTACGGCCCTTCGATGAGGGTTTTGGTTTGGAATTCCGAGTCCATGCCTTTTGGCATATACGCATTGCATTAGGGTGCTTGGCACACGAGTCGTGTTTGATTCAAGATTATGATTGAGTATTTGAACTCAAGTTGTCGTGGTGATTATGCTATAATTGCTAAGTGTTATGTGTTGGAATTGTGTGTGAGTGTGATTGATTGCAAAACCATTTCAAAACATAAGTTGTCGTGGTGATTGTGTTATAATTGTCAGGTGTTGATGTTTTGGAATTGTGTGATAGTGTGTTTGATTGCAAAACCAATTCGAAACTTAAGTTGTCGTGGTAATTGTGTTATAATTCCAAGTGTGGATGCTTTGGAATTGTGTGTAAGTGTGATTGATTGCAAAACTATTTCGAAACTCAAGATGTCGTGGTGATTGCGCTATAATTGCTAAGTGTGGTTGTTTGGATTTGTTTGTAAGTGTTGATTGATTTCAAACCCTTTAAAAAGCTGAAATATGCTGAATTTTGCTGCTTTTTCTGCTGCTGTCTGACTTACTGTGTAGTCGAATACAAACATGATATTTTTGCTGCTGATTGCTGAAACAGCCTTGTATTCAAATACAGAGATGTTGTATTCGAATACAACAGTGCTGTTTTGTGAAAAACTTCAATTTTCAACTTTGTTTATGCATGTTTAGCATATGGAAACCCTTTTAAGGTGCATGTTAAGTTGAAAGGTTATTTTATTCATTTAAAAACTTAAATGTTATGTGTTAATTGTTAATTTCAGTTGGTGACCCTTTACACTATTGTGGAAATCTGGGCTTTGCCCTCAGATGAGTACCAGGACCATCCTACCGGTTTGTACCCTGTGGATGGGAATGTAGTTGGAAACACCTGACTGGAGCTATGTTAGGAGGATCTTGCGGGGCGCGTGAAGATCACTCAGGATGTATAGTTTTTTGTAGAATGATCATATTAGATTGACGTATAGGGACTAGAGGTCTTTCTTTTAGATTGTGTTTATTTTAAATTGGAAGACTGTACCTATACCAATATATTTCAGCATGACATTTTATTTTCGATGGGTCCCATGTACCACTTTTTGATGTGTAAATACTTTGGATTCGTATTTCAAAGAAACAAGACTGATTGTCACAGTAACTTGACCAATCAATCTCCACTATTTTAACAAAGTTTTTGCCTCTGAATTTTATACTAAATTCATCAATACATGGTAAAGAACAAACAGGTCTCATCTCAATCAAAGAAGGCTTTTGAATCATTGAGATAAAAGGTCCCAAATCCAGCTAGTTGAAACAGTTTGGAACACTATCAGCCAAATTGTCAAGAAAGCTCAATCAATCTTGATCTGTACAAAAGACATCAGGAAGACATCCAGAGCAATAAAATTGAATCATCAAATTGATCATCAATCTCCAGAAAGTTCAAAACTGCCAATACCAGATTGATAATCAATCTCCGTTTCTGCATGATTCCAGTTTTGATATCCTTAATTCTGCAAAGGTTTACAATCATTCATCAAACTATTTTTGACATATTCAAGGTTCCAGTTCGAAGCTGTAACATCAATAATTGAGTGACTAGCTTCAGAGATTTTTAAACTCAAAGGCTAACTTTTTTTTCAAAGCTGTAACAGCATCAATCAAAACAGATTCAAAATATTCAAAGGCTGGATTGTTTTTAATCATATTTAATGGTTTTGGTCAAAAAGGACAAAGTACTATCAATAGCTCTTTTCACCCTCATTAAATGCTCAAATCTCCTATAAAAGCAAGGCCATTGTCCAGGAAAAATGTAGAACTTCAAGTGCTATCAAACTCTCATAAATCATTCACATTCACACACTTGAAATTTTCATTTCACAAAGAAGAATTAGTTCTGAAATTTTATATCTCACTGTGATATTACTACTGATTTCTTTATAAAGAATCGAATCTCAAACCAGAGTTGAGACATCTCATATTCTATCAAAACAATCTTATCATTATTGTAAAAACTCAAACTATAAGAGTTTAAGTATAGTTTCAATAGATTGTAACAAATCCTATCAAGATCGATAGGTGATTAATTTACTTTATGGGTGGAAAGAAATAGAGCTTGTAACAGATCAAGGTTGATCTAAGCTAGGTGTTGTAAAACCAAAAAGGTTCTTTGTTTTGAACACTTAGTGGAAAATCTCACAAGTTGTGAAGACTAGACGTAGCCCAAGTTGGGTGAACCAGGATATATATGTGTGTGGTATTCTTTCTCTTGTCCTTTTATTTATCAAGCTTAATCAATTAACTTAGATAAAACATAAACTGAATTTTTGTTTTAAAGCTAACCAAGAACGTTATCTGTTTTCTGGTAAAAACCAAGAACGTTCTTCATTTTCTGTTTCTCTAACCAAGATCATTTTTGAGTTATATTCTTAAGTTTTATCAAGAACTTTTAAAAGGTGCATTTACCTTCCTTATAAATCGACATTGTTACTTCATATGCAACATCTTTAGAAGGTGAATATTCTAGCCTTGAAGAAAATATGCTAAACCAAGCGTATTGAGAACGTCTTGGATGAACCTCGTTGCTAGATAAAGGATATTCTTCTAAATTTATTTGATAAGGATGAAGTTTTAGATAAGCTCTGCGTATTGCATCCAATTGATTTGATTGATATTACCAAATTTGACGGCGCTTTCTGGGGTCACATTCTAAACATTTCTCAAAGTCATCTTCTCATATGGATTTGAGTGTTTCCATATGATTTGAAGGATATAACCAAGTGATATTTTCAAACAAAGTACCAAATAAAAATGGTGAACACAAAGAAGAAAATATGGAGAAGGAATGAAATGGTAGAAATCGCCACACTCCACAAGGAATGATAAGATCAAGGTAGAATCACCACAAGAGTAGGAGGCTGTTGATAAGATCCAAATTTGGTTCAAAGAAGAACCGTAGAGATCATTTCTCTAATCTCACACTAAGTGTTTTCTTCTTTCAAAGTAAGTCTCCTATGTCTTACAATAAAAAAAGGCATATATAGCCTAACACAAAATAACATGGTACTTAGGCTACACACAACTAATGACAGTGTGCTTAAGCTACCAAATATATAGGCACACACACAAGCCAACATAATTCCAAATTATAAGGAATGATTATTACATCCCAAAATTAAAATTAAGTCTTAAGATATTTCTATGACCATAAGATTAACATAACGTGGATCAATGTTTTCATATGTCTTAAGACTAAGGAAATTAACAATTTGTTTCTCTCATTATTCTTTTAGCTTCCTAGCCTTCCCCCTAGTTAACGGTCCTTCCGCTCCTAGTTCTTGAAGCTCATTAATCTTCATGTAGAGTTGGTCCACATCATCTTTGAAAATTATAGAAACCTTGGAAAGATGATTCTTATTTTCTTCAACTCTTTGATTCTCATAGATAGTTTCAGATCTAGCATTTATAATTTTTTCATCTCTTTCACTCTCACAAAATTTACTCTTGATAAAAGAATCAGTTCTTTGACTCTCCTTCATTCTCACATACTTCTCTAATACAAATAAAAAAGTTAAATAAATCAACAAATGGAACCACTTGAATTGTCGTTATGATTACATTCTAAAACAAAGAGTTGCATTTTAAAACAGACAGATGTAGAAAAAATTCAAGGATACAAAGCACAGTTAAAGAACAAATGCATCTATTATATATTAAGTCTTTTTAAATGTGTCTAATATGATGTAAAGTATAACTTATTTATGTTTCTTTATTCTAAGAAAACTCAAAAAACTCAAGCCTTTAGTGTTTTCTAGAAAACCACGTAAATATTGTTCTATAAATTTACAAATATAAGAAACATAAAACATCTTTTTAGAATGTAATAATAAAATGAAACAAAAATCAAAACACTATATTTGCAACAAAAAAACTAAATAACATAACATGCATTAGAATTTAGAACAAAACAATATCTTGTTTGTAAACCTAATTTTCTATCAACGCCAACATCTATTCATTCACATTCTGATTCACTCAACAATTTTAACAAGAAAAGAGATAAATATTAATCGAGTTAATAACAATGTCATAATAAATTAAGTCATAAATAATTCTAATGATGAACGAAATTGAGAGATGAATTGAAATTGGAAGCCGAACCTTTTGACGAACGGTCGAGACAACAGAGGCGAAGCGAGCAGTCGAGCAAATGTCGAAAATTAGAAATTGGTTGGAATCTTCGCAAACAGAGGCGATGCGAGCAATTGAGCACATATCGTGACACAACGCAACAAAGTGAGTTAGTGAGCAACAACCGAGCACAGATTGTGACGCAATGCAACAGAGTGAGATAATTAGCAATAACACTCACATGAACTTTGTCCTACTTTTCTTTTTGGTTGTTTTCGTAGGGTTTTTAAAATCCATAATGTCTACATAAATAAAACCAAACAGAAGCAACTGAAGAATAATGAAGAATACCTTTTACCCAAATGAAAATACAAGCCTGAAACCGTGAATAAAATCCCCAAATTTAACAAACAGTAAAATGCCCAAAAACGTGAAGAAAAAAATGAAGAAATGTTCAAATTCAGACTTTCCACAGGGATATGATGAATCATGAAACAAAACGTGAACCAAAGGGGAAGAAGAACCCAAATTCGGAGTTTGTTAAGTGTGTTGATTATTGCTTAATCTCCAGATTTATGTATGTTTACTTTGGCATACTATATATATATATATATATATATTTGTGATTGATTCGTACTTTGTTGTTTGGTTCGAATAATGATCTTCCGGACAATGTTTCATAAATAAAAAAAGACCGCAAATCACTTTGCATTAATTAATTAATTGCAAGAATAAAAAGATTAAAGAAAAGGAAAAATAACCCTAGGAAGCAGTTATGCTTAATACACTCAGTTTGTTGTTACCTTTGAGGTAAATTTTCTTTTAAGCCCTTATTGGGACACAAGAATGCTCCAATGTTGTCAAGAAAAATATAACACCTAGGCAAAATGCATAAAATAAGCTGCTTGTGAACTTAATCAGCCTTCAACCATGAATCCTCACGTTGTAAATTCAATTCCTTCAAAACTTCAAAATTCAATGAGAAACTTAAAACCCTCAAGTATCTAATATTAGGGTAAAAATACATCACTTATTTTTCTCTCTTATTGATTGTAGATGATGATGATGTTAGAACCAAATTGATTTGAAGAACTATGACCTTGACTTGTTTTAATAAAAACAAAATTAATCTGTGGGAACAATTTAAAGCATTAACATTCTAATTAAGTGAGCAGTTCCCAATTCAATAGAAAACGACCTGAATCTTTAAGTCGAAAAAACGACTCACACTCGAAGTCGAGAAAATCACCTGTATCTAAAAGCCAGGAAAACTACTCGCACCCGAAATATAGAAAATGACATGCATCTTAAAGTCGAGAAAATGACTCGCACCCCAAAGCAAAATAAACAATCGGCATCTTAAAGCCTAGAAAACAACTCAAACCAGAAGCCAACGAAATGACCCACACCTTGATGTTGGGAAAACAACTCTAACTCGAAGCCAATAATACGACACACATTTTGAAGTTTGGAAAACAATTCCAACCTCAAATTGAGAAAACAACCAACATCATGAAGCCTGGAAAAAGACTCGCACCAGAAGTCGGGAAAATGAGCTGCATCTAGAAGCCAAGAAAACGACTTGCAACCGAAGTATAGAAACCTTTTCGCATTTTGATGCTGAGAAAATGAAATTCACCTAAAGTTGAGGAAACGACCTAATTCTTGATGTTGGGAAAAATGATTTAGACCAGCAGCCAAGAATATGACCCACATCTTAAAGCTAGGAAAACAACTCGCACACAAAGTCGAGAAAACAACTTGTGTCTTCAAGCAAGGAAAACCACTCACACCCGAAAATAGAAAAAGAACACGCACCTAAAACTGAGAAAATAAATCACATCTTAAAATTGTGAAAATGACTCGCAAACGAAGTTGAGAAAATGACCTGCATCATAAAGCCGAGACAAAGTCTCTCACCCAAAGCCAAGTAAATGACATACACATGAAGCATAGAAAACGACCCCTATCTTGAAGTCGGGAAAACGACCCACATCTTGAAGTCGAGAAAACGACATGCACATGAAGTTGAGGAAACGATCTCCATCATAAAGCCGAAAATTTGACTTTAACTTGAAGCCAGAAAAGGACTCGTTCCTGAAGATGAGAAAAAGAACTGTATCTTAAAGGCGAGATGACAAATCGCAAGCAATGGTGAGACATTAACCCACAACTTAAAGCTAGGAAAACCATTCTTACCCGACCCACATCTTTTAATTGGGAAAACGACTCACACTAGAAGTATAGAAAATGATCCGCATTCTGAAGCTAGGAAATTGATTTGCACTAGAAGCTGAGGAAACGATATTCATCTTGAAGCCGATACATCAACTATAACCCAAAGCTAAGAAAATGACACGCATCTTAAAGTCGGGAAAAGTATTCGCACCAAAAATTGAGAAGATGACCTTCATCATAAAGCTACGAAAAAGAGTTGAGACCAAAGACGAGAAAAATAACCACATCTTAAAGCCAGGAAAACCACTCGCACCCGAAATAGAGTAAACGACCTGCATCTTTTATCCATGAAAACGAATCACACTTGATGCCGTGAAAACGATTTTCACCGAAAATTGAGAAAACGACCAATATCTTAAAGCTGGAAAAGTGACTCACACCTTAAGCCGAGAGTATAAATAACATCTTAAAACCAGGAAAACGATTCGCAACTAGAGTTGAGAAAAAAAGCCACATCTAAAATTCAGGAAAACGACTCGCATCCGTAGTCAAGAAAACGACATGTATCTTAAAGCCGAGAAAATGACTCGCACTCGAAGCATAGAAAAAACACTCGCATCTTGAAGCCGAGAAAATGAGTTGCACCTGAAGTCGAATAAACGACCTACATCTTGAAGATTTGAAAACGACTAGCACCTAAAGCCAAGAAAATGACCCGCGTCTTGAAGCTAGGAAAACGACTCCAATTCAAAGCCAAGAAAATGACGCGCATGTTGAAGCTGGAAAAACAATTTGAACCTGAAATTGAAAAAATGATCAGCATCTTGAAGCTTGGAAAACAATTCGCACCAGAAGCCGAGAAAATGAGCTTCATATAGAAGCTTGGAAAACGGCTAACACCCAAAGCATAGAAGTTGACTTGTATCTTGAAGCCAAGAAATGGAATCACATTTAAAGTTAAGGAAATAACGCGCATCTTTGTGCTACAAAAAACAACCCGTATATTGATGTTAGAAAACAACTTGCACCCGAAGTCAAGAAAATAACCTAAATCTCAAAGTTGAGAAAATGACTCACACCTAAAGCATAAAAAAAGAACTCGCACCTGAAGTTGAGAAAATGAACTGCATCTTATTGTCGGGAAAATCACATGCAAACGAAGTTGAGAAAACGATCTAAATCATCAAGCCTGTAAAATAAATCGCACCTGAAGCATAGAAAACGAACAACATTTTGAAGCCGAGGAAAAAAATTGCACCTTAAGCTGGGGAAACGACCCACATCTTGAAGCTGTGAAAAACATCTCTAACCCGAAGCCAAAAAACGATCTACATCTTGAAGTCGAAGAAACAACTTGCACCCAAAGCATAGAAAAATTACATGCATCCTGAAGGCAAGAAAATGATTTGCACCTAAAGCTGAGGAAACGACCCTCATCTTGAAGCTGAGAAAAACAACTCAAATGTGAAACCAAAAAAATGGCCCACATCTTGAAGTAGAGAAAACGAGTTGCACTCACAGTAGTGAAAACAACATCTTGAAGTCGAGAAAACAAACTGCAACCGATGGTGAGAAATAAACCCACAACTTAAAGTCGGGAAAACCACTCACACCCGACTCATATCTTTTAATCTGGAAAACGACTCGTACTCGAAGTATAGAAAATGATTCGCATTCTGAAGATAGGAAATGGATTTGCACCTGAAGCTAAGGAAACAATACCCATCTTGAAGCCGAGAAATCAAGTATAACCTAAAGCTAAGAAAATGACACGCATCTTAAAGTCAGGAACGTATTTGCACCAAAAATTAAGAACATGACCTTCATCACAAAGATGGGAAAAAGACTTGCAACCAAAGCTAAGAAAAAGAACCACATCTTAAAGCCAGGAAAACCACTTGCACCCAAAGCCGAGTAAACGACCTACATCTTTTAGCCATAAAGTTGACTTGCATTTTGAAGCAGGGAAATGGAATCACATTTAAAGCTGAGGAAACAACCCGCATCTAGGTGTTGGAAAAAACGATCGATATCTTGATGTCAGAAAACAGTTTGAACTCGAAGTCGAGAAAACAACCTAAATCTTGAAGTTGGGAAAATGACTCACACATGAAGCATATATAAAGAACTTCCACCTGAAGTTGAGAAAATGAACTGCATCTTATTGTCTAGAAAATGACATGCAAACGAAGTTGAGATAATGATCTTAATCATCAAGCCTGGAATGTGGTTTGCACCTGAAGTATAGAAAACGAACAATATCTTAAAACCAAGAAAACAAATTGCACATTAAGTTAGGGAAACGACCCGCATCTTGAAGCTGTGAAAAACATTTCTAATCCGAATTCAAAAAACCACCTGCATCTTGAAGTCGAAGAATCAAATTGCACCCAAAGAGGAGATTCAACAAAGTTTTAGGGACATACTTGGTAAGGTATTCCATGTGATGTAGACTTCCTGTATGAAAAAGGTAGTTGCAACGTTGCTTGTAAAAGTCTTCCAGAGGTAATTATTTAATCAATTAAGGAATTCATTCAATATAATTATTTCAAATACTAAGTACATTATGAAAAGAAACAATATACAATATACAATACCTTGGGGTAAATATTACACCATACTATGATCCTTGTCGCCTACTTAAAGTTTAACTTGTGATTGCTTTTGAACCACTTGCACCATTGCCAATACTTGACAATGATAGGCCAAAAATCTTGTTGGCATAAATGTGGTATATTGAAAAACTACTACCAATCATATAATTTGTACATATATATTTTATTAGCAATTATTTATTCCATGACTAATTTATTTATTTTCACATTTTCTTAGATTCCTACAAATTCTAAAGGGAACGATCAAAAGGCTCTGCCTCATAACGACTGAGTCACTTTACTAGAAAAGGTTTTACATATACATCAACCATGTACGAAAAGATTATCTTACTATATTTCATATAATAACTAACAAATTGAACGTCATTTTTTAAGATTCAAGCAAAAGTTACAGAGAATATTCAAAAAAATTAGCCAAAAAATAAATTCGTCCCATCGCAAATGCAAGTATATGGTAAATTAGTTATTTAACAAGTGAATTCAAATGAATAATTTTGTTATAACATATATATATATATATATATATATATATATACATTACACATGTTAATACTCTAATAAAATTTGTTTTCGGTACTAAACCCACAAAATTAAACAAAATTGGCTAAATACCTTAGAAATTCAACATAAAATATCCTAAAATTGTACAATTTAAGATTTAAAATTAAGGGTCTTGCATTACTACCCTCCAAAAAGAAGTTTCGTCCTCGAAACATAAAGTAAGAGTAATAACCACCCCCAGTTTGCACTCATCTCAACATACATGATCGAATTTGCTTCGTCATGCTTCCATGAAGAAAGTGTCATCTATCATTTTTCGTAGATATGTAATAACTCTACACATTACCATAGTCGGTAAGACTCGTTCGTTCCATTCAACATGATTTTGTCTACTATCAACAAGAGATTAAGGATGATCAGTCCCTCAATTTGTCAATAAATAGCCAATAACCATGATGGTAGTTTGGACTGTCTTAATCGATCGGTAATAACATCCATTTGGTACAAAACATCCATTTGGTACCAAACCGAAACACTAAGTATAGCACTAACACATTGAGTAAAAATAATTATTACGTAATGATACGACATCCAATCCATACCTAGAATGATCTCGAGTGATTGTAGAGGTAAACAAATCAAATTAATCAAGAAATCCCTATTCTTGATAGTTATTTGACAATGTAAACATGCAGAATTTACTGTCAAAGTATTAGCAGGTGTGGAAACAACCAAATCAAAAGGTAAAGCAAACACATATAATTTCAAACGATTCACGCAATCCATAGCAATGAAGGAATGGGTTGCCCCCGAATCAAAAAGTGCAGTTAGAGTGTTACCTGCAATCTCACAGTCACGTTGAATCAGATTGCTAGATGGATTTCCAGCTTCAACACTCAAGCAATAAATGTGTCCTCTAGTAGTAGGAAGAGTAGTCCTAGTTACATACACTATTGGTTCCACCTTCGAAGCCTTGCAATTCTTTGCAAAGTGCCCTGATTTCTGGCAATTGTAGCAAGTAAGATTGTTAAAGGTACATGCATTAGCATAATGTCCCTTTTCTCGACATCGGAAACATCGAATCACTTGTCCCACTTGTCTCCCAAAGTCTTGGTTACCTGGGCGATTATGTTCCTTGTTGTTGTTCTATGGTCGGTCATAGTATTTAACAACTTGTTTTCCTTTGTTATCCTATTGGTTCACCCGAATAGGCCCTCCTTAATTAAAATTTCCTCCTCGGTTAATCCTTTTGTTCTTCATATTCTCAACCTCGCAGCATTTTTCCACAAGAACTTGGAAACGTTGAATTCCCAATGGAAAGATAGAGTCTTGAATCTCATACCTCAATCCATCTTGGAAACAATGACACATAAATTGTTCATCAACCTCTACACGAAAAAATCTAAAATGCCTTGATAACGATTCAAACTAAGCGGCATACTCACCCACTGTCATACTTCCCTAGTGCAATTTAAGAAAATCATCACCCAGCTTAGTCCTGGTACTCGACAGGAAATATTTTTCCAAAAACTTCCTTTTGAACGACACCCAGTTCACCTCCTCGTGAGCTGGTCCCATCCACAACCTTGTAGTCCTCCATTAGTACTCAGCATACCCTAGCAGCAGATAAGTGGCATAGTTGACCTTCACTCTTGCTTGACAGTTGATCATCTCAAAGATCTTTTCCACTTCTTGGATCCACTGATCCGTTTTCTTTGCATTCTCATCACCCCTAAACTTGGGAGGATTGTAACGATGAAAATCTTTCAATCCCCTTGACTTAGCAGCACAAATCTCTCTTTCCCTCTTTTCTAGATCTCGTAGAGTCTTGGCAGCATTATGTGCAGCAACAGAAGCAGCCATGTTATTCATAGCTTCCGCCAGTTGGTCATCCCTATTGACATTCACTCTTGGAGCATCATTCCTTCTTGCTCGCATTGTTTCCTACTAAACCAACATCAACAAGAAGTCTTAGCACCACTTCAAAAAATTCCAAAAATAACATCCAACTACACCAACACAATAAAACTACATCAAACCCGACAATTCAAACAAATTACCCAGATGCATGAGCAGATAACGACTCCTAACCTACAGGTTAACCTAAAATCTATACCACAAGTTCCACAGCCCCAAAGAAATCCAAACCAAAGCTCTGATACCTCAATTGTAACAATCCGTATTTTTTTCAATTAATAAAGATCATGTTTTAAAATTAAGAAATAAATACTTTGGGGATAAACTATTTAAGTCGTAACATAACGACAAAAGTCAACAAATATTTACAAACAGTGGAAATAGTTTTCAAAATACAAGCCCAATGTATTTAAACAGCAAAATAAATCAGGGCTATAAAACCTATCAGACATAGCTCACACCTCCGGGGTATTTTCGACAGACACCTGTACAAAAGCATTGCCCCAAGAATTTAAACTTCCCCACGTCGCATCAAAAGAGGTACAAGGACCCATCAAAATAAAATTCAAGTTGACAATGTGAGGTATAGGTACAATATTCCAATTTAAAATAAATACATCCACAAAAGAAAGACAACTAGCCCCTTGATGACTCTTCATCATATGTATAATTTATATTGATTTTAGTCTTATTTATCTTTAATCATTAGTTAATTTAAATAGTTATTTGATATATTTTGTTGATTTTAGTTATTTGATTTAATGAAATGTTTATGTTCTTATTTCCTTAATTAAGTAGATATTTTTCGTAGTTTTGCATTGTTACTTTGTTTTAGTGCAATGCTGAATTTTAGTGAGAAATCAACATGACCCATGTGGAGTATTTCAGCCATATATGGAGTGGTAGATGTCCAATTAGAGTCACACCAAGTGCGAATGAAAGCTAAGATCCTTATCTACAACTTTCATGCAGACAACGGAACCAAATTCAGACTCTACTGATGAGAAAAATGAAAACTACGTCAGACAGCAGATGTTGTGCGTCTGGAGTGCATTTCCAGCCATTCAGCATTGTTGATACGCGCCTGGAGCGCAAAGACTGCGCCTGGAGCACAAAGACTGCGCCTGGGGCGCGTGACGCGCATCAGCATTCAAAAAAATGTAAATTTTTACTATTTAGGGAATCTTTTTGACTCTTAGGAAGTTGGGAGACTTGTGCCCTAGCATAGAAACTCAAAGACGGTCGTTTTTAACACCATTGGAGCAGTTTTATTAAGAATCATTCTTGAATCCATCTTGTAACTCTTCTCTAATCACTATCTTTTGTATCTTTGTCATGAGTAACTAAACCCTATTTGTTAGGGATTAGTGTAACTAGATGAAACCCTTATTTTTCTAATTTGATTTCTAGTGATATGAATGAGTTTATTGAGTTATTTTTCTCATCTTTGTGCTTAATGCTTTTTATTGCTTGATCAACATTAAAATGTTCTACGATTTGCATTTTGAAACTAAAGTGGACTTTACGAATGCTTGAGATGTGAAATTCATGAATTTGTAGAGTAGGGATAGATGCAGGTCATGAAACCAATTAAATTAGCTGCAAAGCAATAGTTTACAAGAGAATTTCTATACGGTAATGCTTAATTCTAATCTTAAATGTACCAAGGAATTAGGAGTTACTTTGGAATTAAAGGTTTTGTCACTAAGACATTAGGGCAAAAATAATAAAGAGAATTCTGTAATAATTCAATAAAGGAATTTAGTAAGTAGGATCAAATTAAACACCAAGGTTGGATACGAAGTGAAACTCATTCCTAACATTTTTCTCATTATAAAGGATCAATTTTATTACAGTTGTCAATTTTAAATATTATTTCAATCAATCTGGAAACTTTTTGTTCAATTTTAGTAATTAAATATAATTCAATAGTAAAACCAATCCTTGAGTTCGACACTCGGTACTACCGTTTTATTATTACTTGCAACAATTCAGTACACTTGCTGAAATGCTATCAAGTTATTGGCGCCGTTTCCGGGGATTGCCATCTCACTATTTAATTTAATTTATTTCCTTAATTGAAATTTTTTTCTTTGCAATAAAATTTTTTATTTTATTTTATTTATATTTTTTATTTTTTTGAAAAAAAAAATTCTTTTATTTTCTATTTTTATTTGTTGAACTTGCTAATGTCATGTCTAGTTGTTTTTCTCTTCTTTATTTGAGATAACTATGCGCTGTAGAGCATGGAAGATTATGATGATGATATTCTACTGCAATTATATGAAGAGTGTGATACTTGTCTTATACCGGGTATATGTCGCATGATTGAGGGGCAAATCTTGAGCTATACATTTTTAAAATATCACCCTCAGATCCCTCCGTGGAAGCCTCTTAGGCGTGACTTTTGCGGAGAAGGACATAAGTATGGACATTGTTCAGATGACTTTGATGAACTAATAGAATATGAAGTTTTTTTTCTCAAAGTTAAAGAAAACGACGAGTGTTGTATTAAAAAGGTCTATCGGGAACAAATTCTACCTCCTAAAACTCTATCCAAAGAATCAGATGATAAAAACTTTCACATTACGGACGTTTTGGTTGAATTCATGAAGAATAACATGGTTTCAATTGAAAGATTTGAAAATCAATGTGAGAGGTTATTTGAGTAACTAGCTAAGTTTGAGAAGCTGGAGGAGAAGTTGAAGATTGAAGATAATTTCATTGTTGTGGTAGAAGAAGATAAGCAAGAGGAAAATACGAACAAGGGAAAGAAAAAAGAAGAGATTGATAAAGTTCAAGATTCAATCTATGCCTTGTTCATCAATGTCCAATAGAGAAGGACATGGAAGCAACACCTTTTATTTCTTAAGTTCATGGAATTTCTAACAAACAAAAAGAAAAAGAAGGATGATATGTTCTTCCTGTCATATATGCAACCTTGACAATAGTTGAGGCGTCAAGCTAATGACTTTAAAGAAGCGCTTCGTGGGAGGCAACCCACATGTAGAGGTAACTTTTAATTTTTGCAATCTTATTTTTGTTATTTGAATTTGTCTCTTTCTAATTAAGTGTAAATGTGCACTATGATGAAGAATTATTAACAACTTGCATTTGATCTTAAGTTTTATGTTTGGGATTTTGAAATTTAAACTATATTTCTTTGCTCATATCATTGCTCAATTCGATAAGTTTCACTAATTCATGCATTGTTGATTACTGCTTGGTTATTGAAGTCTAACTCACATTTTAAAAAAAAAACACTAAATAAATTGTGTAGTGGCATGTTTGACTCATTTAGATAGTTCATACGCTTTCTTATTATTCGAGATGTGAGCTTTTGAGCCTAAACATGTAAATTCTTTGTTGTGTGATTATTCAGACGTGTGTTATCCCTTTAGAACTTGCACTAATTCTGACTTGGATCACTTGTAATTTATGCATACATTGAGGCAATTTTGTTTGGTTGTTTGAGCCTTTCTAACTACCCTATGAAATTTTTACCCTTTGCTAGCCCTTGTGAGCCTTGCCCTTTTATTTCGGTTACTAGCCATATTACAAGTCAAGTACCTAACATTACTTAAATCACCTTTCTTGGAGTTAGGTAGAAAAAAATTTATTGTCTTGACAAAGTTCTAAGTTTGGGGTTGCTCATGAAATATCAAGTTCTAAGTTCTCAGAAAAATAAAAAAAAATAATAATAAAAAGAAGAAAAAAAAATCAGTTTGTGTACTTTAGTAAATAATATCTTCTTGATTCTTTTGTCAATGTTTGAGAATCTCCAAAAGGAAAAGGTGAAGAAAAAAAAAATGGTAGAATAATTTGGAAATGTATGCCTAACTCCAAGTAGTAAAGCCTACTATCCCAAAATGTCCTTCCCTTACCTAAGCCCCATTACAACCTAAAAGCCCTCCAAAAGTGTATGTGTTTGTTACATTGCGATTGCTAACTAGAATTTTTTCAAGCCTATGGCAGCGTGATGCATGTTCTCGGATTTGAGTGAAAAATTCATAAATCTTGTTAAATGAATGCCAAGGTGTACAAATCTTGTTATTTTGTGTAAGCAACCATAGAGTAAGATGAATGTTTTGTAGTAGCTGAAACTTTGAGAATTGAGTTTTATTTGAATTGAGAAATTGAATTTAAGGTTATTTTTAACTGCACCAAATTTGAAATTAATTGTTGCTTGGGGACAAGCAATAGATTAAGTTTGGGGTTGTGGTGCATAATTTTTATTGATTTTAATCTTATTTATCTTTAATCATTAGTTAATTTAATGAGTTATTTGATATATTTTGTTGATTTTAGTTATTTGATTTAATGAAATGTTTATGTTCTTATTTGGTTAATTAAGTAGAGATTTTTCGTAGTTTTGCGTTGTTACATTGTTTTAGTGCAAAGCTGAATTTTAGAGAGAAATCAACATGACCCAGGTGAAGTATTTCAGTCAAATCTGGAGATTTATATGTCCAATTGGAGTCACACCAAGAGCTAATTAAAGCTAAGATTCATATCTACAACTTTCATGAAGACACCAGAACCAAATTCAGACTCGACTGGTGAGAAAAAGGTAAACTACGTCAGATAGCCAACAAATGTTGTGCGCCTAAAGAGCGCCCTGCGCGGCTGGAGCGCATTTCCAGCCATTCAGCACTATCAATAAGCGCCCGGAGCGCAAAGACTGCGCCTAGGGCGCATGACGCGCATCAGCATTCATAAAAACGTAATTTTTTTATTGTTTATGGAATCATTTTGACTCTAGGGAAGTTGGGAGACTTGTTCCCTAGCATAGAAATTCAAAGACGGCCGTTTTTAACACCATTGGAGCAATTTTATCAAGAATCATTCATGAATCCTTCTTGTAACTCTTCTCTAATCCCTATCTTTTGTATCTCTGTCATGAGTAACTAAACCCTATTTGTTAGGGATTAGTTAACCAGATGAAACCCTTATTTTTCTAATTTGATTTCTAGTGATATGAATGAGTTTATTGAATTATTTTTCTCATCTCTGTGCTTAATGCTTTTTATTGCTTGATCAACATTAAAATGCTCTACGATTTGTATTTTGAAACGAAATTGGAGTTTACGAATGCTTGAGATTAGAAATTCATGAATTTGTAGAGTAGGGATAGATGCAGGTCATGAAACAAATTAAATTAGTTGCAAAGCAATAATTTGCAAGAGATTTTCTATACGGTAATGCTTAATTCTAATCTTAAATCTACTAAGGAATTAGGGGTTACTTTTGAATTCAAGGTTTTGACACTAAGAGATTAGGGCAAGAATAATAAAGAGAATTCGGTAATAATTCAGAAAAGGAATTCAGTAACTAGGATCAAATTAGACACCAAGGTTGGATTCGAAATGAAACTCATCCCTGTCATTTTTCTTGTTACAAAGGATCAATTTTATTACAATTGTTAATTTTAAATATTATTTGAATCAATTTGGAAACTTTTTGTTCAATTTTAGTAATTAAATATAATTCAATAGTAAAACGCAATCCTTGAGTTCGACACTCGGTACTACCGTTTTATTATTACTTGCAATAATTCAGTACACTTGCTGAAATGCTATCACCCCTATACAACCCTTTAATCTGATCATGCTACAAAAAAATCACCAGTGCAATCTCTCACAGACAAACACCAGTGCAGTCTCTCGCAGACAAACATCAGTGCACTCTCTCACGGAAAAACACCATTGCATTCTCTCACGGACAAACACAATTTACTAGGTTGTAGTCTCTCACGGACAAACACAATTTACTAAGGTGTAGTCTCTCAATGACAAACACAATTTACTAGGGTCTAGTCTATCACAGAAAAACACCATAGTTAAATCCTCGTAAGGATAAGATGAACCACTCTACTCATGGAACCATCTCGTGGCCCATCGTGGTCACCACTTAACATCGTGACCCATCGCTGTCACCACTTAAACATCGTGGCCCATCGCGGTCACCACTTAAACATCGTAGCCCATCGCGGTCACCACTTAATCTTATCTCAACGCACCTTAGACATATATATAGTAGTTTTGAACACATAATCACATCAAAACATAATCACCACAACCTCACACATAATCACACCACAATCATTCATAATATCAATTATGAGCACATAATCACATCCAAATTAATCTCCACAAATTCACCCATTAATCACCTCAAATTTAATTCAACAATTCATCCATCAATTTCCATTTTCTCAATCCCCATCAAATTTAATCCGCAAATCACCCATATTACAACGCCACATATTTCAACCATCACTCACCCATTAATTTCCACAATTTCAAACATAATTTTACACTAAATTAATTTCCACAAACCACCCCTCAAATACATCAAAAAAATTTCCTCAACCACACTTAAATCACCTTAAATTCATTTTTCACAAATCCACAAATAAAACACATCTCCAACTTCAATCCACAAATAAATTGAACTAAATTCATTTTTCACCAATATACCTTAAACACATAAAACATTCATAATATCATTTATGAACACATAATCAAATTTAATTCAATTCTTCCCATATTCAACTTAAATCATCCATATTCAATCTCCAAAATTTTCAAACATTAATCACCAAATTTAATCTCCACAAATTTCAATCATAAATCACCAAATTCAAAACTCCACATTTTCAAACATAAACCACCAAATTCAATTTCCACAAACACTTATAAAGCACATTAAAATTCATCTTCCACAATGCACATATAGAGTCATATATACACACTAGAAATTTGGAAGGAGCCCTTACCTCCGTTGTAGCTCTAACAAGCAATTATGGCGCCGCGATTAATTTCTGTAAAATTCCCGCTCGCGTCGTCGCTTCCAAATAGGGATGGGAATAAGCTAGGCCGTCCGTAGGGGCCTATGGCCTGGCTTGGCCTGGCCTATTTAATAAAAAGGCTAGGCTCAGGCTGTTTTTAAAGCCTATTTATTTAAATAGGTCAGGCTCAGGCTTGTAAAAAAAGCCTGTTAGGCCTAACAGGCCGGCCTATATATATTTATTATTTATTAATATTATTTTTTATTATTATATTAATAATATTATTTTTTATTTTAAATTCTATCAATTAGTCAATCACTTACTAATCATTCTATATTTAGTAGTCGTTCCATATTCGATAACAGTTCTATATTTGGTAGTCGTTTTATATTCGGTAACTGTTCAATTAGTCAATCACTTAATAGTTGTTCCTTATTTGTTTAAAAAGTAATAATGGATTCGTTTAAAAAGGCTTTTAAAAAGGCTTACAGGCCAGGCCAAATTATTAAAAAGACCAGGCATAGGCCGAAAGAAAAGCCTATGATAGGTCGTAGGCCAGGCTTAGGCCGAAAAAATAAATCGTAGGCCAGGCTCAGGCCTTTCAAAGCCTGGTCTAGCCTGGCCTATTCCCACCCCTACTTCCAAAGTTGGCTCACTAGCACCGTACCATGATAATAAGCAACTTTCTCTTCTGTCACTTCTCGAAATGAAGCTCAAAAATTGAAGAAACACAGAGATTTGGGTTTGACGGTTTTGAAAAACCCTAACACAAGTTTCTTAGTTTTTGAATCAGAGAAGAAGAAAGAAGACGAAGAGATGAAGTCGAGTAGTAGGGAAATGTTTTTCTTTTAGTAACACTTGGTTATCTTTAAGCCTAAGAAAGAAAAAGGAAAAGGAAGGAATGGGTTCGCGAGCAGGCATTATATATATATGTATATATATACTCTTACACACATCACATCTCAAACTATTTTGATGAAAATATCTACTATCACCGCAACTCAATTGACATATAAATTTTTTTGTAATATAATTAAATTATTCATTGACAAATAATTATAAATTGAATCTTAGAGCATATATATATACACATTAAACATGTTAATACTCTAATAAAATATATTTTCGGTACTAAATCCACAAAATAAAATAAAATTGGCTAAATGCCTTAGAAATTCAACATAAAATGCCCTAAAATAGTCCAATTTAGGATTTAAAATTAAGGGTCTTACAATCATTGTGCTAATATTTATATTTCTACTAACAAAATTGATTTTATAGACTTAGCTTCGGCCACAGGTGTTGTACCTTTCATTGTACCTTTCATTGGCAAATCGATTGGGTAAAAGCTTTTTATAAGTCTGTAACTCTGTGATCAATCAAATCGATTGAGACATCAATTGAATTTTGTTTCTTGACTTGCAAGATATATACTAATCGATTGGCAAATCGATTGGGATATTGAAATGTTTAATCACATATCTGAAACCAAGTTCCTAGTCGATTGGCAAATCAATGTTTTCTAAATAGCTAAGTCACTGTAACAATTCGAATTGATTGGTAAATCGATTGGAATAAAACAGCTGAATCATTGTGACAAAGCAAATCGATTAGAGCAAAAATACTGGAGTCACTGTGATCAGTCCAATTGATTGACAAATCAATTGGAGTAATTGTTTTAGTTACAGACCAATTGCCAAATCGATTATGGTTGAATATCAATCGACTGCTTAATCGATTGTTTTGATCTCATTGTTTGAACAAAACATCTCAAATCGATTACTCAATCGATGCTGATATGAACTTGCTTTTATTTTCTGATTTGTGAATTAAAAGAATCGATTGACAAATCGATTCATTCATATATGTTCAAGATTCAAGAAAAACAAGAAACACGATAATCAATTGGGAAATCGATTGGGGTGTTTTAAGCCTTTATAAAATCGATTGGGAAATCGATTTGACTGTGTTTTTCTAAAACATATATAAGCTGACTCAAAGCTGTTTTTCAAAGGACTTTTGACAAAACCAATAATTCATAATTCATAACTTTGAAAAACCTTTGATAACCTTTGTACTACTTTGAATACACTTTTTTATAACACAGAGATTCTGAAAAAGTACTTTGAGAGAAAGGCTTGAAATCACACTAAACACTATCTTGGCAAATCCTTATTGTGTGCATTTCATAGATTGGTTGAGTCGCATTTACTATTGATCATTGATCGTGTGTAATCTCTGTAAACTACGTTTTGTAAAGAAAGTCTTGTAAAAATCCAGTATTGAAACTAGTAACTATCTTCTTTGTTGAGAGGGCTCATCAAGAAGAAGTTTCATTGTGATCTTGGGCGAGTCTGCTGATTGACTTGAGGGATACAGTGGTGTGCAATAGAAGCAAGAGAGTTTAGTTTTTGGATAGATAGGCCGTGAGAGCTGGACAATTTGTAAAAACACACTCTAGAAGATTCTATTGAAAGAAAGGCTGAAATCGAGTTGATTTCGAGACTGGATATAGGTTGTCTTACAGACGACCGAACCAGTATAAATCTCTGTGTATCATCCTCTTATCCTTTCTCTTTTATTTCTATTTTGTTTGATTAATCTTGAATGCATGTGATAGCAAAATTCTGATTTGTTTGATATTACTTGAATGGTTGAATTTGCATGTTTGTATCTTGATTAATTTGTTGAACAATTAATGTATCTGTTGCATTAGTTATTAGACAATTCATGTAATTGTGAACCTTTTCTTAGAAACAATTCCTTGGGACCGTGATTGATCTTCTGTTTAATAAAATTGGTTTTTGTTAAACTGAGTAGCAATCTTGTGAATTTTTAAAGACTGTCATATACATTTTTAGGAAAGAGAAGTCATATATTCCCAACACTTATCCCCTACATGAGTGCAGAACAACTGAAGGGTATGCATCAATTATCGGAGACTAAACCAGGCAACAAGAAAGGATTATTTTCCTTTCCCATTCATTGATCTGATGCTTGAACAGTTGGCTGGTAAGTCACATTATTGTTTTCTTCATGGTTTTTCTAGTTATTTTTTGATCCATATTGCATCACAGGACCATGAAAAGACCTCGTTCACTTGCCCTTTCAGTAGACTTGCCTATAGGAGGATGTTATTTGACCTATGCAATGCTCCTAACACTTTCCAATACTCGTGATTAGTATTTACGTTGATTTGATAGAAAATTGTATAGAAGTTATCATGGATGATTTTGCTGTGTATGGTTCCTCGTTTGATGCATGCTTGGACAATTTAGATAGAGTTTTGCATAGATGTATTGAAATTAACTTTGTGCTGAATTATGAAAAATGTCATTTTATGGTTGAACAAGGCTTAGTTTTGGGACATGTGATATCTAAAAATGGGATAGAAGTGGATCCTGCCAAGATTGCTGTGATTTCTAATTTGTCTTACCCATCTTGCATCCACGAGATTCGTTCTTTTCTTGGCCATGCAGGTTTTTACAAGCGCTTTATCATGGATTTCAGCAAGATAGCTCTTGCATTGTCAAACTTCAAGGATTTCATAAAGGCAGCACTGGCCTCTACTCCCATAACTCAACCACCCAATTAGACCATCCCTTTAGAAATTACGTGTGAGGCATCTAACTATGCATTGGGAGTAGTCCTTGCACAAAGGGTTGGTAAGGCTTCCCATGTTATTTATTATGCTTCTAGGACTTTAGATTCTGCACAGGCTAATAATACTACCACTGAAAAGGAACTTTTAGCTATTGTTTTTTCACTTGATAAGTTTAAATCGTATTTGCTCAGTTCGAATGTATTTGTTTTTACTAACCATGCAACTTTGAAGTTCTTGCAGAAGAAACCAAAAGCAAAATCGAGATTGATCTGGTGGATGTTGTTACTCCAAGAATGTGATTTAGAGATTAAAGATAAGAGAGGAGCTGAAAATTTTGTGGCAGATCATTTGAGCATAATAGAAATGGATGAGGGCCACATCCCCAATGAAGATGACTTTCCTGATGAGCAACTGCTATAGTTGCATGAGGTAACTCCTTGGTTTGTTGATTTAGGTAACTATCTAGTTGTTGGAGTATTTTTTGTAGATGCATTCAGAACACAAATGCACAAACTTAAAAGTGATGCCAAATACTATGTGTGAATGATCCATATATGTGGAAATTCTGTAGTCGCCAGGTGATTAGGCAATGTGTTCCCCACCCTGAGGCTCAATCCATTTTCATTTTTGTCACGCCACTCAAGCTGGGGGACATTTTGGTCCTCAACGGACAACAAGAAAAGTCTTAAACTTGGGTTTCTTTTTGTCCACTTTGTTTAAAGATTCTTTTGAGACTTATAAAACTTGTGAACAATGCCAAATAGTAGGAACAACAATCACTCGTAGGAGTGAAATTCCTTAACAACCTTTGCTTTTCTGTGAAGTATTTGATGTGTGGGGCATTGACTTTATGGGATCGTTTCCTCTATCTTTTGGTTATGTCTATATTTTACTAGTTGTTGATTATATTTCCAAGTGGAAATAGAGCATCGTGCTTATTGAGCGGTCAAGAGTTGTAACCTTGAGATCGAGAAAATAGGTTTGGAGGAAAAGCTTCAATTGCAACAACTTGAAGAACTTAGACTTGAAGCTTATGAGAACTCTCATATCTATAAGGAGAAAACTAAGTATTTTCATGATAAGATTATTTCTAGTGGAAATAAAAAGTGAAAACATCGAGAAAGTGTTCAAAGTAAATTAACAACGCCTCAAGCTATTCCATGAGAGCTTTGTGCTTGAAGATGCTACCATAGAAGAACTCTCCTTGAAAGAGCCCACCTACACTAATGTTTGAAAAGGGAGCTCCCTTTTCTTACTCTTATTTTATACTTGTTACTTTCATTGAGAATAATGTGTAATTTAAGTGTGGGGGTATTACTTAAGATTTTATTATTTAGGATTTTTTTGTTTTAGGATTTTATTTGTTATATTTCAAAAAAAATAATATACATATATAAAAATAAAAATGGACATTGCACTGCATGCTTTTTCATCAGATTTTATGGTTGTAAATATTGAGAATTTGTTTGGACATACATGATTAAATAGTATCTTTGCGTTCATTTAAACCTAACTATCCCATTATTTGTTATATAGCTCATTACAAGCTTAAAAGTGAAAAATAATGAATTGACCCAATCTTGGGGGATAAAGGAGTATTTCCTTCAATAAGTGTGGGGGTGCTCAACTTGTTTGTTTAAATTTGAGGATTATATATAAAAAAAGAGACAAAAAGAAGACAAAAATATGAGGAAAAATGGTTGTGTTGTGAGCAAAAAGAGTGTCAAAATAAAAGTCAATGACATTTTGTTGCGTTACTTATTAATGTTGTTTTTCTCTCTTAATCATTACTCCTTTATTCTCTTTGATTTTAAGCCATAGTCTCCTTAGGATTATCTCACCCTTACCTTGACCACGTTACAACCTAAATAAAGACCTTTTGATCATTATGTGCATGTGCTTCAAATAAAGATTATAGAAGTTTGTCAATGAAGTAACACCGTTGATTTACAAGAAAGGGGGGTTTGAATTGTAAATTTCCCTCTTAAAAATTCTTGTTAAACTTT
The DNA here is from genome assembly GCA_037974835.1 of Cicer judaicum. Classification (NCBI taxonomy): domain Eukaryota; kingdom Viridiplantae; phylum Streptophyta; class Magnoliopsida; order Fabales; family Fabaceae; genus Cicer; species Cicer judaicum. The sequence continues at coordinate 1,032,611 of JBBPBS010000235.1, read as the reverse complement.
AAGAAAATAACTCAAGATTGATCTTGGTTATGAAAACAGAAAACGAAGAACGTTCTTGGTTTTGACTTTAAAACAGAGAACGTTCCTTGATTAGTGTTTAAACAGAAAAATCAGTTTATCTCTTATCAATATAGTGCAGCAATTAAATAAATAAGTAAATAGAGAAGAGAATACCACACACAGATTTATCCTGGTTCACCCAATGTGGGTTACGTCCAGTCCTCACGCTGTGAGTTTTTTCCACTAGATGTTTAAAACGAAGAACCTTCTTAATCTTACAACATTTAGTATAGATCACCCTTGATCTATTTCAGCCTCTATTACTTTCCACCCAAAAAGCAATGACAGCACCTATCTAATCTTGATAGGAAACAATCTAAAACAAACTATGAAGAAACTCTTATAGTTTGAGTTTTTACAAGTGATTGATTTTGACAGAATCTGATATTGCTCAACTCTTGTTTGAGAATAGATTCTTTACAGAGTATCTAAGGATAATTTCGCAGCTGATATGTGAGTGTGCAGCAGTTACTGTTATGCGAATTGCAGAAAATAATGATTCCTCTATTTTGCAGAATTTCATGCTTTAAGTGATTATATATGGTTGATTACTTGGTACTTGAATTTCTTGCCTTCATACTTGATTGAGGCCTTCTATTTATAGACTGGAGATGCACAGGATAAGCATGAAAGAGCTGTTGGAGAAGCCATGCTTTTCCTGGATTTAAGGCAGTAATTGAATAAACAACTCATGCTATGACATAGCCTTTTTTACTTTTGGATTTAGCATTTAAAGCCTTGCTGTACTTTTCTGACAGTGCCTTTAATGCTTCTTCATTTATTCTTTGATGATACATTCTCCATCTTAAGTCTTGAGTGCAGCTGGAGAAGATTAGAAACGAATTGCAGACTGAAACAGAGCTTGATGCAAGTCTGCTGTTTATTGTGCAGAAAAAACGGAGAACGTTCTGGTTATTTGAGTGAACGTTCTGGAGCTTAAATAATCATTCTGGAGCTCCCGTTTTGATCATCCTGGTTTTCTTTTGTAATTTACTTGTTATATGTCAAGATTGATTGAGCTTTCTTGACATTTGAATTTTTGAAGTTCTTCAAGATATCATGACTTTTGTCCAACTTAGAGTCCTCTTAACTTTGAGATCAAATGGCCTTTTTGAGCTTGGATGAGTCCTACTTGTTTCTTGCCATGAACTGATTAGATGTGAATAGATTTCCAGGACAGATTCTTTGTTATCAAGGTAGATAAACTCTGAACAACATGTTGTGATGAATAATTCTACAAGTTGGAGATCATTCTTTGTTTTGCTGCAGAATGATCTTGTTTCTTCTGTTTTTTGTTGATTCTATCTTTAATAAAATCCACTCAAAAACACCAGTTAAATTAACATAATACTTTTAGAATCATGATTAACTTTCTTAATTAACTTTTGTTTGTTTTCATCAAAACTTTAATTATAGAGTTTGTCTCAACAGTCAAGCTTATGGTAGTGCTAGCTTTCATGATGTGCTTTCAATGTAAACAGTAGCCCAAACACTTTGAATGTAAATACTTTGAGAGAATTTTATATCCTGGGAAGAATCTATCACTTATGATGCATTCTTTAGTTAACTTGTCATCTTGTTTGCCTTGGTTTTGATAAAAAAATAAAACTATTCATGATTTCCTTAAGCTAGAATTTTTTTTCTCTCACCACTTTGCATTCATAAGAATATTTAAAATCGCATGAATTGTTTTGCTCAGAGTCAAAAGTTTAATTATGGGGGAATCTGATAATAGCATTTGGATACATGTTTTTAGCTTTTTAGTTTAGTATTTTAAAAGCTCTTTATAGCTTAGAATAATATTTTTAGCTTGTTTTAAACTTTGGATCGAAATTGAATTATAATTTTATTATTTTCATTTTAACTCTTGCTTGCTCTGTAGGCCATAACTTGAGTTCTGGATATCAGATTGGCGCATATGAGCAGCTGTTTGAAAGCTAACATTCAGAGCTACAACTTTTGTTTTTGAATAAAATCCCAATGCCTAACTTTATTGGGCCTAAATTTCAGATTTCGTAATATGAATATTTGTAATAATTTTAAATAGTGGGTCACTTGTTTTTAAACCCAAGAGCTCAGAGTTTCCACGACACCTTGAGTTTCCTCAACACCTCGAGTACTATATATTGGTAGTTTTGTTTCTTTTCTATAGATGAAATATTATGTTTCAGATTGCTACATGAAATAAACACTTTTTATTTTAATTTCATGGAAGGCTAATTTAATTTTATAAGATTAACTCAAGAGCTTAGAGTTTCCTCAACACCTTGAGATTTATGTTATATTGTTAATTTTGCTTCATGATTCTATCTATGTATTGTAATCTGAACATTTGTAATAATTTTAAATAGCGGGTCACTTGTTTTTAAATCCTAAAACCCAATATCGAGTACTATATATTGATAGTTTTGTTTCTTTTCTACAAATGAAATATTATGATTCAGATTGCTACATGAAATAAACACTTTTTATTTTAATTTCATGGAAGGCTAATTTAATTTTATAAGATTAACTCAAGAGCTCAGAGTTTCCTCAACACCTTGAGATTCATGTTACACTGTCAATTTAGCTTCATGAATCTGTCTATGTTTATTTGATTATATTGATATTTTGATTTCTTAAATCTCCGTTCATTTCACATAATTTGGTTTTGATTTCTAATTTAATTGAATTATAATTTTGCAACGCTTGATCGTTAATTGTAATATTTTGTTGATTGTGATGCTTAATCCAGTCAAAGAAACCGAATTCACATAGGATTGATTATGCTTGTTTGATCAATTCTATAGTCAAATAAGATTAGAATCACAAACTAGAAATTAGAAATTAGAAACTCGATACGTTTGAGACTCGAATAAGTGGATTAATCGTTTTGCTCATTTGTTAAAACAAAAATCTAACCCCCCCCCCCCCCCCCCTTCTAATTTCAACATTCAATTCGGTTAATATTATTATATCAGAAGTCCTTGCGAAACGACTCGAGTTATTATCTCAATTTTACATTTATTCAATTGTATTTGACTCGTATGTGACAGCGGATCAATCGACCCCACCTAAGCATATGACATCACATAGGTCAAAACTAGGTCAAGTTGTTGCCATTTCTGAAATTTGAGGTCGCTATCCATTGTAACTCACTATGACCTTCGATCATGACCATTAGATGGATGAGAAGGAAATTCAGTGATGATAAACAAGAGAGCACACCTATACCCTCATTATGAGCCACTTGATAGCAATCGTACCGTGATTACTACCATTAGATGGCGCACACCATTTCTTGGTTAGAAGGACATATGTCCTACATCAGAGGGTCATCCATAGATATTATGGATTTCCCTCTAATGAATATAGTTGAACCCTTTTAGAAACCCGAAATGGATCTAGTATATAAAAAAGACTCCTGAGGTCATGAAGGTACATAAACATTATAACTTGAAACTACTCACTCTTTGACAAATTCTTATTTTATCTTTTGGATTTATTTTGAAATGATGTTTTTGTTATGATTTTTTTAAAATTTTAATTTCAATTAAGAAATCAATTTATTGTATTACTAGTGTCAAAATGGAATGAATAAATAAATGTACTAAAATAATTAATTCAGACAATTTTAATAGATATTATAATAAATTAGAGAAAATTATTGATCAAAATATTTATAATACTGATTGATATATATATATATATATATATATATATATATATATATATATATATATATTTTATAGTACCGTAGTACTTGTCTAAATTAAATTATAGTAGAGAAAAATATTATATTATAATTATGCGGATTAAAGGCCAATTAGTGAATCAACAATTTTAAACCGCATAATTCATGCTCTAAACAATCCAACTCATATGGACCACGAGTTAAATGTGTCGGTACAGAGTTTACGTCCACATACTCAACTCTAGTAATCAACTCTAGTAAGGATTAAGGACCAATGTATTTTAAAAAATCTAAAACTAATTTAGTACAATAAAAATAAATTATTGGACAACGGAATGAATTTTGGCTTATTTTTATCATTATTTTCTATCAATAACATTCATTAAAATACTAATTAAAAGATAGAAATTGGAATTTCTCTTAATGTAAATAAAAAGAAATAGCTTTATCATATTTCAACAGATGTTATAATATTATAATGGTAAGACAAATAAAAAAACAAACAAACCTTAAAATGTGACAGGACATGAGTTATAAAGTATTTGCCGCTTAACGCAATGATTTGCCAAAAAATCAGGATAATATATTTTCTCTACTCTGAATGTTATTATTTTTATCTTATAATAACTTTTTGCTTTGGATCTCTATCCATATACCTTGCTCACAACTTAGCAACATAGTTTAACCCTACTCTGAAAAATGGCTTTATTCTTACTTTTTGTTGTGTTCTTACTGTATTGTGTGAAGGGTGTAGAGCTGACAGACTCATCACTACCTTCTTGTGATTTTCCTGCAATCTACAACTTTGGGGACTCTAACTCAGACACTGGAGGCATTTCAGCTGCATTTCTACCAATTCCTTCACCATATGGTGATGGCTTTTTTCATAAACCTTCTGGAAGAGATAGTGATGGTCGTCTCATTCTTGATTTCATAGGTAATCAAAATTGAAACTCAACAACACCCTTTTCTCTTAGTCTGCCTCTCTTATTTCCACTTTTTATTTTCATATCAAGTTTGCTACTGAAAAAAAACTAGCTTTCTTATTGTTTATCTCATTAGTATGATTTTATTAATAAAAATTTATCTCTTCCTCAATTTAAAAAGAAAAAACCATCTTTATTAATAATTCTACATTGCATAAGATAAACTCTGTAAATGTGTTTATAAGGAGTGGATAGTTTTCATCTTACAAAATGGTTTTACGAGATTATGTTAGGTTCAACCCAAATTCTAAAAACCTATGGTTGTATGTTTGTAAGATTAAAATTTAGTGCTTGAAATTGTTTTACTCTCTTATATCTATGGTGCAGCTGAGAAGCTAAACTTGCCATATATAAGTGCTTATCTGAATTCACTTGGAACCAATTATAAACATGGTGCAAATTTTGCAACTGGTGGATCCACCATTAGGAGACAGAATGAGACTATATTTGAATATGGAATAAGTCCATTCTCTCTTGATATTCAAATTGTGCAGTTCAATCAGTTCAAAACAAGAACAAAGCTGCTTTACCAAGAAGGTAAATTGAAAAATACTGTTATCGTTCAACAAACTTGAATTTTGTTTTTTTTTTCTTTTTGTATCTCATTATCATTCGTTTTGTTTTATGTGTTTGTTGAAAATTTAGCAAAGAATTCAGTTGAAAGAAGCAAGCTTCCTGTACCTGAGGAATTCTCTAAGGCACTCTACACATTTGATATTGGTCAAAATGATCTCTCTGTTGGGTTTAGAAAGATGAACTTTGACCAAATTCGTGCATCCATGCCAGATATAGTTAACCAGTTAGCTTCTGCAGTCAAAGTAAGTAGCACTTGTGTCTCTACCAATGTTGCAATAGATGAATTCTTAAAAACTTTTAATTAATTTTGTGTTTTGAACATTGAACAGATAGTGAATAAACATGTTCACTATTGTTTGAAAAAATTAACTTTTGAACTACTTATTTTAAATAAAACTAGATTTTTGTCCCCATTCTAAATCTGGGATTTTAATTCCACTATTTAACAAGTTTTGGGATTTTTCCCACACCTCAGTTTGTGACTTGTTTTGTTTTACATGTCATATTCATTAATAATGTAGAATTACATTTGTTAATGAGACATTGTTGCTTTGGACCATAAACAACACATTTCAGAAGAATAAGTTTACATCTGAAACATGTGGGGGACTAAAATCCTAAAACTAGAAATGCGATCACTAAAATATAGTTTTAGTTAAAAGTGTTAACAATAAATCAAAAAACTTAGCTAAAATTACCAAATTGGGAAACCATGAATAGATGAGACAACTATTATGAACTGATGAAAAACGAAAGTTCAATTTTCAAGAGTAAGAACTAAAGATCAATGTAAAAAAAGGTGTTTTCTTAAATGAACTTTAATTTCTCCAAAACATGGAACACTAAATCAGTCAAAAAGTCAGTAGGTGCCAACTTGGTAGGAATTTGAAGAGCGTGGAACTCAAGTGATGGTGAAATTTGGAAGGTACAAGACAAAATCTGTTGGAAAGAAAGGAAAGTTGGTATCTTGGGATCTGGGGTGGGGAAAAGAAAAAGAAGCAGATACACACAGAAGATGAGGACCAAAAGTACATTTAAGCTTTGTTTTAAGTTGTGGCATGTCGTGACTCTTGATATTGCAAAAGAAGTAGCCAAACGTGTTTGATGTATCTTCAATTGCAATCGCAATGTAGTTAGGGAGACTTCGAAAACCTAGATGGCACAGAGTCTGTCTTGCACTCGCAGACTATTATTTAAAACCTGTGTTGGAATGGTTATGAAATCTGATCAATAAACTTCATTGCAGAATATATACCAACAAGGAGGGAGGTCATTTTGGATACACAACACTGGTCCCATTGGGTGTTTGCCAGTGAACCAATTTTACAAACATAATCTACCAGTTGGATATCTTGACCAGTATGGATGTGTAAATGATCAAAATGTGATGGCTGTTGAATTCAACAAGCAGCTTAAAGACAGAGTTGTCAAGATGAGAACGGAACTTCCAGAAGCTGCAATTACTTATGTAGATGTTTATGCTGCAAAATATGGACTAATCAGCAATACCAAAAATGAAGGTAACTTGTTCACATGACTCATTTATTCTACTAGGTTGTTATCATATACCTTTGTCCCTAATATGTGGTCTTAGTCTTTTTATTTTTGTCTCAATCTTAATTGTTTTAGGAAATTAAAATAGTACTATTAAACATATTTTTGCTTTCTATCCTTACAAAAATAAAATAAAAACATGTATTAAATAAATTTTACTCTTATTAAATAATTAAGGGTAAAAAGGTATATAGTTGTCTAAACTTATTGTTTCTTTATATGTGTGCAAATCTTAAAAGACCTAAGAATAGGGGAAGAGGGAGTAACGCCAAAGTCTTAAATTGCGGTTGTGTACGACTCTTTATATTACAAAAAAAGAATTAATCAAATGTGTTTGATGCAACCTCAAGTGTCGTCACATTGCAGTCAATGAGACATAAAAACATAGATGTCGCAACATATATATTATGCAGGTGGAAATTGAAATGTGTATTCTATTTTAAAAACTTCTTTCAGCTAACAAATGATGAAAATTGATCATTGTTGGAGTTCAATTTTGATTTAAGCTTCAATTCATATTTTCGTTGCTCGATCGTTGCTGGGATTTTCATAATGTTCTATCTTTGATTGCACATATTCGTTGTCGTGAATTTGAATTGAACCGTTTCTATTTGATGAGATATTCAATTCGGTGCAATTAAGAATGTAAATGACTGGGTACTTTTCGACAACAGTAACCGCTTGAATATTTGAATCTTCAATATCAGAATTAGAGGTAGTGAGCCTTCATTAGATTTTGTTTCTGAGTCGTGTGCAGAACACGTGTCTTCAGAGTCAACTTCTAGAGTCATACATTTTGTTAAAGTTAGAGTCGTTGACTTTTTTAGAGCCATCGACTTTTTCCATGTTGCTTTGACTTTTGAATCAAATGCATTGACTTTCTTGAAAGTCAAATCATCGGAGTCAGAAGTAGTATGAAGTTCAGAGTCAGTTGCACTTGACTTTAGAGTCTCATCTTCAGAGGTAAAATAATGGAGGCAGATTATTAGAGTCATCCTTAGACTCAGTTATTTAGAGGCAGATCCTTTGGAGGAAGCGAAGGGCGTTTTCTCTAATCTTGGGTGTTTCCTCTAATTTTGGGTTTTCTTCTGACTTATTTTCTGCACACTCAATTAAATTATCAGAGCATTAAGTTATTTTCTCAAAATATCTTTTGTTATCATCAAAATAAGATAAAGAATTGTTCTACAAACCATCTAGGTTCTAACATATCACGTTGCCAGACCTTTTTTAAGCCGCACAATGTTGATATGATTTTATGAAAGATGTTTGCTACTCTAATATACACAAAATTAAACCACAATATTTATTTTCATAATCTTATCACTAAAGATTGAGTAATGTTGTGCTGGAAATGTAATGAAAAAGATACATTGGCACAATGACTACTCAATTTGGAAAATTTATTTAACATGCTTATGAACTCTTAATTGTATTTTCAGGATTTATGGATCCAATGAATATATGTTGTGGGTATCATGTGAATGATACTCATATATGGTGTGGGAATTTGGGAAGTGCAAATGGGAAAGATGTGTATGGTACTGCATGTGAAAAACCATCAATGTATGTGAGTTGGGATGGTGTTCATTATGCTGAAGCTGCTAACCGTTGGGTTGCTAATCGTATACTCAATGGAAATTTCACTGACCCATCAACACCAATTTTACACGCATGTTATAGGCATTAAAAGCATCAGTTAGATTAGAACCATTTCTGTTATGCAAATTCTTAAGGGGAATTTCACTTTTATTATTCATTCATGTAATAATAGATGAAAATCCAAATACATCGAATTCCTTGAATGTTCTCAGACAAAACATTCATTGACAATTCACCTTCTAATAAATGCTTTCAAATGTTTGGTTGCAACTAACATTGAAACTTTATCTTTGGCCTTAAATAAATATCTGAAAACATTACCTTTCTTAATTAGCCACTAGTTATTACTTGAAATTTTATAGAATGCGATGGTCAAATAAATGTTACTAGGTACTGCCTTAAATTCAATTGCTCGAAACATATTAAGAAAAAACAAAAAACAAAAGTTGTCTCTATAAATAATGTACTTGTACATTAGGTATTTTATCTAAGTTGTACTAAATAATGTTTATTTCGTTAATTCTTGTGAATATTGAATTTGATGGTTGAACTTCCCTATTCCCAATACTAGGGAAGACAATGGGTATAATTAGGGGTACGGTAGTACACATTTTCGTAATTGTAATTTGAAAAATACTCAAATTCGTATAATTGTAGATATCAATCTTAATTTATGAATATGTATCTTTTGAATATCTAAGTACACATGCTCGTATTTATTATCGGTGTTTGAATTAAAATAAATGGTTAAATCACAAAAATATCATATATATTTTAACATAATTAAAAAAATATTCAAAGTTTTATAATATTAAATCATGAAAATTATAAAATAAAAAGTATTTCAATTATCCAAAACTATATTAAATCATATAAATATTTCTTTGATTTAGTGATATTAATAAAAACAAAACAAAAAGAAAATTAATTACTAGACTAAACACAAATTTATTTGGACAAAAACATAACAAAATCAAGAAATCAATTGCCATCTTTTATAAAATTAATTGTTAACTTTATATATATAGTTTAAGTTATGTAATTTTGTATTCCAACTAAAACTTTTGTGGTTTTATTTGTATATTTAGAATAGTAGCCTGAATATTACTATTCTGATACAGTATAAATAAATATTTTTGTATAATAATAATATAATTATAAATTAAAATACATATTATGGTGTGGTGTGTGGTGGATATCCAACGTACTTGTATTTTTGCAGATAATTATTTGTGTCTACACTACTATTTATATTGTGAATTTTTACTTTATCCGTTGTAGGTATTTTTTGTTCGTACTCGATAGATATAAGTATGGTTCCAATGACATCCCTATCCAATAGTTGTGATTTGGAAAAATTTTATTTGTAGACTATTAATAAATTTTATTGTAAATTATGAGTGAATTTAGATATTTTCTATGACCTTATTTCGGGTTTTATCTTTTTTAATCTACTTTTTTTTTTCAATATTAAAAGTTATGTTCATTGTGCTCTTGTAAAATTTCATTAGCAACCTTAGCCTCACTCTTATTAGGTAAATGTAGAGGGTGCGTAACGTAAACATGTTGATCTAAAAATGATTGAGACAACTTACTTTAGGTTTAGACAATATTTTAGAGTAGACAAATTGGATATGTTAATATGTGGCCCATTATTACCATTGTTGTCCTTTTTTTTATTCTTTAAGCAAAAACAAAAGTAAAGTGCAAAAATATCATAGAGTAGAAATAACATGCTAATTATGTTGGTACTTCACAATTATTGTATATCATTTGTAGCACTCTAATAAATATTATTAAATAAATAAAGATGAAAATATTTTGGAGAATGGGCCAAAACTCAAGAGTACAATTCAAAGGACTAATAACATATGCCTTGTTAAAAATCTTACTAGTAAATTTCCAAGAGATAGAACCTATGAATGAAAAAAGAATGTAGACAAAAGTAACAAATGAGAAAAAGGAGAACAACAATAATGAAATAAAATGTCGTTTTTGTTACAAGCAAAATAACATCCCACTACACCACTCATCGGAAAACTATGATTAATCAATTTTCCCACCCTAAAGATATAAGAGACTCAAAAACGAAATCTTGAAATGGTAATGAGACAATTAGTCCACCAATTTGATAACCTCCAAAGAACATAAAAAACAATTACTATAAATTTAAATTGTGAAATGGAAGTTAAATTCTACAGCACCCATAACACCAAAATTTTCAATTGGGAAAGCAGTATCGATTTCCATGGAATCACATAAACTACCAAGAAAATTCCCAATATGATCTATAAAAATTCCTCCACATGCTGCAATCCCAAGAGAACCTCTAGACGCTCCATATGTAACAATAAAGGAGGACAATAACAAATTATGACAAAGTTTTGCAAGTTTGGTCGTCGTAAAGGTGAGAAATTGTAACTGGAAGGGTCTCTTAGAACTTAGATGAGACTAGTGTTTTTAGTAATGCCAAAACTAGATTTCTCTAGATTATATGGTGAGTGAATGGCATTGTTGATTCTTTTTCTCAATCTCTTGTAAATGTCATTTGAATCATAAAGAGTTCATGAAAAATCATGTTTTTGATGCATAAACTTTGTTTCATGTCCATATCATATTGAAACACTTTGAAATGCAATTAAAAAATTTCATAAGTGATTTTTTATTTTGTAATTCAACTTACAGGCTTATGAGTTGACTCACATATGTAAAGAACTCACTTTTTATGTTTCATACCGATTAATTGACTCACAAGAATGATGAATTGACTTAGCACAAAACAACAAGTTTTGTGAATAGAATCACGTTAATGTAGTTGTAAAGAAGCGTGTGAATCGACTCGTGAAATGTGTGAATCAAATCACTGATTCTTCAAAGTTGTTCTTTTAACAATGTTATGGAAATGACAATTACAAAAATTTCATTTCAATAAGGAAGCATTAGTCTTTTGTCAATCTTTTTTCATCCACTATATATAAACGATATATAACCTTTTGAAACATGCATTCGTGATCATAATATATATTGAAAACTATTTGTTACATAAATCAGATTTGCAATCGAAGTTTTAGGCGAGAAAAAACATGGCAAAGATGTCAGTGTTGGGATTCTATTCTAGACACAAATCATCAAAAGGTATTAATTGATCTTGTGTTGAAGCGTTGAAGAGAGGATATCTTCCGTTTTGGCTAGAGAAATAGTTTCTCTAAGGACTATCTTGCAAGGAGTTAAGAAGGGTTCTTTTTCTTGAAGATAGGGTTCAGCTTTTTGTGAAGGAATTTTCCAAGAATTTGATTCGCGAGCGTTTAGGAAGAAGAAATTGGTGTACACATTGTAACAATTGTTAAAGGATATTATAAACATTTGAAATTGAAATGAAGGAAGTGTTGAAATTACAATATGAGTACGTAAATAAATAAAAAGTTTGTAAGTATTTCTGTCATTATGTGTATTTATCACTTATAGTCTATGTAAAAAACATCTATTGTGTAGTTGAAACAAACAAACAAACTATTCAATATGTTTTTCAATATTTTTTTCTCATTCAACATGGTATCCAGAGCATATTGAGAGACAACCTTAATCTTCAACTACCCGGTGGACCCACTGTCTCCAGTCATAAACGTTTTTCGGAAAACCATGTTCTCAACTTTAGTTCCCCTCTCCCTTTATGTGCTACATTGTTCTCTCAATTTTTTTTCCAACCGTCCACGCCCTGTTGTCACTGTCGCCGCTCTATTCGATGACCTTTTTTGAGGAACGACCACTCTAGCAGCCTCATACTCTCCAGATCGGCCCACCCATCAATGTTGTCTTCAACACACCTCCCACGCGCCACCGTTATCAACGTGCGTCAGATCAACACGCCACATCATACCATTGCGCGTGAGTTTTAATTTTCCTCGGTCTTCTTATTCCGTATATGCCCTGAGTTTTCAATTTTGAGACACGGATCTACGAATTCCAGTTCAAGCAACCCATGTTTCCCCGGTTTGAACGCGTTTTCTAGCACTCCCTATCGACCATGGCATCTTTTTCTGAGAAGAAAAAAAAAACATATTTACCAACGACATCACCTTTCATCTCTTTCTCGAAGAAACTGAATTGATCAAATTATGACAGTTGGGTCGTCGATATCAAACTATGGATGCTTGGTCAACGTTACAAGGAGCATCTTACTAAAAATCATGAAAAAGGTGGTTGCGGCTGAAACATCAAAATGGAAGTAGATATATGCTCAATGGTGCAGTGTCAATAAGTCTACACTTCATCCAAATGTTAAACTGATTTTTTGTCCACGTCTCACTTGTGAATCGTTTTGAATTTTGGAAAAGGTATTCTACATTAATGAAACTCAACGTCTCTATGGATTTTGTCACCGCTTGCTAAATATCATTACTCCGAAGACGAAAGATAGTTCTATTTCTTCATACCTTGGCATTGTTCATAGTGCACTTCATGATTTTAATGAGTTTCTCCCTCCTGTTGCAAGTAATTCAGTTGAAGAAAAGAAGGAGTTGGATCAACGCAACACCTTATTCATTCTTCTTGCAATTTATGGCCTGCCCAATGAGTACTCTACAACTCATGATCAAATTTTGGAGTCTAATACTGTTCCATGTATTTCTACTACCTCAGCGATCTTCCTTTGAGTACCAACAAGACATCCAATTGAGCACTCTATTACTTCAGCTCCGGGTGACACTAATGCCCTTGCATCTCTAGGACATAATCACAGTCACTAACATTGACGACCATCCAACTCTAAGCCTCGTCTCGAATGTGAGCATTGTAATCGCCTTTAACACACTATTGATCGTTGTTGGAAGTTGCATGTTAAATGTTCACCTTCAGCTTGATCCTTTTGCCACTATTCAGACTACACATCTCCACAAGGCTCACCGATAAATTATAAAGATTTGCTCTGGTGGGTTCAGAGTCATCTAAATAAACTCTAGTTCTACTATTGTGGTTGCACACACGAATAATTCATCTGTTTAACTCTCTCACTCATGTTCTCTCGGCCCTTGGGTTCTTGATTTTGGGGCCTCTAATCATGTCACTGGTAATTAAGGTATCTCTTTTTCTCTCTTTACATCTAGTTTTCTTACCTTCCATAAGTTATTCAAATTCCTCCCAAACCCGGTTTCAAGGGGTTGGCATTGTCAAAATCATCCTGTAACGCCCCAAATTTTTGATCCAAAATTTCTTAAAAATAATTTTTTTTTTAATTTTAGAAACAACTATAATTTTTTTTTCTATGAATAGTTCATCATGTAATAATTTGAAGATGCGTTAGAAAATGACTTGATATATATTTATTTTGTAAAAGAACGTAATGCAATTTACTAAAATAATATTTATTCATTTATGCTTTAAAATAAAATAAATTCTCTTTAAGTGAAGTTCAAAAGAAGTAAGGTTGACTAAAATTAATGACATTCAATTATTTACTAGCAAATAAAATCTCACTTCAGTCTTTCTATTAAAAGGTAATGATAAAGAGTAAATAACTTTACAATTTACCACAACATTTTAGTAATACAAAACATTATTCTTAAATAAAAGTTCCATTTTCCCACGTGCGTGCACCAATCAAACATCATTCATGCAAATCTTTGAGATCGTTAGTACCCAAATGTTGGTGTAAGGGATCAGTTCATCCCTCGGCAAAAGTAAACCACATAATAAATTAACAACCATAAAATATAAATATAAATCTTTTTGTAATAAAAGATTTAGAGAGAATAATATTTTTTATTATATAATTCGCAAGAGTGTATCACAAAATTAAAAAATGTATTTAATTAACTCAAGTAACAACTCACCTTAGAACAAATAATGATATCAAAATAACAATGACAATCAAATGTATGCAAGTTATGCATTAAATATATATGATCCGGATATAACGAGTCACACAAGCGTCCACATAGAAATCACTCATACCAATAGAGAAAATTAAATCAGCCACATAGACGTCCACAAAGATGCATACGATATGTCATAAAATGATAATGATGCTAAAAAAGTACATGTCATCACTCACTTAAATAATCACACAAATCATCAGCCACTTAGGCAACCACAAAGATAACAATATTTAAAACACAAATCACCAGCCACTTAGACATCCACAAAGATAACAATATTTAAAACACAAATCATCAGCCACCTAGGCAACCACAAAGATAATGATATTTAAAACAAGTCATCGGCCACTTAGGCAACCACAAAGATAACAATATTTAAGACACATATCACCAGTCACTTATGCAACCGCAAAGGTAACAATATTTAAAACACAAATCACCAGCCACTTAGACAACCACAATGACAAAATATTTTAGATTAAATTTTTTAATCACATAAGGCATCAAATTTATATTCTCATGGATGTTCATAGTTATAGCTCGATAACTTCAACAGATCAAATATGCACTTGAACAAATATCTCAAAATCACCACTCTCATTTTAATAATCCATAAGATTCGATTTGACTGCACGTTATTGATAACAATTAAAACTGATATCATCAAGAATACAATAACAACATAAATTTCATTCCTTTCACTATAAAGTTTTCAGCATTCTAAAAATGGACTATTCATTAATACATTCAATAATTAAATTTATCATATTGAAATTAAAGAAATATAAAATTCTCATCAATTTCCTCAAGACACATATAATTTTCATAAAAGTCAAGTTTTAAATTTAAAATACTCAAAAAGTCAACACTTAAAATCAAATACATCCTAATAAACATATTACTAATTACATCATTATAAAAATTAAAACTTTATAATTAAATACTCTAAAACACGCAAGACATTAAACATTTTCACTACAAACATATTTATCAAGGTATAATAATAAAATAGAACTCTATAATTAATTTCATCAAGATAGAGGAATTACTAAAAAAATAATCAAAGCATAAATATTGTTAATTTCTTTACGACGAAAATAAAATCAACATTTTTCTTTTAAGACATCCAGACATCAAATCAATATTTTACGAATCGCTAATTTAATATATAGTGTAACTCTGCATGGGGAAAAGCCCTTACCTTGGACGCTTTCCTTCCACGTAACACTATATAGCCCTCGAAAAATCTCATAAAGATGAAAGAACAAAAGCTTAGAGCTTCCACAAGAAAGAGAGGGAATATGTGGGTGGTTGTTTGAGTGACTTAGAAAATATTTGAGATAAACAAAATATAATGTTGCGAATAAAGAGTGAAGCTGATTAGAGAAAGAGAATAATTTTTCTCATTGAGATTAATTGCACACATCAATAAGGTATTCAATTGGAATAATATCATTCAATTACCAACCATTATGAATTAATTGACATCCATGTAGTTATTCTTGATTGTTACACATTTGAATGGATGTGTAATAGAAAACATACGGTTCTATAATTAAATGCTATTAAAAATAAAATATAGTGTGGATGATTAACTTTTGACCAAAATTGACTTGGTCATTGTTCACTCTAAAAAATACTCAAACGAGTTTTAATTAATTACTAACAAAACCCCAATAATTAATTAATTAATAGTAATATACTTCATCAAATAATTAAAATTAAAGGAACAATTATTTTATTATTGTCACACGAAATTAATTAAATAAAATATATAAATAAAACTAAGGATTTTCACTAACTCTATTATCTCCTAGGTTAAATACTTATTTGGTCTAAAATAAAACTAATAAATGATATAACTTCTATAAATTATAATTTAATTAAATAATTCATCTAATATTTTTATCAACTAAAATAAAGTAACTCAATTATCACTGCAGTTCACGTATAAAAAAATAAAGTCAACATATCTAACACATCAATTTCATGATTATTGAAAATAATCAAATAAACAAAATACACAGTTGTCCACGTTGGAAATAATTATGCCATAAACCGTTCTAATGTAATTGTCATACCAAAATAATTAAGTAAAAATAAAGGTTATAATTATTCAAGTAAAATAGGGAGTGGTAAATTTTAATTTAATTTATTTATATGTAGAATAAATTATTAATTAAATAATAAATTACGAAAATTACTAAAAGACACATTTATAATATATATAAAAATATTGGGGTGTTACACATCCTTTCTATTTTAGTTGCATCTTTTCTCTATTTACATGGATGCCCTTTTGATTTACTTTCATTAGTCAATTGACTTGGCTCCATGATTGTATTATTACTTCCACTAATGATAATGTTACTCTGCAGGACTGGAGTTCGAGAAGGAAGATTGACATCGGATGTGAGTTTTATGGCCTCTATTATCTTTCTCCATCATCCAAGTCATGTTAGTTAGAGAAACACACTCATAATCATTTTTCTGATTGAGTCAATAAAAGGGTTTCTTCCATCTTTGCTTTAGTTCACTCTAACGTTTGGGGTCCTTCTCGTATTGTGTCTACTTTAGAGTCTAAGTATTTTGTTGCTTTTATTGATGATTACTCTCGTTCTATGTGGTTATTTTTAATGAAAAATAGATCTAGACAGGTTTCCATTTTTTAGCAATTTTATCAAGAAAATAAAACTCAATTTAGTGTTTCTATTTGTACATTAAGAAACGATAATGCTCGGGAATATTTGTCCCATTTGATGTGATCCTTTTTGTCATGAATCAGTTTTAGGACTGTTTTAGGTTGAAAACGTACAGATTGGAGCCAAAATCACATTTTGCAAGAGAATGCGATAGTTGAAGCTACGAAACTCGGAACTAGATCATTCCAAACTGAGGTGGAAGATGATATTCCAAAACGCAAGTTAGGCTGTTGAATCACCAAAAAAAAGTACGTAGAACTCGAGATATGATCGCATGTTACTAAATACGAAAATTGGTAGAATTTGTGTATTAGGATTTGATGTAAAGGAAACTCAAAATTATTATTCAACAAACGAAACAAGAACATAATGGTGCCACAATCTAGGAATTGATAAACCAAAAAGAAAGCCACAAGGATTAACAACCTTGATAAGTTCAAAGTGAATTATTTCAAGAACTCTAGAGAGCAAAGCTTCATAAAAATAATGTTCACAATATCTCCCTCAATAAGGTTACAAATGCATATTTAGAGATAGCCTTACTATAAATATACATTTGAAAGGCAAAAGGCAAGAGAGAAATTGAGTGGAAAAAGGAATGATAGATGCATTATAGAAAAAACCTAAATCGAATGAAACGCGAGTGATAAATTCAAGAATGTAAACATGTGAGTTGTGTGGTGAAGTCTTTTTCTTTCACTTTTCTTTGTTTGTTATTTAAAACATGACAGAAATAGGTGGGGATGATAACCCTCTGATCCACTGTCATACACGAGTCAAATACAATTGATAAAATGTAAATAGAGGTAATAACTCAAATCGTTTCGCAAGGACTTCTGATATAATAATAATAACCGAATTGAAAATTGAAATTAAAAAGGGGTTTTTTAGATTTTTGATTTAATAGATGAACAAAATGATTAATCCACTTATTCGAGTTTCAGACCTATCACAGATTCTATCAATGAGTTTAATTTCTAATTTGTGATTCTATTCTTATTTGACTATAGAATTGATCAAACAAGTGTAATCAATCCTATGTGAATTTGGTTTCTTTGATTGGATTAAGCATCACAATCATCAAAATGTTACAATTAACGATCAAGCGTCGCAAAAATATAATTCAATTAAATTAGAAACTGAAACCAAATTATATCAAATAATTTTAATCAATCCTATTGAAATTCAATTTAAGCAATCAAAATATCAATATAATCAAATAAACAAGAATAGAATCATGAATCGAAATTGACAGTGTAACCTGAATCTCAAGGTGTTGATGAAACTGTGAACTCGTGGATTAATCATATAAAATTAGCCTTCCATGAAATTAAAATAAAAATTGTTTATTTCTTGTAGCAATTTGAATCCTAATTTTTCCGTCTTTAGAAAAGAAACAAAATTGTCAATATATAGTACTTGATATTGGACTTTAGGGATTAGGGTTTAAAAACAAGTGACATGCTAATTAAAATTATTACAAAAGTCCATATTACGAAATCTGCAATTTAGGCCCAATAAAGTTCAAAATTGTCCTAATTTTTCCATCTTTAGAAAAGATACAAAACTGTCAGTATATAGTACTTGATATTGGGCTTTAGGGGTTAAAAACAAGTGACCCACTAGTTAAAATTATTACAAAAATCCAGATTACAAAATCTGCAATTTAGGCCCAGTAAAGTTCAGAATTGGTCTTTTCTTCCAACAAAAAAGTTGTAGCTTGGACTGTTAGCTTTCCAACGCCTTCTCATATGCGCCAATCCGATATCCAAAGCTCAAGTTATAACCTAAAGAGCGAGAAATAGTCAAAATACATATAATAAAATTAAAATACAAATAATAAAATTATAATTCAAATTCGACCCAAAGTTTAGAAACAAGCTACAAATATTAATCTAAGCTATAAAGAGCTTTTAAAATACCAAACTAAAAAGCTAATATGCATGTATCCAAATGCTAGATATGCAAAACAGGCAAGAAAAGTAGAGAGGCTAGTCTTGAGAGAGAAAGAGAAAATCAAAGAAAAAAAAGAAAAAGATGAGAAACATTTGAGAGACAAAGGGCAAGAAATTGACTCCATATGTTTGTCTAACTTTGATAATTCTCTATTGCAAATGCTTGAAGAAGTGTATCTAAAGGAGGAATGACATCAATATATTGATATTGAAAGCAAAGAGACAGATTAAGGTAAAATTGAAGGTCTCTTTAAACGAGAGAGTGAGGTGAATGAAGCAATTTTAGTGCTTGAAGGTGATTAAAGGTTCATCAAAAGAATGTTTGCAAGAAAATTATTGAGTCACCATTTTTTGTGATAAAGAGAATGTCCATGAGATTCAACTTGCTTTGAAGCCTTGGCAAATACAGAGTAGCATATTGTTTGCCACAAATTTCAATCCAAAGAAGGTAAATTTGGTCACTGAAATAGTCAAAATATTATATTAGTTTATATAATATAAAATATTATAAACATTTATTGACATTTAACAATGCATCATGTCTACCCAAATCAGGAGAAAATCGATGATACAATTTAAACCTTACTATGACCATTATTTATTGTGTAGTAATTGTTTGTTCGTCTAAATGTCTAATTAAACGCAAGTCACAATATGTGTCATCCTTGCAATATACAATTATTTATTTCTCGATCGCCGAGTAGATGCTAAAATTAATGGACCCAATATCTCACAATCAAGTCGCACTTGATGTTCTCTATATGAATGAAATTCATGACACGAATAATAATCTATGTAAAATACATTTGCGCTAGGGCTTACACCAACATATGCCTAGTGATGATGACTTGTTAATTTTAAAACAAAAATAATAATTATAAAACCTATTTTGTTGAGTTTTAAGAAAAAAAACTATTTTTAAATGAAGTAAAAAACCAATTTAACCCCATTTTACCCAAACATGTTTTGATTTTAAAATTGACTTTCAAAACCAAATCAGATACTCACAACCAACCCCTAACGAGTCCTTAGAAATTTCTATTATAGGTCAATGTCTTGTTTTGACTTGTTGAGATAAACATGTGTTTTCAAACATTCTCAACATTAGAGATGCGATTCGTTGTTGAAAGTTCTGCTATTCTATGTGTTTCTATCAATAATGAAATCATTAAGTGTTTAGCACTCTTCACATGTTTGATTGAAAATCAAATGTTTTTAAAACCTTCAATTAGACACCCTTTCTTGTGTGAATTTATCAATGCTCATTTGTGTTAATTGATAGCAATATCATTAATCTTTGAAAAAATGATTTCCAATATGTTATTGTAAGCCAATTTATCATGTTTCCAAACAACTTTCCGTTGCGTGATTGATTAACTTTGAAAATTGGTAAACTCTATTCAACCTCTTTTTAAATTTCATTTAGGGAGCCATTTCCTAACTAACATCTTTATCTTATTTTGTTTCGTTCTTTCTCTCTCTATCTATCTACTTTCTCTCCCTCCCTCAATACCCTTTATCACGTCTACTATCTCTCCATGTCTCTCTCTATATCTCCCTTCTCCTTTTTTTTTATCTCCTTTCTTATTCTTTTTTGTCTCTCCCCCTTATCTCTCTTCTCTCTGTAACTCTTTGCTCTATGAATATTTTCATTCATAAATGTTTATTACATGTTAGTTATTGTAGTAAATTTTATATTGTTTTGTTTGTGTTGTCCATTATTCCCCAAACATAGTACGAGACATAAATTTATTTAGCACCTTATGGGTTCGACATGTATTATTTTAGTCCAATACTTACCCTTTTATAAATCAAACGAGTCCTAATAGTTATAGTGAATTTAAACTGTGGGATATAAAGATATAGAGGAAATAAACTTTATTCACATGTGAAAACACTTTAATGATAAATTATATTGTTGTAATTATCAATTACGAAGAATTATTGGAAGTAATGAGTTATAATGAACAATGTTATAGATGTATGAAGGTTCTTGGTGATTTTGAAAGAAAAATGAATATTTGGTTGATTAGGTTATTTGAATCTGTATAGGGTTTTTCTTGGAAAAACATAATCATTTTATATTGCCTCTCCTCCCTCGCACGAAGCACCCAATCCCATCGCTTTGCGAGGTAGTTCAAATTTAGTAAGTTCACTTCTTCCTTTCAAACTCAACAATTTCCTTAGTTTTAAAACTACAAATAAAACCTACATAACTTTTGGATTGTATTTGGCAAATACAAAACTTAAGATTTTGATATTTAAAAACAAATGAGTATAATGGTTTTTTTGTTTAATCAACATTCTAAACTCCACATTTTAGGAGGGCAACAATTGGTTAATTTGTGCGTGCACTAACAACCACCTACACCACAATATGCTTGCCCCAATCTACCCCTTGTTTCAAGAATCCATGCAACATAAACAACATTCTTCTAAATTTGTTAACCTAACGAAGACTTCGAAACAGACCCCATTCATTTTTTGCCACACTAGAAGATTCGATTTTTTCCAGTACAAACAAGACAAATGCTTCCCTTTGTGAGAGCTTAGGCCACCACAAAGAATGTTCCAGATTAAAAAATAAATATTTTGTGAGGGTTTAGGCCGCCACAAAATATTAACTTTATCAAAAATATATTTTATTAAATTCGAAATTAATACTAAAAAAATAATATTATATATAATAAATTAATATGAATATAAATTAAAATTTTAAATTAAAATTACAATATTATAATTTAATTAAAATTTAAATTAAATTTAAAATATAATAATTAAATTTAAATTTAATATGTTATATTAATAAACTAATATCAATATAAATTAAAAATTTAAATTAAAAATATAATATTACAATTTAATTATCATTAAAATTAAATTTAAAATATAATATTTAAATTATAATTATAATTAAAGATTAAATTAAAATTAAATTTAAAAATTAAAATAACTATTATATATAAAAATTAATATTAATATTAATTAAAGTAATTACTACCAAATCAAATAAAACATTCCAAAATTAATAAATCATGTCTTACAAACCAAAAATTAAACACAATAATTAACTAGGACCTGATAAATGTGTTCATAAAAACCAAAAATAAAATTATGAAATTATTCAAATACATCAATCCTCATAATAATTCATCTGATCAGCTCTACTCCCACCATCATTATTTGCTACAATGTTACCCGACGACAGAAGTCCCTTAAAAGTATTATTAATTTGTATTCGAGGAGACATCATGGTTTGAAATTGAATTTCATCTTCAATTACACCACCACTACTCGAAGAAGGAGCCGTAGCTAGTTGAGGTTGATTTAAATTAGGTCTAATCAAGCCAGTTGTTGGCATAGTTGGTCGGTATGCAGTTTGATCTAGTTGAGGTTGAGGAAGTTCATGTGAAGATGACGGAACATACTGATAATTATGAAAATATTGTTGTTGCTGAAATGTTGGTTGTTGTTATTATTGGAAGGCAGAGTGCAGAGGATCCTGGTGTTGCTGTTGGAAATTTGGAGGTGGTTGCTGCTGCTGGGAGTATTGAGAGTAATTTTGTTGCTACTGTAATAGTGGTTGTTGATGCAAGTATTGAGGCCGAGGCGTGAACTACTGATGAAACACAAGAGGAAATGAAAATTGTTGCTGCTACTGATGCTGCTCTTGAAACTTTTGTTTCCATTCCTCATTCAATTTATCAATTGCTGCTTGTATCAGCTATTGTGTCTTTTCTTCTTGCTCACTTGCTCATTACTCCTTTAAATGGTCAAGATTATCTATCGATAGACGATGAGATCGATCCGTACTAGCATAAAAAGAATACATCTCAGTCTGAATATAGCCTGTTGGACCTTTCACAAATGTTGATCATAAACTACCGACACCCAACACACGCCCTTTGTACTTGCCACCACTAATTTTCATAAAACTTGTGGTTTCATATTGTTTCCGCTACACTGGACTAGCTCGTTGAGCATGAGGAAGAGTAGCTTGACAATCATCCCATTCTTTCTTGACTTGTTGAAGTTATTCCTATATAAAAAGTAAAAAAATTAAAAATTAAAATAGTTAATTAATATATAATAATTTAGAGGGATAATTAATATATAATAATTAAGATATAATAATTACCTGAATCATTTGTGATAATCCATCAGTATACTCATTTGTTTCAAGATTAACATAAAGATAGCGATGTATCTCTGCCAGAGTGACCTCCCTTCCAAGTTGCTTTTCCTAAAATATTAAATTAATGTCAAGTTTATAAGTTGGTTAAATTAATAGATATATATTATAAATAGTAATTATCATATAATATTAAATTTCTCCAGCAGACATGGAACCTCCCTTATCAGTACTGGTACCCTTCTCAAATGCTCTATTAATCTTTGCTTTTTCTCTCTTTTGTTTGTAAGCATATGTGTTCCATTTCCTCCACAAAGCACTCTAAACATTTTCACCAATCCAATTCAGTTGTTTTTCCTCGCCCTTATTATGTGCGTATGCCAACATACATGACAAACACTTGGAAAAACGATGGTCAAAAGAAGTCAAAACTGCAACATCATGCTCTCTTTTCCATGTACATTTAGTCTGTTGTTTGTTTATATTTAAAAAATATTAAAAATACAATTAAATTAAGCAATCAAATGTATAATTAGTAATTAAATAAATTAATCTAATCACTTACTTTGAAACAATGTAAAAATTGATCAACTTCACTAAATTGAGGTGTCTTATCCTCTTTTATCTCACCCCAAGACAACCATGATTTTTTATATTTCTCTTGTATGACCTCAACAATTGCCTTTGCAGATGATTTAAAAGGAAGATATCTTCAAAGTTTACATGAAAATTAAATATAAAAATGAATTAATAGAATAATGTAACATGCAATAGTGAAATATTTAACAATCATAATTTAAAATAGTTTACATATCCATCTTCTTCTGGAAGGATGACAATGCGGTTGTAGCAATCAGCACATCTGGGTTCTATTATTTCGTCTATGGTATAAGGCTCTATAGGGACCTCAGGATATAGAGGAATAGCTCAACCACTAGTACCAATCGACGGCATCGACATGAGAGATGGATCATTAACAGCACGTGGTTTAGCAACTTTTTTCTTATCACGTGATGTTTTGCATATTCCTCGTATTCCCATCGTTCCCGTTCCTCCTGATCCTTTCGATCCTCTTGATCCTCCTACTCCCGACATCGAAGCCATGTCTATATATATATATATATGTGTGTGTGTGTGTGTGTGTGTGTGTGTGTACAATTAACATAAATTAATAATAAAATATACATAAATAAATTATAAACAAACATAAATAAAGAAATATATATATATATATATATATATATGCACACACACACATATAATGGGTAATTAATTAATTGTCTTCGTCATCGTCGTCGTCATTTGATGAGCGAATTAAGTCAATGTCTTCATCATTCTCTAATTTTTCTATTTCTTATTCATCAACTTCTTCTCCATTGTTTGACTGATGACAAAGTTGACTAATAGTCTCATCTCCAATCACATGATCCAAATTTGACATTTCATCCATTTGATATGCAACTTCTCCATTTTGACCTACTTCAACTTCTTCTATTTCACTCGTTGGTCTTGTTTTGATTGCAGCACACCAACCTTGTTTGCTTCTGATAGTTGATGGATAAGGAACATAATACACTTGTCTTACATTATGGGCCAAGGCAAATGGATCAAACCGTGGATATTTTTTGCTCATATGAATGTCTACAGTGTTGGATATGAAATTGATCTTAGTTCCTCTACTAGATGGATCAAACCACTTATAGTAAAAACAACATCACTTTTTTCACATAATCTAGGCACGTATAGTCAATTTCGTAAATACACTCAATTATGCCGTAGAAATCTTCTACTACACCACTAGCAAACACACTTTTCATACAGACTCCACTATTAATTGTTTCTTTTCCTTCGATCCAACATTTAGTGTGAAATTTGTATCCATTAACGTAATAGGTGTGCCATTCTTTAAAACTTCTACTCAGGCCCATAGATAAGTGCCTCAAGTGGATGTTGATAGGAGTTTATTCTTCGAGATGTACTTGTTATTGAAACCATAATGGGAAATTTGAATGTATATCAACAGATGATTGTCCTGTAGTTAAAAATGCCCTAATCGATGACCATATATATGGTGAGTATCAATTTAATCATATAAATATAATCAAAAAGAAGAGGAATTTAAAACGTACTCAATGTATGGTTTAACTTCAGTGCACTTAATCAAAACGTGAACATGTGCCGCATTAGATAATTTGTCACTTGGCCAGAAAATCAGAAAATCTCTACCAACATGATGATCAGACAAGCAAAAAAATGATAAAGCATGTGGATGACATATAACACTATCAGTAGTGTGTCTTCCGTTAACTGGTGACAATGTTTCGTTGTTGAAATAATGAGAACAAAAGTTTGTTGTTTCATGGTTTAGGTAAGATGAAAAAATTGAGCCCTCAACTCTAGCATTATTTTTCACCGACCGTTTTGAATAACCCATGAACCTATAATATAAAAAGAGATGTAGAATAAGCTCCATGTATATATATATATATACACATGTGTGTGTGTGTGTTGAAAATCAAGTATATGTATATATGTATGTATATCACCTTTCAAATGGATACATTCATCTATACTGAACTGGTCCACCAAACCTAGCTTCACTTGCAAGATGCACTGAGAGATGCTCCATGGAATCAAAATACCCAAGAGGGATTACTTTCTCCAACTTAAATAGAATCATCGGAATGTCATTTTCCATCTTGATGAGATCTTTATCAATGAGTGTTGAAGAACACAAATTCTTGAAATATTGACTGACTTTAATAAGAGGGTTTAATACATGTGTCGGTAAAGCACTAAAGGTAATAGGAAGTAAACACTCTAAAAATATATGACAATCATGACTTTTCATCCCATGCATCCTCCCATTTTCCAAATCAGCACATCTTGCCAAATTAGAACAATAACCATCAGGCATCTTCAACTCTTTGATCCAACAATAAATAGATTTGGCTTCATTAGTAGATAAACTTTAATTCGCACGAGGTTTTAGGGTCTTGCCATCTGCAATATATACCTATGTCTTTTCTAGCTTTGTCATTATCTTTTGTTTTCCCTTTCACATTCATCACAATATTAAATATGTTGTCAAAGAAATTTTTCTCGATATGCATAACATCGAGATTATGTCTCAAAAGATTATCTTTCCAATACTGTAGATCCCAAAAAATACATCTTTTTGTCCAATTGTACCATTGTCCGTAACCTTGTGGTTTACAAGCCACACCATTAACAACATGTACCTTTGGCATATCTTTTACTTTATTCCAAACTTGTTCTGATGTCAACTTAAGGAGGTCCTAGACTTTCTGCATAGCCCTTCATAAATGTAGCTTTGTTCCTTCTAAATGCAAGATCAACATGTAATACCCTATGATTGGAGTCAAACCACGACGTCTTCCCACCAAATTTTAAAGTAAATGCTTTTGTATCTTCCATACAAATAGGACAAGCTACTTTACCATGGGTGTGCCCCATCCTGACAACATCCCATAAGCGGGGAAGTCATTAATGGTTCACATCAAAGAAGCTCTCATTATAAAATTTTCTCTCCGAGCAATATCATATGTTACCGCAACCTCTTCAAATCGTCAATCAAAGGTTGTAAAAAAATATCAATACCAGTTGTAGGATTAGAAGGACTTGGTATCACAACAGCTAAGAACATATAAGGTTTATACATACACATATCAGGAGGAAGATTGTAAGGAGTAACAATAATCGACCAACAAGAATAAGGAGTAGACGATGCTTGCATGTAAGGCGTAAATCCATCTAAGGATAATCCAAGTCTTACATTGCGTGGATCTGACGCAAAATCAGGATGCATTTGATCAAAGTGTTTCCATGCCTGACCATCAGACGAATGTCGCAAGTCACCTAAATTTCTTCTATTTTCATAATGTCACTTCATCTTTCCTGCAGTTTGTATTGATGCAAACATTATTGGCAATCTTGATACAATAGGTAGGTAAAACATTGCTTTCCTTGGAATTGATTTTCCCCTACTTACCCTAGAGTTATTCATTTGGTGATACCTTGGTTGTTGACAAAACTTACATTCAACTAAGTTGGCATCATTTATACCAAATTCATTGTCACAATACAACATGCAACTTTTAACACAAAAATCAATCCTCTTGACACCTAATCCTAACTTTGACACTAACCGTTTAACATCATAATAACTTTACGGCAAACCATCTCTAACAGGTATTGCGTCTAAGATCATTTTAGTCATCAAATCCAAAGCTAAATCAGGAACATGAAATTGAGACTTTAGACCTAATAGTCTAATACACATTGATAACTTTGAGTTTGGAGATCCTTCAAACAATAGTTTATTTGTCTCTTTCAAAGGACCATAAAATCTCAGAGCTTCTTCATTCAGAAGTCCATCGGTATCGTCATATTGATCTTCATTGAATGACAAATTAACCCCAACAGCATCCGAAATCATATCAGTCACCACCTCAAAGTGTTGATATTTATAATAATCTATACCTAATATGTTAGTACTACTTGAAGGACCTATGTTATTCTCCACATATGTACTAGTATTAGGCGTCGCCATAGACTCTTCCCCATTATTAGTCCAAATATAGTAGTTAGGCATAAATCCATCTGCATATAAATGCACTCTTATTTCATCTTCACTTTTAAACCGTCTACATCGACATAAACCACATGGACATCTCATTCCCCCTTTATCTTCGACAATTTTCTATACTCTTGCAAAATTGAGAAAGTCTTCAACGTTGTTAGCAAAACGTTATTTAAGACCCTTCCTTCTAGGAAAATTTCTATTGTACATCCAACTACGGTCTATATCCAAATATATATGTGTGTATATATATATATATATCAATGTTTTATATATTAATTGCTTCATTTTTTAAAAGCATTATATACAAATTTTGACGTACTTTATATGTCAATTAGGGGAGCATTTGCAAACAATATAATAAATTATTATCAAGAGTATAATAATATAAAACGGAAATAAAATTTTAAATGATGTTTAATGAAATTTTTCAAAAATAAAGACGGTTAAAGTATATAAATTTTTTGCACTAACTCAACTACAACTCTTTTTAATAACTAACAAAAAATATTAATATCATCAATTTTAATAATGTTTTTTTTTTTAAATAGTTATATTAAAATCAATAAGTTTTACATGTGTTTCAAATTTGTATTTATCATATATTATGTAAACAACATAATTACTATTTTTTTTATAAATAAATCTATAATAACACATATTTTACTAATCTATATTTTAAAAATAATATAAATATATTTATAATATCACATACATATTTTACTAATCTAAATTTCAAATGTATAAAATACTAACTTGATGTCGGGTAGTGTCTGACTTGAAGCTTTCACAGAGATGAGAACTCTTCGAAGTAAACACAATATCACCACTGTCAAAATGAAAATTCAATAATATTAATTACATAAATAAATTCAAATAAAAATTAATATAAAAAACTAAATATATAATATAATATAAACTTACCAAAATTCAAGATGATAAAGAACAAGCTTGGAGGAATAATTTTTGTAGAGAGAAGGTGGAGAGAAAATTTAGAAAGAAGGTTTAGAGAGAAGGTAGAAGTGAAAAATGATAAGAGAAGTGGAGTGATATTTATAGAAAATGGTTGATCCTTTGTGGCAGCCAAAGCAGCCACAATGTGTGCAACACCCCGATTTTCAAAGCGAGGGTGTATCTTTTTCAAAACAAATTACAATAAAACAGAGAAATAAATAAGGTAACACCTTTGGATAAATAATTAAGTCATTATAATTTACAAGCAGTGGAAAAGTTTCTCGAAATATGAATCCAAAATATTTACATATCAAAAAGTGGTACATGTAATCCCATTGAAAATAACATGGCATGCTGACAATATTAGTATAGATACAGTCTTCCAATTTAAAATAAACACAATACAAAAGGAAAACATATGTTCCCTCTATGCCAACCTAATCTGATCATTCTACAAAATAAACTAAACACCCTGAGTGATCTCCATGCGCCCCGTAAGATCCTGCTAACATAGCTCCAGTCAGGCATTCCCATCTACATCCCCATCCGCAGGGTACGAACCGGTAGGATCGTCCTATCTCTCATCTGAGGGCAAAGCCCAGATTTTCACAATAGTTGTAAAGGGTCACCAACCGAAATTAACAGTTAAAACATAACATTTAAGTTTTTAAATGCACAAATAACCTTTCAACTTAGCATGCACCTTAAAAGGGTTTCCATATGCTAAAAGTTCATATAATGCTTGCCAAATAAAAAGGAAGTCAAAATAAGTCTTAAATCAATCAAGTAATAAACAAGTGACCAACCCATTGATGAACCAATTGAGCAATTGATCATCTAACTCAAAATAAGAATTTCCACTAAACCAATCGATTGGGAAATCGATTTGGATGAAGGGTTTTAGTGAAAATTGAACTCTGGGCTTAAATCAATCGATTGGGAAATCGATTGAATGAATAATTGAGCCCTTTGTGTTAAAGCCAATCGATTGGGAAATCGATTTCCTTAGGGTTTTTCGTGAAAACTGTACTCTAGGCTTAATTCAATCGATTGGGAAATCGATTGAATGAATGACTGAGCCCTTGTATTAAAGCCAATCGATTTCAAAATCGATTTGGTCAAAATGGCTGAGCTCCTGTAATGAATCCAATCGATTGCCAAATCGATTTGAGGAATAGCTTTTAATAGAATCAATTTGGGAATCGATTTCCCTGCATGTTTTTCTTAAAACTACATAAAGTAACTCAAACACATTCACACACAACTCCAAAACATAACACTTAGCAATTTCCACACAATTACCACAACAACTTGAGTTTCGAAATAGTTTTATAATCAATTACACTTACACACGATTTGTTCCAAAACATAACACTTAGTAAAATCATCACAATCACAATGACATCTCAAGTTCAAACACTCAATCATACACTTGAATGAAACACGACTCGTGCGTCAAGCACCCTAATGCAATGCGTATATGCCAAAATGCATGGACTCAGAATTCCAAACAAAAACCCTCCTCGAAGGGCCGTAAATTATAATTGTACCGCCTATCGCAAGCCA
This sequence comes from Cicer judaicum, assembly GCA_037974835.1. Lineage (NCBI taxonomy): Eukaryota > Viridiplantae > Streptophyta > Magnoliopsida > Fabales > Fabaceae > Cicer > Cicer judaicum. Next base: position 1,002,375 of record JBBPBS010000235.1, on the reverse strand, counting down.
AAGTACCAATTACCGAGGTGCCACCTATCACGGGTCAGCACGATTTACTAAACAGCGTAAATCGTAAACGTACCACCTATCATGGATCAGTACTGTTTACCGAGGTGCCACTTATCACAGATCAGTACTTTTCACGACAACATTAAGTAAACGCCGACATTAAGAGATTCCCCATTCTTAATACTCGTTTAACTCTAAAGGTTTTCAAATTCCAAATTCAATCCACAATTTGCACCAAAACACAACAATTCATTTCTCCACAAAATTCAACCATACACATATCATCACAACATACCACTCAAAATCATACATACATGAGTTAAATTCATTTTCCACGAAACATTCATCAATATCACCAAAACCTAACTCTAACATTTTACTCATAAAGCCTTAGATTCATTTTCCCCCAAATCAACACTCTAACCCTAACAAAATTCGTTTCCACACAACCACAGATAAGTCCCCAAATGCAAACTAAAAAGTGGAAGGAGCCCTTACCTTCACGTTAGCTTTAACGTGCGATTACGGTATCGCGAGTAAATCCGATAAAATCTCCGCTCGCGATGTCGCTTCCAAAGTTGGTTCCCTAACACCGTAGTGTGGTGGTGAGCAACTTTCCCTTCTATATCTTCGCGAAACGAAGCTTAGATCTAGATGAAACGTGGAAGTTTGTGTTTGACGGTTTTGAAATCTCTAACTCCGTTTTCGAATCCGGGAAGAAGGAAGAAGCTGGAAATTGTTCTTTCTCACCCACTAAGCCTTTGGTTTCTTTTCTTGAACTAAAAGAAGCAACGAAAATGGAAGAAAGGGATGGAAGGAGATGTGTGGGTCACGAGGCAGGGGAGGAGGAAGAAAAGTTTTCTTTCTTGTTTCCTTTTCTTTCCTTTTTCCTTTTTCCTTTCTTTTTTCACTTTCCTTTCTTTTTCCTTTCCTCCTATTTCCCTCCAACCATATATATATATATATTACTTACAATATATACATATATATTTATATATTAATATATTATAATTAAAACCAAACCAACAAATATCTAACAACTCTTACACCCATCACTTCATTCCCATCATAATCCAATTTAATAAAAATATCTACTCTCGTCGCAACTCAATTGACAGGTACAACTTTCAGCAACCCGAGATATTTTTAACAAAATTGTCTGGTATTAAATTCTTTGTAACGTAATTAAATTATTCTCCCACAAATAATTTTAATCCAATTTCCAAAAATATATCTTCGGCATTTAACTCACTAAATATTAATAACTTTGGCTAAAAAGCCTCCGAGTTCAATACCAAAATACACTAAAATACATAAAGTATAATTTAAAATTATGGGTCTTACAATGTGCAATGGATCTATGGATTTGGTGGCGGCCAAAACAGTTAGAAAGGCAGGCGTTTGTGGTGGCCACAAATGGCAGCAGAACTATGGGAATTTGTAGCGACCTTTCAGCCACAAAGGGTAACGGCTCTAAGCGTTTGTGATGGCCTAGGCGGCCACAAATGGCTTGCCTTTGTGGCAGCCTTTACCCTCACAGAGGGTTGATTTTGTGGCTGAAAAAGCCCTCACAAAAATCTTAAAAATTTAGCTTGATTTTGTGGCTGTCTAAGCCCTCACAAAATCACAACGTTGTGATTTTGTGAGGGTTTAGACAGCCACAAAATCCAACTGAATTTTTAAGCTTTTGTAAGGGTTTTTTCAGCCACAAATAAAGACCAATTTCAATTTTTGTATTTGTGAGGGCTTTTTAGGTCACTAATTTTTTAGGGTTTTTTTCGGCCACAAAATATTTGTAAAGTTGGACACAAATGAGGGGATTTCTTGTAGTGGCTTTGGAGGCGCCGGTACCTCAAAACAATATGCTACTTTAGTGACAGTCGGTAAGGGATCATTCACCGAAAGACGAAGCTCTGTCTCGGTCCGCCTTGAGGGCCCTGCAATCTCTCGCTCCACTAGCATAAGCCCCTTATCATTTCCACCAGTCCCTGGTCTAACCTCTGTATCCTCAGCTCCCACGGTAGTCTCCGCCTCAACTCTAACTGAGGAATCTTTCGCATCTTCCCAAGCTCCACTCATCCCAAACACCAATCTAGAAAGTGGAAGGAAGAAGGAAGAAGAAGGAGTGGTCACGAGGCAGGGAGGAAACGTTTTTGCTTTCACTTTTTTTAGCCTTCCTATGTTTGCTTCTCATATATATATATATATATATATATATATATATATATATTATAATTAAAACTAAACCAACAAATATCTAACAACTCTTACCCACATTACTTTTTTTAAAACTAAAATATCTACTCTCATCGCAACTCAATTGACAGATAAATTTTCAGCAACAAGTGATATTTTTAACAAAACTATCCGGTATTAAATTCTTTGTAACATAATTAAATTATTTTCTGAAAAATGATTCACCATAATTAAATAAAATTATTCATCGGCAAATAATTTTAATCGGGTCTTCAAAAAATATTTTTGGCATATAACACATAAAATACCAATAAACTTGACTAAAAAGCCTCAAATCTTCAACACAAAATTCCCCAAAAATACATAAATTAGAAATTAAAACTCAAGGAAATGCATCTGATGACATTAGAACAAGAATGTCCGTCAAAGACGACAACAAAAAGAACATGACAATGATATCTCAAAAGGATCCAAAATTGATCAAAGAAACCATAGTTGATAACTCATTGGTTGAAGCAATGCAAGAAAAACTTCTCCTATTTGAGAAAAACCAAGTCTGGACAATTGTTCAAAATCCCCAAACTCAAAAAATTATTGGCAAAAGGGTGTTCAAAAACAAACTAGATGAAGACGGAAAAATAATAAGAAATAAAGCAAGACTTGTTGCTCAAGGTTATAATCAACAAGAAAGTATTAATTATGATGAAACATTTGTTCAAAATCCCCAAACTCAAAAAATTATTGGCAAAAGGGTGTTCAAAAACAAACTAGATGAAGACGGAAAAATAATAAGAAATAAAGCAAGACTTGTTGCTCAAGGTTATAATCAACAAGAAAGTATTAATTATGATGAAACATTTGTTCCAATTGCAAGGTTATAAGCAATAAGATCCTTCTTCCATATGCATCTCGGAAACTTATTAAACTTTTTCAAATGGATGTTCAAAGTGTCTTTTAAATGGTTTTATAAATGAACAAGTATATGTTCATCAAGCTCTTGGTTTTAAAGATAAAAAGACACCAAACCATATCTTTAAACTTATTAAAGCTCTTTACGAACTGAAATACTAAGTTCATTTTTTTTATCAAAAATGATTTCTCCAAAGGCAACATTGTGACTACACTTTTTTAAAAAAATGATAAAACCGATTTATTAATTGTTCAAGTGTATAATGATGATATCATCTTTGGATCAACAAATGAAAAAATGTGTAAAGAATTTTCGAATCTTATACAAGTGAATTTGAAATGAGCATGAGGGAAAAATTGAGATTTTTTTTCTTGGCTTGCAAATCAGATAATATGAAGATGGAATTTTTATTTCTCAAGAAAAATATATCAAAGATCTTCTAAAAAAGTACAAAATGAATGAAGTCAAAATAATGACAATTCTCATGCATCCATCTTCAAACTTGGAGAAAGATGAACATGGAAAAACCATTTATAAATAAGAATATAGATGAATGATATGTTAACTATTATACATAACTGCTAGCAGACCAAATACTATTTTTCCAATAGGATTATGTGCTAGATTTCAATATCTACCTAAAGAATCTCATCTATTTGTAGTAAAAATAATTTTCGATATCTTATTAGTAATACTGATTTTGGCCTTTGGTATAGCAAGGGAATACATTTTAATCTTGTAGCCTATTGTGATATTGATTATGTTGAGGATAAAATTGAAAGAAAAAACACAAGTGGAGCATCTTATTTTCTTGGAGATGCCATGATAAGCTAGTCATGCAGAAAACAAAATACAATTGCTCTCTCAACAAGTGGAGCTAAATATGTCTCAACTACAAATTGTTGTTCTCAAGTCTTACGGATAAAAAATCAACTTGAAGACTTTTCTATAAGTTACACAAGTGTTCCAAATTACTATGACAATACAAATGCAATAATTTTGTCGAAAAACCCCATTCAACACTCAAGATCAATACATATTGAAATAAAAGATCATTTCATTAGAGATCATGTTAACTAGAAATAAATTGAATTAATTTTTAATGACACTAAAAATCAACTTGTTGACATCTTCACAAAACTCTAGTGGAAGGTCATTTGATTTTACTTAAGAAAAGTTGAAAATTATTAAAAATCTAAATAACCTCCTTGGCAAAATCTGACCAGAACGTTCTGTTCAATACGAAGAACGGTCTATGTTTCCTTCTACTTCGCATCCTTCTTCTTTTTTCAGAGTATAAGTTTTAAAATACATGTTTTTGATGAAGACAAAGACCAACGATTATGATCAAGGCAACAAGCTCAAAAAGAAGTTCAAATATCTTTGATAAACATTAATTTCAAACATATTAGATGTTTAAATGTACAGGTAAATGATACAACCAATAGGTCAAATACATGAGAACCATTCATATTTACATATGCATATAAAGTATTTTCAAAAGTCAAAATAACATTAACAAAGTCTTAAAACTATTATTTGTGACAAAATACAAAGTTGTATTCGAATACAGCTTAGTGTACTCGAATACAGACAGCAAGTTAGTAGCTAAACCTTCAAATCAATATTCGACTACGACCTGTTGTAGTCGAATACAAAGCAAGTTAGTGACAAAATTCACAAATCTGTATTCGACTACGACCTGCTGTGGTCGAATACAAAGCAAGTCAGTGGAAAATTTCACGAATCTGTATTCGACTACATGAAAGGTGTATTCGAATACTAGGTGAAAATTTTGAATAAATCTGAATGTTACAAAGAGGTGTATTCGAATACACACATCATGTATTCGAATACAACTGGAAGCAATACAATTTTTCAGTTCTGAAATGGCTCCAGATCATTGTATTTGTTCATTAAACCTCTTGGATCATTGGCCACAAATCTGAAGAGATGTTTATGGAGTATAAATACACCACAACTTCAGATCAAACACTTCACAATCCTTGAATCAGTACCTTATTAAGAAAAATGCCATAAAAAAGAAAGACTTCTAAAAGGCATGCATAGCTTTGGAAGACAACAAAGTGAGTTCAGCTTTAGAAACAGAAAGTGAAGAATTCGCTAATGTTGCATTGATGGCATCGCATCAATCAAATGATGAAGAATAGGTTAGTAACATAAACTCCCCTCATCATAATAAAACTAATAGTGAATTGATTATATAGTATAATGATGCTCCAAACGCTATTAAGGAACTACTTATTGAATGTAAAAATCTATTTAAACTAGTGTCAACACAAAAGAAACAAATCTCAAGTCTTCAAGAAAAAATTGACATTATGGAAAAGAATTCTGAAAAACTAAAACAGAATTTTACATGCAATAAATGTGAATAAGACCATTTTTGTTAAAGCAAGTAATCAATCCAATCAAGAAAATATTATAATTATGAAAAAGGATCATCATTATAAAGAGAGAATTATTCAAAATAAATCTCAAACACATGCTACTAAAAATAGATTTGCTCCAACTTATTCTTATTATGGTCTTAATGGTCATACACCTAATGCATGTCACATTAGAAACATTAGTCTTCCAAAAGGGCATTATGTGTCCTAACCATCAAGGACCCAAAGCACATTGGGTACCCAATAAAATATGATTTTAATTTTGTAGGTATGCATATAAAGTACCTCAAATATGTGGTACTTAGATAATGGATGCTCTAAACATATGACAGTTTATGTAACAAAATTTTCAATCTTAACTCTTGAATCAAAGGGACATGTGGTCTATGGAGACAACAACAAAAGAAAAATTTTAGGCATTGGAAAAGTTGGTACAGCCCCGTCCCCCTCAATTGAAGATGTCTTATATGTTGAAGGTCTAAAACACAATCTCATAAGCATTAGCCAGCTTTGCGACAAAGGATACAAGATAGCCTTCAACAAAGATGAGTGCATCATTCAAAATGAAGTTACAAATGAAATTCAAGTTATCGGTAAGCGTTTCAAAAACATCTTTATACTTAAAAATGAAATGTCTTTTGGTAAGCGACAATAATGATGCATAGCTATGGCATAAAAGAATTGCACATATTCACATGGATCATTTAAACAAATTGATCAAGCATGATCTTGTGGTAGGCTTACCAAAAATGAAATTTATAAAGGATATATTGTGTGACGTATGTCAAAAAGGTAAGAAAATAAAGAGTTCTTTCAAACCTAAAAATGTCATTTCAACTTCTAGACCACTTCAATTGATACATATAGACTTCTTTGGTCCATTAACTCATATGGACTAGTAACTGTTGATGATTATTCAAGGTTCACTTGGACCTTATTTTTTCCCAGTAAAAATGAAGCTTTTAAAGCATTTAAAAACTATGCCAAGCTAGTCCAAAATGAACAATCAACCAAAATTGTATCAATTAGAAGTGATCATGGAAGAGAATTTCAAAATACTTCCTTTGAAGAATTTTGTGAAGAAAATGGAATTTTCCACAATTTTTCTGCACCTATAACACAACAACAAAATGGGGTTGTTGAGAGAAATAATAGATCTTTGGTAGAGCTCACAAGGACTATGCTAAGCGACTCAAACCTATCAAAATATTTTTGAACAGATGATGTAAACACATCATGCTATGTTTCCAATCGAGTAATCATTCGGCTGATTCTTAAGAAAACTCTGTATGAACTCTACAAAGAAAGAACGCCCAATATCTCTCACTTCCACATTTTTAGGTGTAAGTGTTTCGTGCTAAACAATGATAAACACAACCTTGAAAATTCGATGAAAAAGCATATGAAGGTATCTTTATCGGTTACTCTTTATCTAGTAAAGCTTTTAGAATCTTCAATAAAAGAACTTTATTAGTTGAAGAATCAATGAATGTAACTTTTGATGAAACTAACCCCATAAAAGAGGACAATAATATTTCTTATGATTATGATGATTTTGAAAGCAATGATACAAACAAAGAACATCAAATTGATCAACAAAGTCAAGAAAGTGAAGTCAACATTGAAAAGCAAAATGATGATCTTCATAAAGAATGGAGAACCCATAGATATCACCCAATTGATAACATCATAGGTGATATCAACAAAGGAGTCATAACTAGGTTAAAACTACAAGATGCTTGCTTAAACATGGCATTTGTTTCTCAAATCGAACCCTCCAAAATTGGTGAAGCACTTAAAGATGATCAATGGATACTTGTCATACAAGAAGAACTCAATCAATTCAAGAAAAGCAAAGTATGGGAACTTGTTCCTAATCTTGGAAATAAACACATCATTGGTACAAAATGGGTGTTTAAAAATAAGCTTGATGAGAATGGTATAATTTTCCGCAACAAAGTAAGATTGGTCGCTCAAGGATACAATCAAGAGGAAGGGATTGATTTTGACGAAACATTTGCTCCAATAGCAAGATTAGAAGTCATACGTTTACTACTTGCTTATGCTTGCTCTATGAACTTTGAACTATTCCAAATGGATGTGAAGAGTGACTTTCTCAATGGATACATTAATGAAGAAGTATATGTCAAACAGCCACCTAGTTTTGAAGACTCCAAAAATCTCACATGTTTTCAAGTTAAAAAAGGTTCTCTATGGTCTTAAACAAGCTCCAAGAGCTTGGTATGATAGATTAAGCACCTTCCTATACGACCGAGGATTTGAAAAAGGGAAAGTCGATAAGACATTATTTGTTAAAAGAGATAATGGTCACATTTTATTGGTCCAAATCTACGTTGATGATATAATATTCATATCAACAAACAATGACATATGTGAATAATTCTCTTCAATAATGCAAGGAGAATTTGAAATGTCCATGATGGGAAAATTAAACTATTTTCTTGGCCTTCACATCAAGCAACTCGAGCATGGAATCTTCATAAATCAGGAAAAGTATTGCAAAGAATTACTCAAAAGAATTGAAATGGAAAACTGCAAGGAAAGTGTGACTCCAATGGGCTCCAGAACCTCTGTTGATAAAGATGAATCGGGTATTTCAATAGACATATCAAAATACAGAGGTATGATTGGATCTTTATTATATCTAACGGCCAGCCAGCCATATATTATGTTTAGTGTATGTTTGTGTAGTCTAGTTGGATATTCTGATTCAGATTATGCAGGATGCAAAACGGATCGTTAGAGCACAAGCGGAACTTGCCATATCTTAGGTAATGCATTAGTATCATGGTCCTGTAAAAAGCAAGCTTGTGTTGCACTTAGCATTGTTGAAGCTGAATACATAGCAGCAGGAAGTCGATGTGCCCAGATTCTTTGGCTCAAACAGCAATTACATGACTATGGACTTTATCTCGGATGCATTCCACTAAGATGTGACAACACAAGTGCAATAAACATCTCAAAGAATCCAATCATGCACTCTCAAACTAAACACATCGATATACATCATCACTTTATGCGCGATTATGTGCTCAAAGGTAATGTTGAGATAACGTGTGTGGATAACACAATCAATTAGCTGGCATCTTTACAAAACCTTTACCTAAAGACTCATTTTAGAAGATACGAAGAGAACTTGGCATTTTAAATGAAAACGATCTCTAAAAATTGCAAGGTACATATAAATTTGTCATCACTCTTCAAGTTCTAAAAATTCCTCTTGATAAATTTTTAGCATTCATTCCTTAATATTTATCTTCTCTTAATATATTAATATATGCCTTACATGTTTTAATTTCTGTGAAAAAATTAGTGTTTTAAGCAAAAATTCGATTATGTAGCCGAATACAAAATGACTGTATTCGAATACATGCTTTTCCAGAAATTCTTGTATTTGAATACAACTCATGTGTAGTCGAATACACATTCGCAGAACAATGTGTATTCGAATACAACCAGAATGTAGTCGACTACACCTTCGCATTTTTGCCCAAATATAAATGTTGCTTCACATTTTTAGGATTATTTTTACACTTGGTAGTCGAATACAATCATAAGCTTCCTTCCAATCCTCCTTCCACCAAGTTACCCATTCAACCAACCTTGCAAACTACATCAATCTTTACTCCATTGTTGTCATTCAAAATCAGATTTCTCACATTTGTCCACATTTCATCTCAAACCCATTTTTCACCAAAACTGTAAAAACCTCTTTTCTCAACATGGATGCACACAAACGAGGACCAAGAACCAAGCATGCATTAGTGGATCCCTCATGAAATCAAACAAAGAATCCAAATATCACATATTTATCCCGGCTTCTACACACAGCGAAAGAAATCGAACGGTTTTGCATACTCTACTTTCACAAGAGACTTGTCATTCCAAAATTTGGTACTTTGAATTCTTTTTCTGCTTTTAAATTCCCTGCATTGCTTAAAGCCCATCATGTTGAAGAATTTATTGGTCACAAAGGTCATGTCTATCCTGATTTAGTTAGGGTTTTTTATTGTAATCTCACGCAAGATGGAAATGTGCTAGTGTCTCGCGTCAAAGGTAAAACCATTTGATTAACCACCAAAACCATTGGAGAAATCTTGAACCTTCCCTTTGAAGGACAAAAACTTTGTCCCAACAACTATTGTAAATGGGCTGCTATTTCTAAATATGATGCTTATGTTGCATTATGTTGGTATAACAAATGCACAATGGAACAAAAGAGGACTCAGGCTGGTTCAAAATATGCGCATCAGTGGTACAGAGTTGGGAATCTTACCATTGATTATCGCCTTCTGCACTACTTTCTCAGTTACATTTTGGTTCCAAAGGCTAGAAATTACTCCCAAATTTTGGATTTTGAATTACATATTATGTACATTATGTATAAAGGATGTCCACTAAATTGGGCATATTTTGTTAAATCTGTAATGTTTAGGTCAAGAGAAGCAATTGATTTACCATATGCTAAAGAAGTTTCTTGGATTTTGGAACACGTTGGGGTGGATTCCTCTAAAGAAGTCATGTATACACCCACAAAGGAAAACTTGTTGGACTTAGGTGTCCTGCCTAGCATGAGGATTGTATGAGGAGCTTTAGTCATTTGTGCATAAAGGTGGCCTTGGTCAAACATCTTATGCTGCTCAAGAAGACACTATTGGCCCCTCAAATGTTGCTGCCCCAGCTGACGATGATGGCGAGGAAACAACCTCTGATGATGAGCAATTTTCAAATCACATGGTCATGAGCAGACTTGACTCCTTACAGACCTTCATCACAGCTCAATTCCAAAATTTGACCACCTCCATCGATACTCGCTTTCAAACCATTGAAACTATTATTGCTCACAACCATGAAGCCTTATCTCGAGACATTAGTAGTTTATCTGACAAGCTTGATCATTTTCACCTCCCGCCAGATGTTGACATGTAGTTCGACACTAGGATTCTATTTGTAATGCTTTCAAGTACTGCCTTATATTTTGTTATGCCTTGTAGTTGGTTTCATGTACTACTTTGTAGTTTGTCTTCTGTACTGTTTTATGATTCCAAACTGGTTTACTATATCTTCGTTTATGATGTACTTCATTGAACATGACTCCAGTCTTAATTATGTCATTTTGTTTTGCTTCCAATGTGTGATTTTTTTCCCTGTTATTAGTGTTTATATGCTTGAACTTGTATGTTTTTATATTTTTCCTTCTTTTTGATCATGTCAAAAGGAGGAGAAAATTTGGTATTGTTGTGTCTTTAAAAACCATATAGGTCCCCAAATAATTTTTCACATAGATCACATATATTCAAGATCAATGGGGGAGCACGCATAAATTACGGGGGAGCAATGATTAGAATGGTGCAATCTCTCCAAAAAAAACAACAACAACGTTTCGTCATAATTAAAAACGGGGAGAATGTAAAATACATGTTTTTGATGAAGACAAAGACCAACGATTATGATCAAGGAAACAAGCTCAAAAAGAAGTTCAAATATCTTTGATAAACATTAATTTCAAACATATTAGATGTTTAAATGTACAGGTAAATGATACAACCAATAGGTCAAATACATGAGAACCATTCATATTTACATATGCATATAAAGTATTTTCAAAAGTCAAAATTACATTAACAAAATCTTAAAACTATTATTTGTGACAAAATACAAAGTTGTATTTGAATACATCATAGTGTATTCGAATACAGACAGCAAGTCAGTAGCTAAATCTTTAAATCGGTATTCGACTACGACCTGATGTAGTCGAATACAAAGCAAGTCAGTGACAAAATTCACGAATTTGTATTCGACTACGACCTGTTGTAGTCGAATACAAAGCAAGTCAGTGGCAAATTTCACGAATCTGTATTCGACTACATGAAAGGTGTATTCGAATACTAGGTGAAAATTTTGAATAAATCTGAAAGTTACAAAGAGGTGTATTCGAATACACACATCCTATATTCGAATACAACTGGAAGCAATACAATTTTTCAGATCTGAAATGGCTCCAAATCATTGCATTTGTTCATCGTTGGCCACGAATCTGAAGAGATGTTTATGGAGTATAAATACACCATAACTTCAGATCAAACACTACACAATCCTTGAATCAATACCTTGAATAACTTTGAACAAAATTTTGATTTTTTACAAAGTACTTGCATTTCATTTTCATGTCATTCAGAAAGGTTCTCAAAGTACTTGAAGTATTATTGGATTGAAATCATTATACCTCTCCTTTATCCTTATTCCAAATCATATTGTATCACTTATAAAAGAAAGTAGTACTTTCTTAAAGTAGCTAAATCTAATATAATGGTGTGTTATCTTATAAGGGGAAAGAGGATAATTCTATTGTGTACATTTAGTTAATGCATTTACTTATTATTAGCTACTATCTTAAAACAAAAAATTCAACTACCATATCGCTAAAAACAAGAAAAGCTTCTAACACCTAATCCACCCCCCTCTTAGGCGTACCTCTGTACTTACATACTTTTTAATAAAAATAAAATTTAAAAAGAGGAAGAAGGAACTTTGTAACCGCTCCCTCATTCCTTCACTTTTTCTAAAAAACGGTTACTGTAGCCTTATCATAACCTATTTTTCTTCACTTTGTGTGATCTTCTTATCCTTATCTTTATTTATTTTTCACTCATTGATCACATACCACCTAGAACTAATATGTGTTCATTTACTTCTAACATATCTAGAACATTATGGACTTTTTGTTGCAATTAAGATTGATCTTGAGTTAATTTAAATTAAGTATAGAAATTAAGATTTAAAAAAAAAAATGGATCACAATTCAAACCCCCTTCCTTGTGATTGATATTGCTACTTCACACCACACCTAAAATACTTTAAGACCATGGCTAGATTAACTTCTTCTCCGCGTTTTGTTTGGTTTCCCTCTCCCTTATTGCACTATCCTCCATTTGATTTACCTTACTTATTGGTGTATCTACAAGCCTTTTACTTGCATGCCAAAACCACCAATGGCATGACACTACCATCTTTTCAATGGTAGATGTCGCCCTAACTCTCTCTAATACTTTCATTCTTAACACTATCATGTCTTGCTTAGGTATTTTCATTTGCATAATATAGAGATTACTTTCTTATTGCCACTATACTAGCTAGCATCCAGTTTCATACAGCGTATTTATAGTTGTGAAACGCAATTTTCCCTTCCTTAAACTTGAGTTGTACTTTTGAATTTTTTTTTTTATCAATATTTTATATTACAACAATCAGATTAATTTTTCTTGAATAGGACACATCAATAAGATTATAATGAAAATTGGATAAACTTTCAATATGTTAAGGCTGATTTTTTATCATAAGTTTCATATTGGAGATTGGATAAAAGACAACAATGATCCTGAAGACCAAACCTTGGTTGTCTATCATTCCCAACATAAAGTTAAACTACAATGTCGTTCGTGCGTGCATGAAATTAGACTGCAACGTCTCTTCTTAATAACTTAACAATCAACACACATGGAGCATCTTACGCAACCAACAACAATACAATATAAGCTAGTTCCTATTTTATACACATCTGTAGTTTACTTGTAAATTATTGACGATGTCCTTCAGGCAAAGGAACCACTTTATGGAATGGAACTGTCCTTTGAGGAAGAGACCCATCTTCTTCGTCGTCATCAAACTCCAACACATAACTGTACCAATCACCACAGAATAAACAATCATAAGATAGTGACAAACAACATCTCTAACGAAAAATACAAAGGGAAGAGACTCCTCCTAATTTCATTCTTCAAAAATTAGTTAAGGGATACACTAGTTTCTGAAAATGTAAAATTCTATCCTAATATGTAAAATCCTTAAATGTCAGTCATATTAATTCGTTGACTTTGGGCACCAAGTCTTGAGAAGGACTAATACGGCCAATGTTGGTGGTTCATAGGAACTAAATAGAATTTTTTTTAACTGTTGCGGACTATTGCGTTTACTCCACTATAAATTAGTTGTGATACTTGCTTTTAGCTCTTGTATTATCAACATCAATTTGAAATATTGCAGATTAACACATTAATCAGTAATCAGTCTAACTTAGAGACATATACAAACCTTATGACATCCTACTTCAATTGTCTTTATGTTACTATTGACAACATAACCGAAGTGAAGAGCTACCTCGTTTTTCATTAAATAAATTTATTGATATCTAATATATATTCTCTTAAATCATCAACCACTTAATTCTTACTCACTAACGAAAAAAAGAAAACATGTGTGCATTCAACACTTTTTGAAATTTGAAAGCTTTCTTTTTTAGTTGTTTTTTTCACTCTTAGAGAGGTAATAAGGAAGGTTAATAAGCTGGTCATTTTGAACGAATTAGTATTTCTATTGTCTCACATGTGTGAACCACCACAGCTTGATAAATGAATGTATACCAGTTGACATGTCAGTGAAGCTAAATGTAAAATAAAACTCATTTAGCCATTTGATGTCCCGTGATACAAATCAGTTTCATGAAAGAAATTATACTCACTCATCTGTCTTCCTCTGCACAATAGTAATATGATGGAGATTAGGCCAGAACATGCACAATACAAAAAATTTGGTTAGTATCCTGTTAGAATCATCAAAGTTATAAGTAGCGTTGATCGAGAGACTACAAATTCATCAATGTAAGGAAAATTCAACAAGTGGTCCTATTCTATGAAGGAAAAGAGAGAATAATTACCCTGCGATGGCCATGAACAACAGTTGCTTTATAAAGTGCAGTAGTTCCTGGATAGACTGCCAAAACATGTTTTCCAGGAGGAAAATCTTGGGCACTTGAAGGATCGTTACTCTTGGGGAAGGGAATGATATTTCCCATGGGAAGCTTGTATTGTCTGAATGCAGCAGAAAGAACCAATAAAATAAGCACAAGCCATTTGAATGCAGTAACAATAAGTCACAAACTTCCCAACAAATGAATTGAAGGCGTTATCAACAATAAAATCCATGTAGGAAGGATTAAATAAAAGAATGTTCCAGGTGCAATTTGTGATTGAAAAGTACAACTCAAGTTTAAGGAAGGGAAAATTGCGCTGCACAACTATAAGATCTGCAATGTTGTATGAAACTGGATGCTAGCTAGTATAGTGGCAATAAGAAAGTAATCTCTATATTATGCAAATGAAAATACCTAAGCAAGACATGATAGCATTAAGAATGAAAGTATTAGAGAGTTAGGGTAACATCTACCATTGAAAAGATGGTAGTGTCATGCCATTGGTGGTTTTGGCATGCAAGTAGAAGTCTTGTAGATGCACCAATAAGTAAGGTAAATCAAATGGAGGATAGTGCAATAAGGGAGAGGGAAACCAAACAAAACTATAGGCCAAAACATTAAAAAAAATTGAATTTAAATGGTCTGTCTTTAAATGTTTTATAGTAGGACGTTAAGTGTTGTTTGGTCCATGTTACTGATTCCACTTACTGAGAAAAGTCTTTAATTGTTGTTGCAGAAAATAAATGTACATGCAAAATTTAAACTTAAGCAAGATTAAGCAATTAACAATATAAATTTCCAAATAGGTTTACCTTTGGCCACTGCTATCTTCATCATCACCAGGTTCCTCATCAAGTACTTCAAATCTGTAAAATCAATTCACAAATAAATTAATAGAATAACGAAAAGGACAATCACAGTAAGATTCATGTCCAAAACAGGTTCTATTATTTCCATCAATAATTACAAATCATACACGGCCAAACTCAACATTTACAACGAACAAATCTGAGAAACTCAAACAGCTTAAAGTTGGCCAAATAACAAACTCATTTAGTTAGTACATCTATGCATAGTGGATCCTGAGGAGGTTTATGATTGTCCTTGTAAGCATTGAGAATAGACGAGGCCTAATTCAATCCCAAAAGCCAGCTAGAGGGGTAAGGCTTGACAGAGTATTTAGAAATAGAACTTTCACCATGTATATGGATATGGATCAGAGCTGTTATCATGTGTCTTTATAAAGAGTACTTTTGCTCTATGTATGGTATGAGAGATTGCCCTAGTATTTATCATGTGTCTTCACTTAATAGCTTAAGCTTTTGAGATAGTTGGTTCATGATATGGTATGGACTATGGAGCTTCTACAACCAAGTTATCCATATTTCAATTCTTCACACCCTGAATTTATAATAAAAATTTGAATTTTGTCAAAATGGATCTATGTATTGACCTTCCAAGCCTAAAGGGTTCACACATCGGAAGTATGTTAGAGATGTAACATAAAATCATCCATGTGTCCTCACCTAATAGGTTTGAAGAGGTTCATGATAGTTTAGGATAACCCGTTTTACAGCAATTGCAAACAAGCAAATAAGTAGGTTGAAACGATATTATTTTCATCAGTCTATATAATAGCATCTGTGCTTTGTAATTTCAAATCATCAAAAAGTATTTTGTTCTTCACAATTTATTGGTAACAAAACCTATCCAAGATATGTTATTGGACAGAGTTAGGCAAAGCCCAAATTTTAAGATGACATCAAGCTCCCAAACATTGGAGACTGTACTTCCATGTTAAACGTTAAGAGCCTAGCTGCCTTCACTGCACCTACCTGGGACTAAAGAAGGCAAAGATAGAGCAAGTTATTAGGGTTGAATTAGGCCCAGCCAATTTCTAAAACCGGCTTGCCATCCACACCACATATAGACTTGTTAGAACATTATTTGCAATATGATACTTTGCATTATACCTAATCACTTCAAGACATTAATTGATATGAGTTGCATTGACCTTTCCCATTGTTACCACTAGTTACACCCGAACATACACTCCCACCCTTATTTTTTCAGTTCTTACACACTCCCACCCCTTACTTTTTAGTTGTTCTTACACCACTACACCTTTCATTGAATAAGAACATTACTCTATTACATTATGTACAATCCTAACCGAAAGTCCCCTTATAGACAAATAGAGCAAGGAAGGTGGGTGTCATTTCCCAAACTACAATAGTGTTTGTAAAATAAGCACTAACCTCAAAGGATTTATGAAATTACACCAAATTAATTTTCCGAAAATGAATGTAGACAGATTTTTTTGATAATTTGAACTAAATGTTTGACCATTTATTTATGGAATGTATACTTACTCCTTTAATTCCTTATCAAAATGAATCACTTTTACAACAAACCACTCGTCCTTATCAGCATTACGTGGCGTGACCCTTGCTGCTACCTGAAAAGTAAGAAGACAAAACATATTAACCTAATGAATAGAACTCCAGATGCTTCATGTAAGAATATTAGAAATGAGTTTTCAGAGAAAGTGAAAGTTAATAACAGAGAAAAAGTAGTGAGACATGAGGCATCTTTGTTTTTTTTTTTTTTTTTTACTGATGAGGCATCTTTGTTGATTTTATGATTTATAAAGAACATTTTAGATCTAACTTCTGTTAACAAACAAATCCATAACAGAATTGCAACGACCGCCCAACAGCTTAGTTAACAAACTATAACATAATATCTAATAGCTGTAAGCTTAAACTAACGTAACAGACGCAGTTAAGACACACGGGCTTAATATAAGCAATGTACTATGAACATGTACAACATACTCTAACAGAAAAAAATGAACTTTATCCATAAAAAAAACATTGTGATGAATATTTACTGATTTACATTGATGAAACTCAAGGGAAATACATACCTGTTCACCCTTAAGACTGGCACAAGCCTCAAGTTGATTTCTCATACTTGGAGTTAACCTTGAAATATCTGACTCAGTCTTCACTCGTTTCCTCTTCTGCTCATTGCCTTCTGTGACAGAAGAACTGTCAGCTAGACACAGTGTATATAAACTTTAACAAAAACATGATAGCATATAGCTCAATAAATTTATTTGCCTCAACAAAAGTATTTCATAAACCATTTCCACATGTATTTTGAGCTTTATATTATATGACTGAATGCTGCAAAAGGTCAGTTCTACATTGATGGGGAAGCACTGTATCACCGTAAATCAGATGGCTTAACAACACAATGCACGACGCTCCTGATAAGAAGTTACATATTTGACTATCAGCACTTCCAAAACATGAGTTTTGTAGATATTCTCCACTAATTGGTTTCTAATGTCTTCCCACAATATAGGAGATGGTAAAATAGTAAATATAAATGAAGTGTTAGAATTACATGATTTGCAATTCAAATTGCACAATTTGATAAAATTTAATTTCACTAATTTTCATCAAAATAATTGAAAAGTCAATTAAGTTTAAATTGTTAATTGAAAAGGAACTTAAGGAATGTTGTTAAATGCATCATATTAGATTATTCTATTGCTAAGTTTTCATTCTTCTGAAATAAGGAGCCTCACATAGATACTCGCTCTATGCACCCTATTTAATTTTTCCATTGCTATGTTTTATTTAAATTTTTAAATAAAGGTTTAAGATAGTCCCTCACTCACTCTATAATTTACAAGCACCATATTTGGCAATCATTGTTTTGTTTTCATTCTTCTAAAAATCGGCTTCCAGAAGTCACTTTATGATATTCCAAAGGCCAAAAGACGAGAATAAGGATGCTGTTTAAGAAAATTGCACTATTCGTACAAGGATTATATGTCAAATGTTATTTTTGAGAGTACCACATCAACTAGAGAAATGGCCTAGGCAAAGCTTATATGGCTGGGGAGTCATCTAACCTAGATCTGGTATTAGGAAAAGATCTTGAGTATTCCACCTGTATTAGTATATGGTTCAAATGTTCAGGCATGAGTGTGAAAGGGTGTGCTGAGAGTCATACATTGACTAACATTATGGTCTAGACAGAGTGCTTATTATAAGGCTTGGGCACTCTTCACCTTATGAGTCAATTTTATGGGGTTGAGTTAGACCTTAAATCCAAATTCTAAGCAATTATAATTTAATTTTTGCAAACAATATGGGGTGCACTTAGGAATATCCACATTTAGTAGGAAAACACATTACCACAACATATTAGGACTTACAATTTCATTTACTTGCTTATTTGCTATGGGTTCTTTATTTATTAGAATCTACAAACGTTGCACATAGACACAATTACAACTTTGCACTTCTGGATTTTTCTTTTTGAGATTTATGGTTAAGATGTTTTGTAATTCCTAAATCTAGCTTATATTGACCACTTATACAATATATTTCTAAATTATTTTTCATTTTTCTCTTAATCTTACAATCCAATGCAGTTTACAATTAAAAATTCAGAAATTAGCTTGGTGATTCAACAATTGAAACCCAATTTAATAAGGTTTCAATTAATGTACAATTTTGAGTTTAATTCAAAACTACACATTACCATGTATATTGATTAGTATTCACTCGAAAATTGAAACAACTTCAAGAAATCAATGGAAATTTAGTATATATTTTTCACAAAGATGGTCAGACAACACATATTCATTTTCTTCTTCATTTTATTTGTTTCCTACTTTCCTTCCCAGGAAATGAAAAAAACTAATTCTTCTGCTACTTGTTTTGGCTCTATGATCATGTTCATTTATGCCAATCCTAGTCTCTCAGGGTAATATAATGCAATAGAAATAAGAAGGAAATATTAAAAGAATGACATGCTTATCGACAAATTCTATTTGTATAAGCTTAAGCACATAAGCAATAAGTGAAAGACAAATTTATTAGTCACAAATTTGAGGCATACCACCTATTCTTCTTCGTTGTTGTCCTTGCGGTCCCGGAGGCAGCAAGGCATCAAGTTGGCTTATCAACGTATTGGAAATACTGGAAACCAAAAACAGAACGAAGAATTCTATAAGCTGTTTAATGCCTAGCCTAGACAGAGTATATATGAGTTACTCTAATGTTAATGTTGAGATTCCACATTGATGGAGATACGGTCTAAAGTCTAAACAATGCAAATAAGACTTGGACAGTTCTTATCTTACAAACCCGTTGGTGGATCTGAGTTAGACCCACCCAAAATTCCAAGAGTTTATAAGTGTATCTTGGTAATTTTTAAAAAGTGTAAAAGAAAATTAAATGCTTCAGACCAGAGCTACATAATAGACATACTTGACTTCATTGTCAGAAAGATCTTTTGCTTGAGTATACAACAATTTCAGCTTTGCTAACGAGTTATCACCAGGCTTCTCAACCATTTCGGGTGCTACATTGAAATTAGAAGAAATTAACAACAATTACAAAGAAATAAATACATAATATAAGAATAATTAAATATATATCTTGTTTCCAGAATATCGAAACAAATAGAGCGACTAATAACATTCAGTTTCAACTTGAAAGCTATAATAAGTGATATTTAAATTTTAGTTTCAAATAATAACATTCAGTGCAGGATATTCATAAATTCAGTTAAATAACAAAAAGCATTGTAAGTTTCATGATTTCAATAAGTTTTCTAAAAATCCTTTATCAAATTGGATGAAATAAACATTTGCTTTCCATAACAAGTTGGGTATTACTTGCTGAATAACCCTTTCGAGGAAGCCTGCAAACACTATAAATGCAAGAGAAAAGTGCATATCAAAGAAATATAGATTACTGAAGACCCAAAAGTAGCAGTTTATGATTTTATTCTTCAACCAGATAAAAGGCAAAAACATTGCCTTTTAACAATATGCTTTCCTTTTCTATATATATCTCTTCATTATTTCAACAGATTGCATAATCCTATTATATTTGAGTTATGTTTCTGTTAACTAACCTTTCTCAACAGTAAATGAAAATAAAATGATAAGCAGGTTTTCTTCATGTTACTAGTATACACGAATAATAAACTTCCACAAACAACTACAAGGAAAATTCGTAATTGTTGAACTCTAAATTGGACTAAAGCTGTCCAGTTTTCACAAGCAGCATTTAGAAAACAATCTGATACCACGATTGTGGCTGCGACATCAAGATTTTTTATCCTTGTACAACCAAAGCACAACTGTGATTAATCATATTTGACTAGGATTTTCCACAGTTCCAATAATGGTGAAGCAACCGCTGTTTGAAACCTTGTACAGAAACTAATGACTCATGAGCATAACACATTGCCATTAAATTTGAAGTCTAAATGAATTTGGTTACACCAAATCTTTTAACTTTAACAACTGAATGTGAGTTCAGTGAAAAATTAACCAAGCATCATTTAAAAATCAGCCAACCTAAGAGGTTCATAAAAATTATATCAAAAGATATAAAAAGAAAAAATCATCAAACATACTCAAAATAAAAAATTTAAAACAATAAAAAGTTCAGCTAATCAATTAAAATTAAGAAACACTATTAACTAATTATGCAAGTTCATTACAATGATGATCCTTATAGAAGGGGGGAAACGATTAATATGCAGCATTATTTTCATAAGAAACAAAAAATTCAGAAAATTAAGGAATAATAAGAGATGGAGAAAGTGACAAACTGGTTTGAAGCTTCTTGTGAAGCTTGTTGATCTCCGAAAGAACATCCTCCAGATCTTTCCTAAACCGATCGAGTTCCTTCGAGTTCTCCAAAATTGACACAATGTCCGGCGACGACATCGTTTTGAATTGATCGAAAATCAGCGTTTACTTTCAATTTTCGATTCTAAACTCTTACTTCCTCCGTCAAACGTTGTTGTCTCAATCGGGAATCGGAAACCAAAATGGGAACTGGAATTTCCAAATATAATTTTTTCCACAACGTTGGGGTTTTTTTTTTTTCCTTTTGTTTAGGCGCACTTCACCATTTGTTATTAAATTAGAACTCTCAAATGCATTAAATAGTTGAGATTAGATATAAATAATTAATTACAAATAAATGAAAAAATGAAGGAAGAAGCGACGTCGTTTTCGTCACGAAGTAGAAGTGCATAACTAGTTTTTTATTTTTTTTTTTTCTCAGCAACGTTACGTTTAACTCTAGATGGATCAGAGCTCCTCCAAATACTTTTTGAATTAATATATATGTATATAAACTAATTTATTTTTTAAGTTAAAAATAAAATAATCTAATTTATTTGAATTGATGATGTTTAAATAAAACTGAAAATATTAATAAGTTGTAGTATTTTAGTTTTGTAAATTTTCAAGAAAAATATATTTAATCAATAATATTGTAATTAATATTTTGTATATATCCTTAATATTTATCTGTACTAAATATTTGTCTCATACGTTTTTATATATTAGTGACAAAATTTTGTCCTATATTTTATTATATTTATCCATAATAATTATTTGTTTTATGTTTTTATTTATATCATATTTTCATTTATCGCTAAAAAATATTTGTTTAGTATTACTTTTATGTATCAATTATAAATATTTATTTGTGTTTTTTTTAATATTTATAAATGATAATTTTTTGTCTTGTGATTTTTTATATTTAACATTGACAATTGAATTTGATATTTATCCTACATTATTTTAATATTTTTTATATTTATTTCATATTTTTTAATATTGAATATTTATCCCACATATTAAATTAATTTATTACTTTGTAAATTTATAATTAATGTTAATATTTTTTCTATATGTTTTTTTATTCGTATTGAAACTCTTCTAAACCATCACCTCAAAACCGGATCACTTGATGGGTTCCTTGCAACAATATGTTAAAAAATATAAGAAAGTTGGTTGAAGTGAGATTAAAAATGTGCAAAGTAATTGATTATTTCATTTTGTATTGGAACTTGATGCCTTAAACTCTTTGTAACATAATGACTCAAATTGAATTGATAACTTTAACTCTCCTGCAATCTTTTCTACTATATGATAGATTATGAAAATAAACACTAATATATAACATATATCAATTTAACTAAAGCCTATAATATAATATATCATGATTTATGTTCATAATATCATTTTAACTAAAGTCTTATTTGAAAAGTGAATAACAGTAGAGCAAATATTGAAGTAACAATTTACAATAAATGAGGTTTGAATTGTAATTTTATCTATTTAAAATTTTCTAAAAAAATTATCTCAAGATTGATTTTGGTTGCAAAAACAGAAAATACATGTTATTGGTTTTGAAACAACAAATAGAGAACGTCCTATGTTAGTTGAAAATGACAGTTTCAGCTTATCTGTTTAATTCAACAGTTGAAAGACTAATAGTAAAGAGATAAGGAAAGAGATATAACACACACATATATCCTGGTTCACTTAATACGGGTTACGTTCAATTCTCACAAAAGTGAGATTTTCCACAAGTGTTTAAAGCAAGAATGTCCTTGATTTTCACACAACTTTTGCAGATAAATCTTGATATTTTTACAACCTACTACCTTTCAACTTAGAAAGGATTTCCACAGCTCTACCTCTCAATCTTTAGAAAGGATTTACGCACAATCTTTCAGACACATAAAAGGATATTTACAAAAGTTTCTCAAGCTATTTTAACATAATAGTCTTGAGTGTACAAAGTAATGATTTAAAGTATATCAAAATCAGGTTATACTCAACTCTGATTTGAGAATGGATTCTAATTTGGAACTCAACAATGATTGAAACTTCAAGCCAATTGAGAACTGAACTGAAAGATGTTTCTAACAATCTCAACGAATTTTGAATGTGATTGGAAAATGAAGTATTGCTTGCTTTCTTGAGTTTTGATCTTCCCTTCATCTTGATGTCTCTTTTATAGGCTTCAAGAGAGCTTATGATAGCTCATTTGACCGTTGGGAGTTGTCCAACTATCATATGTCAGTTAGTGGATAATATAACACCCCGATTTTTAAAAGCGAGAGTGTATTTTTTTTTTCTCAAAACAAATTCATAAAACAAGGAAATAAATAAGGAAATACCTTTGGATAAATATTTAAGTCATAACACAACGACAATTAAGTCGACATAATTTAAAAACAGCGGAATAGTTTTTTTTTGAAATACGAATCCAAAGTATTTACACATCAAAAAGTGGTACATGGGACCCATCGAAAATAAAATGTCATGCTGACAATATTGGTATAGGTACAGTCTTCCAATTTAAAATAAACACAATCCAAAAGAAAGACCTCTAGTCCCTATACGTCAACCTAATCTGATCATTCTACAAAAAACTATACATCCTGAGTGATCTTCACGCGCCCCGCAAGATCCTCCTAACATAGCTCCAGTCAGGTGTTTCCAACTACATTCCCATCTGTGGGGTACGAACTGGTAGGATGGTCCTGGTTCTCATATGAGGGCAAAGCCCAGATTTCCACAATAGTGTAAAGGGTCATCAACCGAAATTAATAATTAACACATAACATTTAAGTTTTTTAAATGCACAAAATAACCTTTCAACTTAGCATGCACCTTAAAAGGGTTTCCATATGCTAAAAATTCATATAATACTTGCCAAGTAAAAATGAAATCAAAAATAGGGTTTTAATCAATCAAGTAATGAATCAACTGACCAACCAATTGATGAACCAACTGAGCAATCGATTTTTTGACTCAGAATAAAAGTTTTTACTAAGCAAATCGATTGGGAAATCGATTTCTTAAAGGTTTTTAGTGAAACTTGTATTCTGGGTTTAAATCAATCGATTGGGAAATTGATTTTGATAAATAGTTGAGCCCCTGTCACATGCCAAATCGATTGGTAAATTGATTTTGATAAATAGTTGAGCTACAGTGACCAGCCAAATCGATTGGAAAATCGATTTTGATGAATGGCTGAGCTACTGTAACATGCCAAATCGATTGACAAATCGATTTTGATAAAAAGTTGAGCTACTGTGACAAGCCAAATCGATTGGCAAATCGATTTGTTCAATATCTTTTAACAGAATCGATTGGGAAATCAATTTTTCTGAAGTTTTTCTAAACTACATAAACTGAATCAATCACAGTTACACACAACACACAATTCCAAAACGTAACACTTAGCAATTACAACACAATCACCACGATATCTTGAGTCTCGAAATACTTTTGAAATCAATCACACTTACACGCAATTTCAACACATAACACTTAGCAATTTCAACACAATCACCATGACAACTTGAGTTTCGAAATAGTTTTGCAATCAATCACACTTGCACACAATTTCAAAACATAACAATTAGCAATTACAACGCAATTACCACGACATCTCAAGTTCAAACACTCAATCATAATCTTGAATCAAACACGACTCGTGTGCCAAGCACCCTAATGCAATGCATATATGCCAAAATGCATGGACTCGGAATTTCATCAAAGGGCCGTAAGTCATAATTGTACCGCCTATCACAGGCCAAAGTACTAAATTACCGAGGTGCCACCTATCACGGGTCAGCACGATTTACTAAAAAGCATAAATCGTAAACGTACCGCCTATCACAGACCAGTACTGTTTACCGAGGTGCCACCTATCACGGGTCAGCACGATTTACTAAAAGAAAAAACGTAAATCGTAAAAGTACCGCCTATCACAGGCCAAAGTACTATTTACCGAGGTGCCACCTATCACGGGTCAGCACGATTTACCAAAAACGTAAATCGTAAATGTACCGCCTATCACAGGCCAAAGTACTATTTACCGAGGTGCCACCTATCACGGGTCAACACGATTTACCAAAAATGAAATGCATGAGCATACTCTGACTCTATCCACGACAATCGTTAAGTAAATGTAGATATTAAAATATTTCCCATTTTTAATACTCATTTAACTCTAACAATTTTCATGACAATCATTAAGTAAACGTAGATCTTAAGAGATTCCCCATTCTTAATACTCATTTAACTCTAATGATTTTCACGACAAACATTAAGTAAACAAAGATATTAAAAGATTCCCCATTTTTAATACTCGTTTAACTCTAATGATTTTCAAATTCCACTCAGAACATACTCAGACATATTCTCAAGTTCAATCCACAATTCACACCAAATCACATTAATTCATTATTCCACAAAATCCACACAAACACATCTCAAAAATTATGTATTAATTATGAACACGTCAAATACGACAAACACAAATCATCGCAACCCACCACTCAAACACATCAATTTTCATTTCCTCAAAATCATACATAAATGGGTTAAATTCATTTTCTCCAAATCAACACTTCAACCCTAACAAAATTCTTTTCCACACAACCACAGATAAGTCCCTAAATGCAAACTAAAAGTTTGGAAGGAGCCCTTACCTTAACGTTAGCTTTAACGTGCGATTACGGTACCGTGAGTAAATCCAATAAAATCTCCGCTCGCGACGTCGCTTCCAAAGTTGGTTCACTAGCACCGTAGCATGGTGGTGAGCAACTTTCCCTTCTATCTCTTCGCGAAACGAAGCTTAGAGATCTAGATGAAATGTGGAGGTTTGCGTTTGACGGTTTTGAAATCACTAACACCGTTTTCGAATCTGAGAAGGAGGAAGAAGCTGGAAATTTGTTCTTTCTCACCCACTAATCCTTGGGTTTCTTTTCTTGAACTAAAAGGAAGCAAGAAACACAAACGAGGAAGAAGAAGGGAGGAGGGATTCTCGCGAGGCAGGGAGAGAGAGGAAGAACGTTTTGTTTTTCTTTTCCTTTTCCTTTCTTCTATTTTCTTTTCTCCCTATTTCCTTTTCTTTTCCCTCCTACCTCCTTTTCTTTTCCCTCCACACAAACATATATATTGATTATAACTTAACCAATATCTCAAAATATTTAGATATTCATTAAAATTACCGTTTCACCCATACCCTCTCCAAACCACTTTTTGTCAAAAATATCTACTATCGTCGCGACTCGAGATATTTTTAAGAAAACTCCCCAGAATTAAATTCTTCGTAAAAGATTCACCGCAGTTAATTTAATTTATTTATCGACGAGTAATTTTAATCGAGCATCAAAATATCGTGTTGGTCATTTAAACTCCCAAAATATTAATAACTTTGGCTAAAAAGCCTCCGAGTTCAATACCAAAATACACTAAAATACATAAAGTATAATTTAAAATTATGAGTCTTACAGATAAGATCAATCATAAAGCAAGAATGTTCTTGGTTTTGGGCAGCCTTGCATTTTGAAAATCAAGAGCGTTCTTCGTTCTTGCTTTTGTGATAATTGAGTTTTGATTTAATCTTGACATATGTGTGAATTGTTTATTCATATTTTGCAACTCATGTACAGATTCAAAGATTGCATTTATCATTCTATCCAAACTTGTCATTATTTATGTTTCTTGCTTTGCTTGAACTTTGGAGAATGATTCTTTTTAATGACAAGTGAATTAAAATCTTTGCCTCCCATCTTGGAATGCTCTTCGTACTGAACTTTGTTCGTGCATATGTTGGAGAACATACTAAAACAAAATTTGCAAGTTCTGAACTTGATATGAATACTTATTGAAATTTTGGAACTTGTGGAGAATGTTTTGAGTTTTCCACAAGAACATTCCTGGTTGATTTGGTTTTTTCTTTATTATGTTGTTCATTTTCTTGATACCTATATTGATTAACACACTCAAACAAATATATCAAATACCAATATGCACATAATCATAATTATAATCTTAATTATCATTTGTCTCAACAATCTCCTCCTTTTTGGTGATGACAAACACGTTAATTGAGATTTTAATTTTGATTCTTTTAATGATCATGTAGAGCGTTTTAAGTTAAAAGCTCTCCCTCAATATGTGCTATTCTTTTTGAACCAATATATTTATGAACAATAATCACAAGTTTGTGCTCAATGGTTCAAAGATAACTTCATTAACAAAGGACAATAGTCATAAAGTCATACATAATAGCATTGATTTAAAACCATAATCATCAGTTCGTACATAACAACAAAATATTACATAAGTAGTTATACAAAAAAGTCTTGTGATATAGCTAATGATTAAAAAATTAAATTAAGCTAAATTAAACTTCTTCCCCTTTGTCATAGCAAAAAGGGAACAAGAGTAGCAACAGATCTAGAATGACAATGATGGAGAAAAACCCTTCGAGAATGAAGAGAATGATGGTTGTGGAATTGGTGGAAAAATTGGAGGTGGATTCAAAATGGGTGGCTCAATACCAAGCTTTGGAGTAAGCTGGTTTGTCATCCAATCTCTCAGAATAGCCTGTTCTTTGTCCTGATATGTCATTCTAGCTAGGATGTTCTAAAGATTATTGAAGATTTCCTTGTTAGTCTTTGAGCCATCTGTCACCACCTTTGATTTTTTGAGAGGAGGCTGATCAAGGGTAGCTTGAGAGGGTGCAATAAAGGTACAAAATGTTGACAAAGTAGCAAAAGATGTGTTAATTTGTGGAAGAGGACTGACATAGGTGAAGGGGTGAGGTATAGTTGAATTAGATTCTTGAAAGACCAAAAATTGACTAATTCCAAAAATGGAAGAGCTTGATTTTTGAGGTGAAACAAATGCAGGTAATGTAACATCCTGCTTTTTTGAGACATTAACTAACGAAATTCTAAACATAAAAATACAAATTCGTTTTTATTTATTTATGATTATCTCAAACACTCATTTACCTTAACATCAATTAATAACATTTTTAGTTATATTTTCAAAAATAATGAATTAAAGTATTTGCAATTACTAAAAGTAAATTTAATATGTCAAACAAAAGAAACTGCTAGAGCCAAAACTCTTTATGTTTTACTTCCCAAACATAAATCCTAGTTGGTCATGAACTTTGGACTTGTGGAAAACTCACCCAACAAGTCTAACCCCGACACAAAAGTATCTCAGAGCCTTCAACTGCATGCTATTGTACTTCCTCACATTTCTCCTATTGGGTTGACTATGACAGTATTCACTCAAGTAACACTATATGTGATATCTTGTCAAATGTAAGGGTCATCCTGAAATAACAAACACATAGCAAATATGCATGCATATATAGTTGTTATAGGAAAAATATAAATAAGTCATATATTTCATTTAACAATTAAAAATCACAACGCACCAAAGATACAAATCAACCAAAATGCACAATCTATTTGTTAGACTATATGTCAATGCATGATTCTAGAATATCACCTCCCCTGCAAGGGCTTCGTGGGTCCTTCTAAGCAACACCACTAACTCTAAATCCCCGCAAGGATTTGTGGACTCCAACCAATTATGGACACACCACACAACTTTGGACTCCAACCAATTATGGACGCACCACACAACTATGAATGCATGAATGTGTAGACACTTTTGTTAGTAACAATATAGATCACTCAACTAGAGCGTCCAAAATTATTCAACTTTGTCCTAAACCAAACTAGTTTAGACACAAAGTAATCACCTTGAATAACCACAACATATCAAGCACAACCATTATAACAATGTATCATATAACATACATTTTTCACAATTTGAACATGTTAAACAAATCCATTATTAATATTCATTTTAAAGATAACACACAAACAAAACCAATACACAACATCATAGTACATTTATATCACATATAATTCAAGTAGGAAAGCGGATGGAGTGATGCCTTACCGATATGAGTGTCGTTATTAAAATTCTTAGCAAGTGGATAAGATCAATCATAAAGCAAGAGTGTTCTTGGTTTTGGACAGCCTTGCATTTTGAAAATCAAGAACGTTATTCGTTCTTCTTTTGTGGTAATTGAGTTTTGATTTAATCCTGACATATGTGTGAATTATTTATTCATATTTTGCAACTCATGTATAGATTCAAAGATTGCATTTATCGCTCTGTCCAAACTTGTTATTATTTATGTTTCGTGCATATGTTGGAGAACATACTATAAAAAATCTACAAGTTATGAACTTGATCTAAATACTTATTGAAATTTTAGAACTTGTGGAGAACGTTCTATGTTTTCCTCAAGAAGGTTCTTGGTTGATTTTTTTTCTTCTTTATTATGATCTGTTTTATTTATTTATTTTCTTGATACCTATCTTGATTAACACACTCAAGCAAACATATCAAATATCAATATGCACATAATCATAATTATAAACTTAATTACCATTTACTTATCATCAAAACATTTATTTGGGATTTTGTCTGAACAAATATTATATGGATATGACTCAAGATCTGGTAAAATTCATGATTGATGATATAAAATGCATCTAATGACAATAGTAGAAACCACTGTTAATTCAACAACTTTAGTCTTGTGTTTGCCTAGTCTTTAGACCACGACACTTGCGTATATTTGAACAATGTTTACACACTTGTTGGACTTCTATGACTTTTCTCTTTTAGTAAAACCTCAAATACAATTTACTGCATTTGCATCTACTATTATTTGTGCCAAATATAAATAATTCACTACACCAAAAATGACATTTAACAGCGTGCATTTTACAATGCTTTCTAAACACAAGCGTTGTTGTAAATATATTTTAAAAATAACGGAGCCTTTTACAGCGCTTTTGATGACAAGCGCTGTAAAAGAAGCGCTGTTGTAGGTCATATAACGTTTGTGCATAACGTTATAAGGCTTTTACAACGCTTGTAATAAAAGTGCTGTAAAATGAAGTGCTTTCGTGTATTATTTTACAGCACTTGTTTCACAAGCGCTGTAAAATACATGCGCCTTCATTGATTTTAACTACCTATTACAGCGCTTTTTTCGCAAGCGCTGTAAAATACATGCGCTTCATTGAATTTAACTACCTAATACAGCGCTTTTTTCACAAGCACTGTAAAATTCATCTTTCAAATAATTATATACGTTGGAAACTCTCATATACGTACTGTGTCATGCATTATTCTAAACAAGCTCTACATCTTTCAAAACCCTAATAAACGTACTGTGTGCGGCCATCTACATTGTCTCAGGTATTTTTTAATTTGTTTTTGTCAATATCCTCTACCCTAGTTTTTTAATAATTGAAAACTAAAAATTGTTATATATATATATATATTAAATCTCTTAATTCTACACATATATACACATGATCTGTTATGTTTTGAAATTGTCAAAAACTCATACCACATGATCTGTTCTGTTTTGAAATTGTTAGTTGATATTGGTTTCTTTTTGAAAGTTGTTGATATGTTTTGAAAGCTTATTAGTTTTGTAACTGCATTTATATAGGTGGTATAATATGGATAGGAAATGGATGTCAGCCAATCAATTGTCAAAAGAGTATGAAATTGGAGTGAAGGAGTTTGTTAAGTTTGTAGTGAAGAATGCAAAAGATCCAAATAGAGTAGTTTGTCCTTGTTTAAAATGTTGTTTTGGAAAACGTGTTAGAGAAGATGAATTAGAAGGACATCTAGTATGTAATGGAATTGATCAAAGCTACACATGTTGGATAAGACATGGTGAGAAAAAAAAAGGAAACATTAATTTTGAGAATAGTTTGACACATGCTTCAACTGACTTCGATACATATACATATGAGCGGGACCGAGTTGATGAGATCGCAAAAGCAGTTGAAGAAGATCTTCGAGATTGTCCTAAAATGTTTGAAAGTTTGTTGAGTGATGTAGAGAAAGAATTATATAATGGTTGTACTAAATTCACAAGACTGTCGGCGATATTAAAGTTGTACAACTTAAAAGCGAGTAATGGATGGTCAGATAAAAGCTTTACAGAATTATTAACGCTCATAAAAGATATGTTGCCAGATGATATTGAACTTAAGGCGTGTCCGAAATGCAATGTATCTCGATATAAGAAGAAAGAATCTACCCCAACAAAAGTCGTGTGGTATTTTCCTATAATACCAAGATTTAGGCGCATGTATCGCAGTGAAGAAGATTCAAAACACTTGACATGGCATGCAGATGGAAGAATTAGAGATGGAATGTTTCGACACCCTGCAGATTCCCCACAATGGGCAAAAATTGATCACGAGTATCCTGAATTCGGGATAGAGTCAACAAAATTTAAGACTTGCACTTTCTACTGATGGAATGAATCCACATGGTCTTCAAAGCATCTCACACAACGTGGCCTATGATTTTGGTAATATATAACCTACCTCCATGGTTATGTATGAAGCGTAAGTTTATGATGTTGTCTCTGTTAATTTCTGGACCCAAACAACCGGGGAATGATATCAACGTATACTTGACTCCTCTAATCGAAGATTTAAAATGTATGTGGGAGACATGTGTGGAAGTTTATGACGGGTATAAGAAAGAATGTTTCAATTTGAGGGCTATGTTGTTCGGCACAATTAATGATTTTCCATCATATGGTAATTTATCAGGATATAGCATTAAAGGTCAGTGTGCATGTCCTATATGTGAAGAGAGTACACATTGGATGCGGTTGAAATATTGTAAGAAGAATGTGTTTCTTGGACATCGTAGATTTTTACATTATAGTCATCAGTATCGTGGGTGTTTTATTGTGATAAATATGCATATAATTTGAATTGAGTGTTTTATACTAATATGACAGATTTCATATCAGAAGCTTTTGGAAGCATAAGCCTTTGTGGAAGTTGAGTTTATTGCCTTTACAATCAAATACAATTGTAATTGTTATCCATATTCAAACAATATTTTAAATGTTATACGTGTGTTTCAATTGTTTCTTTAGGGGATATTATTTTAGGGAATATTATAAGTGCAGGAGCATGAGTCTTTATTCTAAGAATGCAAGCATAACCAGTGATTCAATTAGGGCTTAAGTTTTTGGCTTTTGGATAGTTTGGTTGATGAGTCTTTATTTTGATGAGGGGTGGGGGATAAGGGTCCTTGGTGAAGTGCATGTTTATGTAAATTTGGACAATTTCAATTCTTAAGAACTATGCATGTAATAAATGTCTGAGTTACAGTCATCCAATATTGAACCCAAATAAAACAAACACAAAAATAACATATTGAGGCCTTTACAGCGCTTTTTTAAACACAAGCGTTGTAAAAGGCCCTTTTTTTAAAAAAATAAAGATATATTTTACAGCGCTCTTTCTAACAAGCGCTGTAAAAGGCCCTTTTAAAAATTAAATAAAGATACAATTTACAACGCTTACATTAAAAAGCGCTGTAA
Organism: Cicer judaicum; assembly: GCA_037974835.1. Classification (NCBI taxonomy): domain Eukaryota; kingdom Viridiplantae; phylum Streptophyta; class Magnoliopsida; order Fabales; family Fabaceae; genus Cicer; species Cicer judaicum. The sequence continues at coordinate 969,969 of JBBPBS010000235.1, read as the reverse complement.
AAGACTCTTGTAAAAGAACCTTTTAAAAGCGCTTACAGTTACAAAGTTCACTTAATTCAGATTCGAACCGAGGCCTTCCAAGTGTGAATTCTAGGGGTTAACGCTCAAGAGTAACTATATTAAAGGAAAAATTAAATATATGATAATAAATAATAGAATGTTGAATATTGTTCAATAACTAAATATATGACTATATAATTTATGGAATTCAAAAATGTGTTAATATTTATAATATAACTTTAATGTATTCAACAATAATTTTTATATTCTAAAACAAATTAATAATATTAATTAAATTTATATTTTAAAGAATAAAATAAACGTACCTAATAAAATAAAAAAGATTATATTTGGTGTCTAATGGAGACCTTTTACAGCGCTAATTGGGAAAAGCGCTGTAAAAGAGCCTTCTAAAAAATTAAATAATGACCCCTTTTAGAGCGCTTATTTAACAAGCGCTATAAAAAGTTTTAAAAATAACATTCATCAGACACCTAACTGGACCTTATCTAACAGGATTTTCTTCAAACACCTTGTACGCATTTTTCGCAAAAACACATTTTTAACAGGCTCTTTAACAAAAACACATTGTTAACAAAAACATCAGACTCAAATCAATTTTTCGCAACATGACAAATGAACCTGAAGACCAAGTTTCGATTTAAGAAGGAATGTAAAGAGATAAAAAGGGTGTTGAACCTGAAGACCAAGTTTCGATTTAAGAAGGAATGTAGAGAGATAAAAAGGGTGTTGTTTCGATTTAAGAAGGAACCTGAAGACCTGGAGATTGTTTTGCTTGGAGGTTCAGCATAAAAGGAGTAAGCTTTGATGTTTGTGAAGAAGATGCATAAAAGGAGAAGAGTTTGGTGAAGAGGAAGAGTTTAAAAAATAACATAACAAAACACAAAAATAACATCAAAAAACAATAAAGCCTTTTACAGTGCTCATATAAACAAGCGCTGTAAAAGACAGTAAAAAAAACATTCATATAACATAATTAAACAAGGAGGTCTATTACAGCGCTTGTTTAAATAAGCGCTGTAAAAGGACTCTTTATAAATAAAATAAAGAGTCCTTTTACAGCGCTTATTTGAAATAAGCGTTGTAAAAGACTTTAAAAAACATTATGTAACATTCTCAATTAATGAGGTTTTTACAGCGCTTATTTTGGAAAAGCGCTGTAAAAGAGCCTTTTAAAAAATTAAATAAGGACGCCTTTTAGAGCGCTTTTTTAACAAGCGCTATAAAAGGCCTAAGCCTTTTAGAGTGCTCTATGAAAAAGCGCTGTAAAAGGGTTATAAAAAAGCGCTGTAAAACGGTTATATATATAACAGTAACCGCTTTAGTTTCCTCTTCATTACATAAACTACACTATCAGAGCAACCTTCATCGTTCTTCTCTTCTTTTGCAAACCCTATAATCCCGTCCATTACGAACTGTATTTCCATGATCATCTCGTTCATTTCGAACCTTATTTCCATCAAAGATCATCTCTCCCATTGCAACCAATATATTTTCATTTAAATACGTAACCCTCATTACGTATTTCTTCAAACCGTTTTTCTGTGAACCTTAGTTCTGTGATCTTTCTTCGAACCATTATTCAAGTATTGATGTTATTAGGTTTTTGTAATCATTAAAATGCATGTTGAGCTTGTTTAAAATATATATACTGATACGTGTTGAGCTTGTTTAGAATAATGCATGATGCATGTTGAGCTTGTTGATGTTACACTAAACTGCATGTTGAACTTGTTGTAGTTAAATGGATACAAACAAAGATTTAGAATGTCAAAATGAAGAAGTTGGCACCACTAAGACTTATGAAAATGAAGTCAAACGTGGTGCAACTATAATGCAAAACGTGATTAAAGCAAGGAGCAATGGCACCAAGTTTGAGGTTATACTATGCTATACTCTGTTTGTTTTGTATTTTTTTATCTTTTTTTAATAGCATGTACTTACTATATGAATTTATTAGGTTGGCTGGAATGAGAGTGGTCAGCCAATTGACCCCAACAGCTCTATGTTTGTAAGCTATATTGGGGCTGTTGTTCGTCAAAATATCCCTATTACGATTAACGATTGGAGAGATAAGGCGTTGAAGGATGCCAAAGATATAATATGGAATGACATTCAAGTAAATTTTTTATCCACTCTTTTGTCATTTATAATTTTTTTCATTGAAATACTTTACTTATAATTTGTTTCATTGCAGACGAATTTTGTTCTTGATGAGGGACGAAAGAGTTACGTTTTGAGAGTTGCTGTGAAAATCCATCGGGGATTTAGATCTCATCTCTCAAATTTCTATCTAAAAGATAGAGAAGGAAACACAACTGCTGAACCTCCAAAAATATATCAACATTATATATCAAACGATGAATGGAAAGCATTTGTTTCCAAACGTTCTGACCCCGTGCTTGTCGTAAGTGTTCAATTTATTAGCATTTCTGTGTTTTATTATTCATATTCGTAGCATATTTTAAATTTTTACACAATTGCTATTTTTTTTATATAGAATATAAGTAATGCAAATCGTGAACGGGCAAGCAATCCAACGCACCCATACAAAAAATCACGTATGGGATATGCACGTCTAGAGCAAAGACTTGTAAGTAATTAAACATCACTTTTATATAATGAGGGAATTTGTATTAAAAACAATAGTGTGTAACTAATTTGTATTATTTTGTTTATGATATTAACGAATAGCGACAAGACACCCAATCCGATCAACCATTGGGTCGTCATATATTGTGGAAGGAAGCTCGTGTAAATAAAGACAGAGTGGTTGATAATGAAAATGTCAAAAAAATAGTAGAACTTTGTGTAAGTATATAATCACTTTAATATTTTTTAATATTGTATTTATCACTTGAATACTTTTTAATATTGTATTTTAAAAATGCTATTGAACTTATCTTTTTAATGTTACATGTATTTTAAGAGACCATCGAACAAAGTTCTGAAAATGAAGAGGGCAACAAGGCTAGTTGCAGGGACATTCTGGGCAAAGTTTTTAATGTCCCTGAGTATTCCGGTCGAGTTAGGGGGAAAGGATTTGGCGTAACTCCCAAAGGCTTTTTTCCTCAAGAGAAGCGCCAAAAACCTTTCAACGAGGAAGTATTAGAGAAGCTCAGAATCCTATCAGAGCAAGTGGCACTCTTGGTGAATACGAATAAAGACAAGCAACTTCCGGATCAGCTCCAACATGAAATACAAATGGAGAGTGAAACCACGAGTTGCAACGTCGGTTTGAAGAGTATTCCCGAGGTAATTAATGACTTACTTTAATTACTTATGCATTAAAAAATATTATATATTAACTGTACTTATGTTTTAACTATTGATTTAGGGTGTCACTTCATGCTTCCTATACTTGTCCTCGCCTACTAATCGGAAGGTGGGAAAAGGAAAATTGTACAATACTTTGGGAGAAGTATTGCACAATACTCCGATCCCTGCGGGCCATGTCAAAGTATCGCCTACTGTTGCTTTCGAACCAACTGAACCGTTGCCGATACCGGACAATGACAGAGATTTGCAGACATTGGGCGACGCTATTGGTAGTTACGTGGCATGGCCCACAAACCTTGTTGCCCTCGATAAAATGCCTCCCAGAAACGAATCAGTCATATCTCCCGAAAAGGTTGGTCACATTTATTGCATAAAGTTTTGTCAATTTTTTCAGATTCAATAAACTAACATTTAACCTCATTTTTGTAGATCCAAACAAATAAACCACCCGCACATCCAAAAAAAGGCAGCAAACCTCAACAATTGGAGGTTAATAAAGCTGCCAAACCACAAAGGCTGCCGGGTAATAAAGCTGCTCCCAAACTTACAACAAGAAAAAAACTGGATCGGGGAAAATCCGTCGCCGCTGTTGCTCCTAAATTAAGTCAGCCATGCCTTAGTAAATAAGGGGCATGTCTTGACATCCAAGTAAAAAAGAACATGGGCAGCAGCAACGATCCGCGCATCGTACCCATGAATAAAGATATAGTCAGAGATGAGTATGATGAATTTCTCGAAAAGGAGCACATATACGAACTTCTCGAACATAAGGAGCTCAGTGCTACTGTAATGAGTATTACATAAGGTAAAAAATACTTTTAATTTAATTCCATTTATTGGTAATTAATTAAATGTATTGGTAATTAATCTAGTTTAAAATTTTCATTGAAGATTTTTGTATGAGAAGGTCGTGTGCACGATGAAATTGTCAAATAAATACTCATTATTGTCTCCGCACAAGATGTCGATGTGGAAACTCGATTCAGACAATGTAAAGAAATATATTGTAGATATGTTATTAGCAAATAAAGAAAAGGATAAATTGTTCTTCGCACCATATAACTCAGGGTACGAAATTTTATCTTTCTTAATTGATGACAATTTAATTTATTAGTTGTGTATAAACAAAATTGTTTAACCAATTTTTTGTTGTTGTAGGGCATATTGGATGCTATTTGCAATCAATGGGGTCTCTAAAGTTATATACTATTTGGATCCCGTGCATGGTGATTACAACAATCACTCCAAAGTAAAGACTATGCTCGACATGTAAGTAATATTCATTTATTTCTTACATATATATATATATATATAAATAATGTGTTTGTTCATGCTATAATAATCACGTTTATTCATTCGATAGTGCCTTAAAAGTTTATCGAGCTCAAAGAGGTGCTATAGTGTCGAAACAAGAGTCTAATAACATTACATGGATCCCAATAAAGTGCCCTCGTCAAACAAACAACATCGACTATGGGTACTACGTATTGAGATTCATGAAGGAGATTGTTGTCAAGAATAAAACTATTATCCCAGAAATGGTACGGTATTTTCATTATATGATTTTCATATATAAATTATCTATATATTTGATACTAACTTAATATAATATGTTCAATTTTTATATTGCAGTGGTTTGACAATTTCAGTCCATCATATTCTGAGCAAGATCTGATGGAATTAAAGGAAGAATGGTGTCAGTATGTGCTTGAAATGAAAATTATTTGATTTTCTGGGAAATAGCATGCTGCTGGACAAGGGATCTTAATATTATATGGTAGCTAGTGCATATTTTGTATATTTTTTTAGTTATTATATGTATATGATCATAGGACAATATATAAACATGCATATGAATATGTTGTAAATTAGGTTCCATGTATATGTAGTTACTTATGTTGTAAAATACTGTGTTACAGGGTAATATATATGTATCATATTGTGTGAACTGCTTGTGAATTGCTTATAGTAAATTACTGTGTTACAGGGTAATATATATGTATCATGTTGTAACTTACTGATTCTGGTTGTGTTCTGTTGTCTGATTCAAAATTATTTTGGATAAAAAGATAAAAGACAACGCTTTATAAAAAAAATGCCATAAAAAGCTAAAAATCGCTTTTCAAATATATATAGGGCTTTAAAAAAAATACACATTTTACAGCGCTTTTTGTAAAAAGCGCTTTTTCTGGGTATGCCTATTACAGCGCTTTTTACAAAAAGCGCTGTAAAAGGTAGACCAAAATATGAATTATGGGTATGCCTATTACAACGCTTTTTACAAAAAGCGCTGTAAAAAGGTACACCAAAATATGAATTATGGGTATGCCTATTACAGCGCTTTTTACAAAAAGCGTTGTAAAAAGGTACACCAAATTATGAATTATGGGTATGCCTATTACAGCGCTCTTTACAAAAAACGCTGTAAAAGGTACACCAAAAGCGCTCTAAAAGGTGCATAACAAGCGCGCGTTAAATTTATATGATTTATAGCGCTTTGTACAAAAAGCGTTGTAAAAAGGTTCACCAAATTATGATTTATGGGTATGCCTATTACCGTGCTCTTTACAAAAAACGCTGTAAAAGGTACACCAAAAGCGCTCTAAAAGGTGCATAACAAGCGCGCGTTATATTTATATGATTTATAGCGCTTTTTTAAAAGCGCTGTTGTATCTTTTACAGCGCTCGATTCCACAGTGCTTGTTTTTTTTGAAAAAACGCTGTAAAAGGTTTAAAAAAAGCGCTGTTAAAGGCTAGTTTTGGCATAGTGTAAAAAATTATTATTTTCCACACCAATGTTTTATGTAATCAACATTTCTAGTTAATAGATACAAATAGTTCTACAATATGCTTAATTGCATATGTCCCCAAATATAATTACAACTACACACAATATTACGACAATTATTCACTTTTTGCTTTTACAATATTATGAAAAATATCTATTTTCTCCTTTAGAAAAAACACACACACAAAGGTGATTAAGGAGAGAAAGATGACATAAAATATTGGAGTAGTCTCCAACAACATACCAAATGTGGAGCTAGATTCACAATCTTCAATATTTTTTATGTTTGTGTAATCACGAAACAACTCATTCCTCTTCAATTATTTTATTTGTTTTGCATAATAAATTTCAAACAAAAATACATTAGCAATGAACTTCATAAATACTTTATAATCGAAAGTTTGAGAAAAGAAAGCTGCAAAAGCAATAAAGATAAAAAACGAATTATGACAATAAGCTACAAAGAAGTAAAAAGACAAATTATAAATGATAGTTTTTCCATTGTAAATCAATAGTTATGATGGAGAAGAGAGCAAAAACATTAAAATAAAATGTTTGCAACGGAAGGGAAAAAAAAATAATTTACACCAAAAGAGTAGATGAGTAAATAGTACCTATAAACAATGGAAGGAAAATAAAAAAATTTATATCCAAGATGCAAACAATAGAAGATGAGTAGTGAGTGTCACCGGCACTTGTCAAAAAAAATACGTAGAATAAGAACAAAAACATTGAGAAGAATGATAGAGAAGCAATCACCACCAAACCGGAATTCTTGAATAAATCACCATTTTTAGTAAATCGCCGTCATTAGTAAATCACCAAATCGGGATTCTTGAATAAATCACTGTCATAAGAGCGAAAATTATGCATCGAAAAAAAATAAGAATCCAATATATAATCAACAAACATAAATGTGACATTAAATAACCAATTCTTTTGCTCTCAATTTTGGAGAAAAGTTTTCTTTTAAATAATATGGTTATATAAAATTTCACTTAAGAGGGAAGTAATTAGACTCTTACAGTTAATAGATAAACACAGTTTTAAGTGGTTAAACATGATAAAATTAATAAGGACAATAATGTAGTTTTAGTAGTGTTTTATTTTCTTAAAATTGACAGTAAATATATAAGAGTGAATGTAATATGTTGTAAGATATTTTACATTATCAATGCATGTAAATTAAACTTATATCTTTTTTATTCAAATATATTTTATGTTTTTCAAGCTTCAATATAGTTCATATAATGGTGGATATTCGGTAGTGTATGAGTTGATGCAAGCCAAAAAAAAGGAGATTGAAGAAAAAGTTGTTATACTTGACAAAAAAGAAAAAGAAAAGATATATATAATAGGGTAAATTCTAAGGTGGACCAAGTAGATAGTGATTCATTGTGAATTAGTGATTAAAAGTTGTTTGATATTTTACTAGATCAACAATCTTCATTTGAAGTATAAATCACTACGCCAAAAATAGCCTTTTACAGCGTTTTTTTTAAGCCTTTTACAGCGCTTTTTCAAAAAAATAAGCGTTGTGGAAACGAGCGCTGTAAAAGATACAACAGTGCTTTTAAAAAAGCGCTATAAATCATGTAAATATAACGCACGCTTGTTATGCACCTTTTAGAGCGCTTTTCGTAAGAAGCGCTGTAATAGGCATACCCATAATTCATATTTTTGGTGTACCTTTTTACAGCGCTTTTTCTAAAAAGCGTTGTAATAGGCATACCCATAATTCACTTTTGGTGTACCTTTTTACAGCGCTTTTTAGAAAAAGCGCTGTAATAGACATACCCATAATTCATTTTTGGTGTACCTTTTTACAGTGCTTTTTCTAAAAAGCGTTGTAATAGGCATACCTGTAATTCATATTTTTGGTGTACCTTTTTACAGCGCTTTTTTGTAAAAAGCGCTGTAATAGGCATACCCATAATTCATATTTTGGTGTACCTTTTAGAGCGTTTTTTGTAAAAAGCGCTATAAAAAGGTACACCCAATGCACATTTTACAGCGCTTTTTCAAAAAAGCACTGTAAAAGGTGTATTTTTATTTAATGCCCTATATATATTTGAAAAGCGCTTTTTAGCTTTTTATGGCATTTTTTTATAAAGCGCTGTCTTTTATCCTTTTATCCAAAATAATTTTGAATCAGACAACAGAACACAACCTAATTTACAACATATATTACCCTGTAATCAGAATCAGTAATTTACTATAAGCAATTCACAAGCAGTTCACACAATATGTAACCCTGTATATATTACCATGTAACACAATATTTTACAACATAAGTAACTACATATACATTGAACCTAATTTACAACATATTCATATGCATGTTTATATATTGTCCTATGATCATATACATATAATAACAAAAAAAGTATACATAATATGCACTAGCTACCATATAATATTCAGATCCCTTGCCCAGCAGCATGCTATTTCCTAGAAAATCAAATAATTTTCATTTCAAGCACATACTGACACCATTCTTCCTTTAATTCCATCAGATCTTGCTCAGAATATGATGGACTGAAATTGTCAAACCACTGCAATATAAAAATTGAACATATTATATTAAGTTAGTATCAAATATATAGATAATTTATATATGGAAATCATTTAATGAAAATACCGTACCATTTCTGGGATAATAGTTTTATTCTTGACAACAATCTCCTTCATGAATCTCAATACGTAGTACCCACAGTCGATGTTGTTTGACGAGGGCACTTTATTGGAATCCATGTAATGTTATTAGACTTTTGCTTCGACACTATAGCACCTCTTTGAGCTCGATAAACTTTTAAGGCACTATCGAATGAATAAATGTGATTGTTATAGCATGAACAAACACATTATTTATATATATATATATATATATGTAAGAAATAAATGAATATTACTTGCGTGTCGAGCATAGTCTTTACTTCGGAGTGATTGTTGTAATCGCCATGCACGGGATCCAAATAGTATATAACTTCAGAGACCCCATTGATTGCAAATAGCACCCAATGTGCCCTACAACAACAAAAAATTGGTTAAGCTATTTTGTTTATACACAACTAATAAATTAAATTTTCATCAATTAAGAAAGATAAAATTTCGTACCCTGAATTATATGGTGCGAAGAACAATTTATCCTTTTCTTTATTTGCTAATAACATATCTATAATATATTTCTTTAAATTGTCTGGATCGAGTTTCCACATCGATATCTTGTGCGGAGACAAGAATGAGTATTTATTTGACAATTTCATCGTGCACACGACCTTCTCGTACAAAAATCTTCAATGAAAATTTTAAACTAGATTAATTACCAATACATTTAATTAATTACCAATAAAGGCAATTAAATTAAAAGTATTTTTTTACCTTATGTACAAGCTCATTATAGTAGCACTGAGCTCCTTATGTTCGAGAAGTTCGTATATGTGCTCCTTTTCGATAAATTCATCATACTCATCTCCGACTATATCTTTATTCATGGGTAAGATGCGTGGATCATCGCTGCTGCCCATGTTCTTTTTTACTTGGATGTCAAGACATGCCCCGTATTTACCAAGGCATGGTTGACTCAATTTAGGAGCAGCAGCGGCGACCGATTTTCCTCGATCCAATTTTTTTCTTGCTGCAAGTTTGGTAGCAGTTGCTTTATTACCCAACAGTCTTTGTGGTTTGGCAGCTTTATTAACCTCCAATTTTTGAGGTTTGCTGCCTTTTTTTTGGATGTGCGGGTGGTTTATTTGTTTGGATCTACAAAAATGAGGTTAAATGTTAGTTTATTGAATCTAAAAAAATTGACAAAACCTTATGCAATAAATGTGACAAACCTTTTCGAGAGATGTGACTTCCTCGTTTTTGGGAGGCATTGTATCGAGGGCAACAAGGTTTATGGGCCATGCCACGTAACTACCAATAGCGTCGCCCAATGTCTGCATATCTCCGTCGTTGTCCGGTATCGGCTGCGGTGCAGTTGGTTCGTAGGCAGCAGTAGGCGATACTTTGACATGGCCTACAGGGATCAGAGTATTGTGCAAGACTTCTCCCAAAATATTGTACAATTTTCCTTTTCCCACCTTCCGATGAGTAGGCGAGGACAAGTATAGGAAGCATGAATTGAAACCCTAAATCAATAGTTAAAACATAAGTACAGTTAATATATAATATTGTTTAATGCATAAGTAATTAAAGTAAGTCATTAATTACCTTGGGAATACTCTTCAAACCGACATTGCAACTCGCGATTTCACTCTCCATTTGTATTTCATGTTGGAGCTGTTCCGGAAGTTGCTTGTCTTTATTAGTATTCACTAAGAGTGCCACTTGCTCTGATAGGATTTTGAGCTTCTCTAATACTTCCTCGTTGGAAGGTTTTTGGCGCTTCTCTTGAGGAAAAAAGCCTTTGGGAGTTACGCCAAATCCATTCCCCCTAACTCGACCGGAATACTCAGGGACATTAAAAACTTTGCCCATAATGTCCTTGCAACTAGCCTTGCTGCCCTCTTCATTTTCAGAACTTTGTTCGATAGTCTCCTAAAATACATGTAACATTAAAAAGATAAGTTCAATAGCATTTTTAAAATACAATATTAAAAAGTATTCAAGTGATTATGTACTTACACAAAGTTCTACTATTTTTTTGACATTTTCATTATCAACCACCCCGTCTTTATTTACACGAGCTTCCTTCCACAATATATGACGACCCAATGGTTGATCGGATTGGGTGTCTTGTTGCTATTCGTTAATATCATAAACAAAATAATACAAATTAGTTACATAATATAGTTTATAATACAAATTCCCTCATTATATAAAAGTGATGTTTAATTACTTACAAGTCTTTGCTCAAGACGTGCATATCCCATACGTGATTTTTTGTTTGGGTGGGTTGGATTTCTTGCCCTTTCGCGGTTTGCCTTACTAATATTCTATATAAAAAAAATAGCAATTGTGTAAAATTTTAAAATACGCTACGAATATGAATAATAAAACACAAATGCTAATAAATTAAATACTTACGACAAATGCGGGGTCCGAACGTTTGGATACAAATGCACTCCATTCATCATTTGATATATAATGTTTATATATTTTTGGAGCTTCAGCATTTGTATTTCCTTCTCTATCTTTTAGATAGAAATTAGAGAGGTGAGATCTAAATCCACGGTGGATTTTCCCAGCAACTCTCAATACATAACTCTCTCTCACCTCATCAAGAACAAAAGTAGCCTGTAATCGAAATAAAGATATAGTTTGACTAAGTAAAGTATTTCATTGAAAAAAAAATTATAAATAACAAAAGAGTGAATCAAAAAACTTACTTGAATGTCATTCCTTAGTATATCTTTGACATCCTTCAACGCCTTATCTCTCCAATCATCAATCGTAATTGGGATATTTTTTCGAACAACAGCCCCAATGTAACTTACAAACATTGAGTTGTTGTGGTCAATTGGTTGACCACTCTCATTCCAGCCAAGTTAATAAACTCATATATTAAGTACATGCTATTAAAAAAAGCTAATTAAAATACACAGCAAATAGAGTATAGTATAGTATAACCTCAAACTTGGTGCCATTGCTCCTTGCTTTAATCACATTTTGCATTATAGTTACACCACGTTTGACTTCATTTTCATAAGTCTTAGTGGTGCCAACTTCTTCATTTTGACATTCTAAATCTTTGTCTGTATCCATTTAACTACAACAAGTTCAACATAGAGTTTAGTGTAACAACAACAAGCTCAACATGCATCATGCATTATTCTAAACAAGCTCAACACGTATCAGTATATATATTTTAAACAAGCTCAACATGCATTTTAATGATTACAAAAACCTAATAACATCAATACCTGAATAATGGTCCGAAGAAAGATGAAATGCGAAGAAAAGAGCGAACGCAGAAAGATCACAAAACTAAGGTTCACAGAAAAACGGTTTGAAGAAATACGTAATGAGGGTTACGTATTTCAATGAAAATATATTGGTAGCAAAGGGAGAGATGATCTTTGATGGAAATGAGGTTCGAAATGAACGAGATGATCGTGGAAATACAGTTCGTAATGGACGGGATTATAGGGTTTGCAAAAGAAGAGAAGAACGATGAAGGTTGCTCTGATAGTGTAGTTTACGTAATGAAGAGGAAACTGAAGCGGTTACTGTTATATATATAACCCTTTTACAGCGCTTTTTTATAACCCTTTTACAGCGCTTTTTCATATAGTGCTCTAAAAGGCTTAGGCCTTTTATAGCGCTTGTTAAAAAAGCGCTCTAAAAGGTGTCCTTATTTAATTTTTTAAAAGGCTCTTTTATAACGCTTTTCCAAAATAAGCGCAGTAAAAACCTCATTGATTGAGAATGTTACATAATGTTTTTTTAAAGTCTTTTACAGCGCTTCTTTCAAATATAAGCGCTGTAAAAGGACTATTTGTTTTATTTTTAAAAGAGTCTTTTACAGCGCTTATTTAAACAAGCGCTGTAATAGACCTCCTTGTTTAATTATATGTTATATGAATGTTTTTTTTACAGTTTTTTACAGCGCTTGTTTAGATGAGCGCTGTAAAAGGCTGTATAGTTATTTTTGTGTTTTGTTAAGTTATTTTTTAAACTCTTCCTATTCACCAACATCAAAGATTACATGCATGGCTTTTTTAAACTCTTCCTCGTTGGAAGGTTTTTATGCATCTTCTTCACAAACATCAAATCCATGTTGCGAAACAATCTCTAGGTCTTCAGGTTCCTTCTTAAATCGAAACAACACCCTTTTTATCTCTCTACATTCCTTCTTAAATCAAAACTTGGTCTTCAGGTTCATTTGCCATGTTGCGAAAAATTGATTTGAGTCTGATTGTTTTGTTAACAATGTGTTTTTGTTATAGAGCCTGTTAACAATGTGTTTTTGCGAAAAATGCGTACAAGGTGTTTGAAGAAAATCCTGTTAGATAAGGTCCAGTTAGGTGTCTGATGAATGTTATTTTTAAAACGTTTTACAGCGCTTTTCCCAATAAGCGTTGTAAAAGGTCTCCATCAGAATACATTAAAGTTATATTATAAATATTAACACATTTTTGAATTCCATAAATTATATAGTCATATATTTAATTATTGAGCGTTAATTTTTCCTTTAATATTAGTTACTCTTGAGCGTTAACCCCTAGAATTCACACTTGGAAGGCCTCGGTTCAAATCTGAATTAAGTGAACTTCGTAACTGTAAGGGCTTTTAAAAGGTTCTTTTACAAGAGTCTTTTACAGCGCTCTTTACTGTAAGCGCTGTAAATTGTATCTTTATTTAATTTTTCAAAGGGCCTTTTACAGCGCTTGTGTTTAAAAAGCGCTGTAAAAGGCCTCAATATGTTATTTTTGTGTTTGTTTTATTTGGGTTCAATATTGGATGACTGTAACTCAGACATTTATTACATGCATAGTTCTTAAGAATTGAAATTGTCCAAATTTACATAAACATGCACTTCACCAAAGACCCTTATCCCCAACCCCTCATCAAAATAAAGACTCATCAACCAAACTATCCCTAATTGTATTTATAATATTCCCTAAAATAATGCTCCTGCACTTATAATATTCCCTAAAATAATATCCCCTAAAGAAACAATTGAAACACACGTATAACAATTACAATTGTATTTGATTATAAAGGCAATAAACTCAACTTCCACAAAGGCTTATGCTTCCAAAAGCTTCTGATATGAAATCTGTCATATTAGTGTAAAACACTCAATTCAAATTACATGCATATTTATCACAATAATTCAGATTACATGCATGGCTTATATAAAACGATTAAACATGTACATTGAGATGCCCTTCTTCTTTTCCTGGTGGGATTCACATTTGTTTGTCCATTTACAATACAAAACGATGGATTAATCCAAATTCCCTCGTCATGATCATCTCTAAGATATAAACCATCATCAATTGAATCAATTTGATGTGGTTGTTGTGATGTTGCAAATAAAAGATCATTACTAACATCTTCATCATTATTGTTATCATCACTTATTTTATTGGTTGATAGGACAACAGACCATTTATCATCAGAAGGATCAGTGACATAAAACACTTGTTGAGCTTGCGACGCTAAAATAAAAGGCTCGTCTTTGTATCCCACCCTATTAAAATCAACAAGCAAGAATCTTGACTCATCAATCCGAACGCCATTATTATTATCGACCCACTTGAAACCAAATATGGGAACACGAAACATTGTGTAGTCTAACTCCCACATGCACTCGATAACCCCAAAATATGATAGATTTGTATATATTGGGTTTTTGTCTTTTGCACTGGAGACATGCATCGCTTCAGCTACGAGAGTGACTCCACTATTTTTCATAGTGGTCTGATTATCTTGTTCTTTGGTATAAAATGTGTAGCCGTTAATAACATAACTAGTGTAAGAAAAGACATGTAAGCTCGGACCATTTGCTAGCCACCTCAATCTTTGTGAAATTGATCCGGGGTCTATATCAAATTTTGATTTTATGTGTTTTTTAACCATGTTATAAAACTTCGATTGTGCTCTCGAGTTATCCAATTTTGATTCCTATTCATGTTCAAACGAGATAACTGATCCATGTGTATTGTATCATACGGTTGAACCTCATCATCATTGTGCAGAACATACAATTATGCATGCTCCCATTCTGTCCTTGATATAGTCAGCAATCTCCTTCCAATTATCCCTTCTCCTGATATTCTTCCCGAATGACGAGACATGGGAAGCCCTATGGATTCAACATTGGACAGATATTCAGTACAAAATTCAGCAGCCTCTTTAACATTGTATCGTTCAGCAAGACAACCTTCTGGTCGACTTCTACTTTTTACGTACCCTTTTAATATTTTCATATATCGTTCTATCGGATACATCCATCTCATATATGCTGGCCCACAAAGTTGTGTCTCCTTAACCAGATGAACAGTAAGGTGAACCATTATATCAAAAAACGATGGTGGGAAATACATTTCAAGCTCACACAAAGTAACAACAATTTCCCTCTGCAATGTCGGTAGTTTCTGAGGGTCGATCACTTTACTATAAATTTCCCTGAAGAAGAAACATAATCAAGTTAAGGCTAGTCGAACTTTTTCAAGTAAAATGGAACGTATACCTATTGGTAGCAAATGATCCATTAGAATATGACAATCATGAGTCTTCAAACCTTTTAACTTGAGGTCTTTCATATAAATCAAATTTTTAATGTTCGAAGAGTATCCTTCTAGAACTTTAACTTCGTGTAGAAATTTACATAAAACAATTTTTTCCTTTCTAGATAGAGTATGAGCGGCTGGAGGTAGATATGTGCGATTTCCTTTCTTTACTGGAGCCAATTCATTTCTTATTCCCATATCGACCAAGTCTAATCTTGTGTTGATGCCATCTTTAGACTTTCCTGGAACATTGAGTAATGTACCAATAACACTATCAAATACATTTTTTTCAATATGCATCACATCAAGGAAATGTCTTATATACAATGACTTCCAATATGGCAATTCAAAGAAAATTGACTTTTCTTCCACCCAGATTTGACTAGCTCTCCCGCAAAAGGTTTGCCAAATTTATTAGTCATTCCTTGTACTTTTTCAAGTATTTGATATCCAGTCGGTGCTAAAGGAGCTTTACCTTCCTCTGATTTTCCATTGAATGCATTTCTCCACCCACGATACTGATGACTATAAGGTAAAACTCTACGATGTCCAAGAAACACATTCTTCTTACAATGTTTCAACCGCATCCAATTTGTACTCTCTTCACATATAGGACATGCACACTGACCTTTAATGCTATATCCTAATAAATTACCATATGCTGGAAAATCATTAATTGTGCCGAACAACATAGCCCTCAAATTGAAACATTCTTTCTTATACCCGTCATAAACTTCCACACCTGTCTCCCACATACGTTTTAAATCTTCGATTAGAGGAGTCAAGTATACGTCGATATCATACCCCGGTTGTTTGGGTCCAGAAATTAACAGAGACAACATCATAAACTTACGCTTCCTACATAACCATGGAGGTAGGTTATATATTACCAAAATCACAAGCCACATGCTGTGTGAGATGCTTTGAAGACCATGTGGATTCATTCCATCAGTAGAAAGTGCAAGTCTTAGATTTCTTGACTCTATCCCGAATTCAGGATACTCGTGATCAATTTTTGCCCATTGTGGGGAATCTGCAGGGTGTCGAAACATTCCATCTCTAATTCTTTCATCTGCATGCCATGTCAAGTGTTTTGAATCTTCTTCACTGCGATACATGCGCCTAAATCTTGGTATTATAGGAAAATACCACACGACTTTTGCTGGGGTAGATTCTTTCTTCTTATATCGAGAGACATTGCATTTCGGACACACCTTAAGTAGTTCATATTCATTTCGAAATAAAATGCAATCGTTAGGACACACATGAATCCTTTCGTAACTCATGCCAATAGAACACAAAATCCGTTTAGCCTCGTAGGTTCGATTGGGAAGTTCATTATCATCTGGTAACATATCTTTTATGAGTGTTAATAATTCTGTAAAGCTTTTATCTGACCATCCATTACTCGCTTTTAAGTTGTACAACATTAATATCGCCGACAGTCTTGTGAATTTAGTACAACCATTATATAATTCTTTCTCTACATCACTCAACAAACATTCAAACATTTTAGGATAATCTCGAAGATCTTCTTCAACTGCTTTTGCGATCTCATCAACTCGGTCCGGCTCAGATGTATCTGTATCGAAGTCAGTTGAAGCATGTGTTGAACTATTCTCAAAATTAATGTTTCCTTTTTTTTTCTCACCATGTCTTATCCAACATGTGTAGCTTTGATCAATTCCATTACATACTAAATTTCCTTCTAATTCATCTTCTCTAACACGTTTTCCAAAACAACATTTTAAACAAGGACAACCTACTCTATTTGGATCTTTTGCATTCTTCACTGCAAACTCAACAAACTCCTTCACTCCAATTTCATACTCTTTTGACAATCGACTGGCTGACATCCATTTCCTATCCGTATTATACCACCTATATAAATGCAGTTACAAAACTAATAAGCTTTCAAAACAATTCAACAAGTTTCAAAAAGAAACAAATATCAACTAACAATTTCAAAACAGAACAAATCATGTGGTATGAGTTTTTGACAATTTTTGACAATTTCAAATTTACATAAACGGATCATGTGTATATATGTGTAGAATTAAGAGATTTAATATATATATATATATATAACAATTTTTAGTTTTCAATTATTAAAAAACTAGGGTAGAGGATATTGACAAAAACAAATTAAAAAATACGTGAGACAACGTAGATGGCCGCACACGTACTGTGTTTAGAATAATATTAGGGTTTTGAAAGATGTAGAGCTTGTTTAGAATAATTTATGACACAATACGTATATGAGAGTTTCCAATGTATATAATTATTTGAAAGATGAATTTTACAGCGCTTGTGAAAAAAGCGTTGTATTAGGTAGGAAAATTCAATGAAGCGCATGTATTTTACAGCGCTTGTGAAAAAAGCGCTGTAATAGGTAGTTAAAATAAATGAAGGCGCATGCATTTTACAGCGCTTGTGAAAAAAGCGCTGTAAAATAATACACGAAAGCGCTTCATTTGACAACGCTTTTATTACAAGCGCTGTAAAAGCCTTATAACGTTATGCGCAAACGGTATATGACCTACAACAGCGCTTGTCATCAAAAGCGCTGTAAAAGGCTCCGTTATTTTTAAAATAGATTTACAACAGCGCTTGTGTTTAGGAAGCGCTGTAAAATACGCGCTGTTAAATGTCATTTTTGGCGTAGTGAATGAATGACTCGTTTTGTCTTTACTATTAATACAATGACATAATTCATGTTAATAATAAGTTGAGCTAATTTAAATGACACATTTTGTTTAATTTATTTATATTGAATTGGCATCGATTGAGTATTGTCTTACCCGTGAAGGACATAAATATCGTTAAACTTTCAAAAAAACGTCGTTGATCATTGTTAGAGTTTGTTTTACTTTTAAGTACTAGTATATAGTTGACTACATGATGTAACACCTTGATTTTTATAATGCATTACTTTTCTAATTAAATAATGTTTGAAAAGGATTAAATTAAACTAATAAGTGAAGATTTTAGAAAAATATTGAAAAAGGAGTTTGAATTGTGTTGAGCATTTTGAAAATTATATCAAGTGATACATTAAAAATATATTCTTTATCAAAACATTTAAGTTTGATTATAAATCAATTTAAATATAAGTTGACTTTAAACTATAAAGAACTAGTCAATTTGAAGAGATCAAGGAAGAAAGGAAAGTTTAGTTATATTTATGTGATTTGGTTCGGTTTAGTTCTGTTTATGTGATTTGGTTCTGTTTTGAAAAATAATCATAAATTTGATCCAATTTGAGCAGCTTAAAAAAAAATTCAATAATATTTGATTTCATGTGATTTTTATGTTTTTGATTGGTTTATAATTTTTTAAATCGGTTTAGATGAGAAAACAAATTTACTATTGAAGCAACAATGTCAATTTACAAGGAAAGGGGGGTTTGAATTGTAAATTCACTTTTTGAAAATTCTCTGTTAAAATTTAAAAGCTTTAACTCAAGATTGGTCTTGGTTATCAAAACAGAAAATGGAGAACGTTCTTGGTTAGTGAAAAAACACCTAATTTAACTTATCTATATACAATGCGATTGACAGATAAAAAGTAAATAGAGATAAGCAAAGAGACATCACACAAGGATATATCCTAGTTCACCCAACACAAGTTACGTCCAATCCTCAAAATTGTGAAATTTTCCACTAAGTGCTCAAAGCAAGATCTTTCTTGATTTTCACACAGCTTTTATAGATATATCTTAATTTGTTACAAAGTACAAGCTTTCTACATAGAAAGGATTTTCACAAGTTACCTTTCAATCTTCAGAAAGGATTTATACACATTACCTTTTACACATAGAATGATTTTACAAACTACTCAAACTATTAACAATATAGTCTTGAGTTTACAAAGTGATGATTTAAGAAATTGGTAGAATTTGAGTATTCTCAACTTGTTTTTGAGAATAAATTATAGAATTTAAAACTCAATAACAATTGTTCTTATATCAAGTTAAGAGCAGAACTGAAACCTGAAAATGATTGACAAGCACAAGAGTATTTGAATATGATTGTATGAGTGATGTATTGCTTTGCACTGGAAGCTTTGATATATCCTTCATTTTGAGACCTCTTTTAGAGACTTCAAGGGAGCTTATGACTGCTCATTTGGCCGTTGAGAATAGTCTACCTATCATGTGACAGTAAGTGGATAAGCTTCGTATTAAAGTAACAATGTTATTCGCTTAAAGCAAGATTGTTCTTGAAAACCAAGAATAGTTTTCGTTCTACTTTGAGGTGTGTTGAGCTTGATCTTATTTTGCCTTTTGTTTGAAGTGATCCCATGATTTGTGTCACGTGTGCAGACTGCTAATGAGTACAGTTGAGGTGGCTAGTCTAGTCTGTCAGCTTTTTGTATTTTATGCTTGTTTTGTTTGAAGAATGATCTTGAACTCGAAGCATGAGACATAGCTTTTGCCTTTGTCTTTTTGAAGTGATTCTTATACTGAGTTTGATCCTGGAATATTTCTGATGAAATTCTGGAATGGATTATGAATCTTAGATCTAATCTTTCTTTTAATAATCTTATCATTCTGGCAAATTTGAATTGTGGAGAACATTCTTCGTTTTACATAATTCTGTCAAAAACGTTATTCGTTTCTTTGAATTTTTCGGTTTCTTTTTAATATGTTTTGTTTATGAAATGTTTGGTACCTGTAACACCCTTATTTTAATTAATTAAATTAAAACCCTTAGTTTTGTTTATTTTTTTTTTTACTGTTTTAGTGTGACGGTAATAGAATAATTATTCCTTAGATGTTTGATTTTTTGATGAAGTGATTTTATATTAATTAATTATTGAGATTTTTATTTATTTATTATTAACTAATTAAAACTCGTAAAAATATGTCTTAGAGTGAACAATGACCAAGTCAAAATTGAATCACCCACACTACTCTTGTGTCCATTTAAATGTGTAACTAACAATAATAAATACATGAATGCCAATAAATTCCTAACGGTTGGTCATTGAATGATATTATTCCAATTGAATTCTGTATTCATGTGGGCAATTAAACTCAATGAATGGAATTATTCCTTCTCTCTGATCAATTACCCACCTCCTTTATTAGGCACAGACACCTCTCCTTCGTAAGACACACCATTACCAACATTACATTTATCTCAAATACTTTCCGAGTCACTCAAACAACCATCCTCACATTCCCTCACATTCGAATCGAGATTCTAAACTTTTCCTTCTTGTTGAAATTTTCGAGGACGACATAGTGTCACTTGGAAGGAAAGCACTTGAGGTAAGGGCTTTTCCCCATGCAGAGTTAGGCTAGATATTAAATTAGCAAATCGTAAAATATTGATATGATGTCTGGATGTCTTAAAAGGAAAATATTAATTTTATTTTCGTCATAAAGAAATTTACTATAATGCTTTGATCATTTCTTTTTGCAATACCTCTATCTTGATGAATTAATTAGAGTATATTTTTATTATTATACCTTGATAAATATGTTTGTAGTAAAAATGTTTAGTGTTTTACGTATTTTAGAGTATTTAATTATAAAGTTATAATTTTTATAATGTTATAATTAGTAATATGTATATCATGATGTGTTTGATTTTAATTCTTGACTTGGAGTATTTTAAATTTAAAACGTGATTTTTATGAACAATGTACGTGTCTTGAGGAAAATGATGAGAATTTTTAGATCTTTTTATTTTAATAATATAAACAAAAAATTAATTGTTAAATGCAATAATGAATAGTCTGTTTTCAGAATGCAGGAAATTTTACAGTGAAATGAATAAAATTTATGTTATTTTAATTGTTATCAATAACACGTACTCAATAACACGTGAAATGAATAACACGTACAGTGAAATGAATAAACTTTCAGAATGCAGGAAACTTTAATTGTTATCAATAACACGTACTCAAATCAAATCTTATGGATTATTAAAATGAAAGTGGTGATTTTAAGATATTTGATCACGTGCATATTTGATGTGTTGAAAGTTATTGAGTTATAATTATGAAAATTCATGATAATGTAAATTTGATGTTTTTGTGATTTACAAGAATTTGATCTGAAATAATTTGTTCTTGTGATTGCCTTAGTGGCTAGTGATCTGGGGTTGAATAGTTTTTCTTTGTGGTGCCTAAGTGGTTGATTATTTGTGTTATGATTTTCTTTCTTTGTGGTTGCCTAAGTGGCTAGTGATTTATAAATTTTGAACATTATTATCATTGTCATCACATATCATATGCATCTTTGTGGACGCCTTAGTGGCTGGTTTAATTTTTCCCATTGGTATGGGTGACTTCTGTGTGGACGCCTTAGTGGCTGGCTATATCCGGATCATACATGTTTAGGAGCATGCATAAATTGCATACATTTTATTATCATTGTTATTTTCATTTTAAAGTGAATTATTGTTGGAGTTATTTATGTATATTTTATGACTTTTCATACACTCTTTGCGAATAAAAAAGAAACTAATATTATTTCTCTAAATCTTTTATTACAAAAAGATTTTATGATATCAATTAAATTGCGCTACTTCATTTCTTAAAATGAAATCCAACTATCTTCTAATGAAATTTTATTATATGATGAAATAAAAATAAAAATGTTTTGAAAGAAAATAAATATTTTTGAGTAATGTCTTGGATCAAAATCTGGGGCGTTACAGTACCTGTCTTGATTAACACACTCAAATAGACATGTTAAATACCAAAACACTTAGAATCATAATTATAATCTTAATTAACGTTTGTTTAGTTATCATCAAAATATTAATTTAGAATTTTTTCTCAACAACTATTGCAATGATAGTGCATCCCTTTGTCTCTTGTATAATTCATTAATAGGTTAAAAAATTATTAAAAATGAAAATACTCATAATTATTTTTCCCATTTTCAACCATTTCTCTTCCTTTGTCTTCTTCTACCCCTTTTATTTATATTTATCTGTCTCATTGAAATATTTGAACCGATTTTCCTCTTACATATATCTATATATGTATACCTATAGTTTTGTATAAAAGGAATATCATTTTTGTGTGTGAATTTTTGTTTCCAATTTTGTCATTTACTCATACTATCTTATTTACAATTTTATTATTCTTAATTTAATTTAATAAATGAGTTTTTCTTTTTAAATCTATCTTTACATAAAAAGATATTAATTTTTTTGTAACTTTTTTGTTCCACCTAGTTAGAAATCCGTGCATACGTAGGGCAGTATCAATTATTTTCATATGATAAATTAAACAAATACAAATGTTTAATTGTATATTTGAATTGAGATATACAAAAACTATTAAAATGATAGTAAATATAAATGTCTAATAAGTAAAAAAATTATTAAAAATTAAAATACTCATAATTATTTTTTAGCTTTTTAACCATCACTTTTCCTTTGACTTCTTCTACGTCTTTTATTTATGTTTATCTTTGTCTCACCGAAATATTTGAACCGATTTTCCTCTTACATATATATCTATACATATACCTATAGTTTTATATAAATGGAATATCATTTTTGTGTGTGAATTTTTCTTTCCAAATTTATCATTTACTTATACTATCTTATTTACAATTTTATTATTCTTTATTTAATTTAGTAAATGAATTTTTAAAAAAAAATATCTTTATATAAAAACATACTCCTTTTTGTGTAACTTTGTTGCTCCAACTAGTTAGAAATCCATGCATACGCAGAGGCAGTATCAATTATTTCCATATGATAGATTAAACAAATACAAATGCTTAATTGTATATTTGAATTGAGTTATACAAAAACTATTAGAATGATAGTAAATATAAACGTGTAATAAGTAATAAATAAAATGTAAAAAAAATTCATATTCAAATTCAAATTTAATTCTATAAAAAATATTCATATTAAATATAAATCTCCCATTCAACAATACATTTGCTTGAAATAAAGGTTTACACACTCAAGATATAACACAAAAAAAAAACATATATATAGATGAAAATTGTAAACAAATCCAGATGTCTAATGGTATATTTAGATTACATATTATAATAATAGTTCTACTTTATGTATTAGGAGTGTACACGATCTAAATAACAGAAACTTTGGGGATTTATATGGTTTTGAGTTGTTTTTTTACTGAGGATTTCAAAACATCGATGTCAAATCAAACTCTCAATTAGTGGTATCATTAACCCTAAAATTTAGGGTTTCTAATAGAAATTTATGTTTCGGTTTGTCACTCGTATAAAGAAGATGCTTGCAAAATGGGATTACTTTAAACTATATCATATTTGTCGTAAAATTAATCAAAAATAAAAACTTGTTAATTTTAAATAGAAATGTGAAAATGAGTTTTTTTTTTTAGAAAAAAATTCAATCGTAGTTAATTTTAGTCAACTTTATTTATGTTGAATTTCACCTAAAAAGAATTTCATTTATTTTAGAGTGTAATTGAAAATCGATCTAACAATTGGAAGGTCAAATTTGCAAATAATAAATAAATAGTATTTTTGTAAATTGCATTAGCTCTTTTACAAAATAAAATATATCAAGTTATTTTCATGCACACCTTTTATTAACAAGTTTTTAAAAGAAAAAAAATCTAGTGAATTACATTGTGCTAATTTTTAAAAGAAAAAATATATTTTTAAGTAATGCTTTGGATCAAAATCTAGTGAATTACATTGTGCTAATTTTTTTTGTTTTTCTAGTTATTATTTTTTACTAATTACTTAAATTCATATTATGTGTCATAATTGTGTAATCTCTTTGAATTTTTATGATTAAATATAAGCCTTAAATTTTTGGGCTTGGTGTTATTTTTATGTGTATTTAGTAGATATCGAATTTGAAATATCTATGTCTACTTGCATGTTTTTCTTGGAAGTCTTTTTATATTATTTAGAAATCTTCTATTTAAGTTGATAGATTTTATGAATTTTCCTACTTGTTCATCACATAATTATTTTGTTTTAATAATCTTAGACTTTTTGCTTCTTGCTCATATTAAATGTTTTGTGACCTAACTATTATTTGAATTAATTAGTGTTGGCAACAATAATTATGAATATTACAAAATAATTTCATCTTCTACTTATATGAATGAGTATTATTACGCTACGTATTATCGTTATTATCATTGTCCCTTTCACCTTATTTTTATGAAACTAGACATTTTCAATTAATTTGAATTGCAAATGTTTTAAAGAGACTAACATTTAATTCGATGTGATTATTAGTGTTAGAAATAATTTTTCTTTCAATTTACTTAGTTTAGATATTTTTTTTTATATTCCAAAAGTATTTAGGAAATTAATCTTATCTCAATTTGATTTCATAAATTATTTTTCTAAAACCCAAAATTAAATCTAACTACACGTTTTCTTGTTGAATTAATATACATAATGTTTTTCTTATTAAATAAAAAGATTTTATGCGATTTTACGTATATATACGCGTATTCAATTAATGTAATATTTTTTCATGCGCTTGATTGATATTAAGTATGCACGTAGTTATATTTCAATTATTTATAACTATTTTCTATTTTTAGTTATTTTTTTTATAAACAATTATCTTGAGATATAATTAATATTGTGTTTGATTTTATTTAATTTTATATACTTGTTATGACATTGTGATTTTATATATATTTATTAAGATTTAGTAATTAATATAAATTGTTGACGTTATATTTATTTATTTGGAAAAATAAGTATTATTATAGGGATTATATTGAATATGAGGATTTTGATTATTAATGTATTTTAAAAGATTAATTACTTTAATTACTTCATTTTATAAAATGTTGCTTTTAAAATATTAGTAATACGTTGGTAATTGAATTATGTTTGAAAATAAAACTATTAAAAAAATATATTGTTTTGATAATTGTTTGTTTTATTTAAAAAATTAAAATAAATAGAAGAAAGAAGTAAAATTTGTTTTATAGATTAGACACATATTTAAGAGTAAAATTTAATTAAATAATAAAAAATATTAATTGGAAATAACAAGAATGAAGAGCATGAGAAAGGGAGAGTAACCTGGACACAAAATAGGGTAGCCGCACATTGACAGAAAAAAAAAAAGAAAATTCATATCGTTCATTAATGACTGTTCAAGGAAAGTTTCTCCGTTTTCGTCTATATTTCAGTATGTTGTTTTACTCATTTAGCTATTCAATTAAACACAATTTTTCAGATTTTTTAACAACCCCAATTTCTCCGTAAAATACCCGATTTCTTCGTGTACACAATTTATTATTTTGCACCGTTCTTCTTCACCGTAAGTCCGATTTGAGTGAAACCAACACTAAAATGATTGTGTGAAAAGTGGCTATATTAGGTAGATGAATTTTGATAAATTTATGTGATTATGATGATGTATAATTAATAATAATGATGTTATAAATTTGTGATAAGTCTATGTGATGATTTATGATTGAAGATAATATTTTAGTGTAATATTTTAAAGAATAAGATTTTATGCTATTTTAAGTGTATATGTGAGTTGGTAATTAATGTGATATTTTCTTGTATGTTTGATTATTGTAAAGTTTTTGTCCAAATTTCAGTATATTATTTTTCTCATTTAACTATTATATTAAATACAATTTTCCAGATTTTTAACAATCCAAATTTCCCCCTAAAATACCCGATTTCTCCGTTTACAAAATTCGTTATTTTGCACCATTCTTCTTTACCGTAAATCCAATTTGAGTGAAACCAACACCAAAACGATGGTGTGAAAAGTGGCTATATTATCCACTGACTCATTTTCTGATTTATGGTAATTTTTCTTGACTAAATTTCAAAATTTAGTTTTTATAGTATTTTCTCATAATTTATTTTAGACGTTTATCCATAAACTGTCGAGTTAGATTGATTGAAGGACAAAAAGTCAAAGAACAAGGATTATTTGCTCGTGAAATCGTACTTGTGTGTGAAAGTATCGAAATAAGGTAAGGGGTGAGAGAGCGTTTGAATTCATGAGTATAATATACTGTGAGATGAACGGGAAAATCGTATTTCTCAACGATTCATCCGGAGCTCGCTACATACGACAATAGCCATTTGAGTAATAAATTAATTAATGTGTAAAATAGAAATTGTGAGATTAAAATATGAAATCGAAATATTTATAAGGTGTTGATTGATTTGTTAAATATGTGATATTTGATTTAATTTCGTTAAATGTTTGACATTTAATATTATTGTGATATTTGATTTAATTTCGTTAAATGTGTTATATTTGATATTATTGTTATATTTAATTGATTTTCGTTAAATGTGTGATATTGGATGTCAAATGAATTTTATGTATATGTTTGATTAGACGGAGGTTTACGTGTTGTGATCGTAAAAGGTGAATTCATTTTGATAAGTTTATGTGATTATGATGATGTGTAAATTAATAATAATGATGTTGTAAATTTGTGATATGTTTATGTGATGATGTATGACTGATGATAGTGATGTTATAAAATTGTGATAAGTTTATATGATGAGATATGATTAATGATAGTGATGTTGTGAATTTGTGATGAGAATATTGAAGTAACCCCATAGTTGGTGAAATAATTGTGATTCCAATTTGTGTTTGAAATGACGGTCTTAATGGAGTATCATAGGCCAACGAGGCGAGAAAATAAATATTGAGAATTTGTGAAGTGAAGATTATTTTGTCATAATATAGGTAGGGCTTCACAAGCCTAGTGATTTCGGAGAAGTACAACTGAATGAGCCTGATGATGGCGGTCTGTTGTTGAGCCTTAAGGCAAGATTGTTAGACCTTGGAGGTATTCGGGTGGGGAATTCCTAGGTGACTTGGAGGTAGCACTCCAAATGTCAAGAGCTACCATTCAACACACATTTACCTCGACTGTCACGTATATGTGTCTTGGGTTGAGTTGAGGGGATCTATGAGGACATGGCCAATTTGAATTGATCGTCCACCCAGGTGGTGGCATAATATCAAGCCTTCTAACTAAGTAGTTTAGAATTAGAATGGTATCACATTGTAAAGTAGAGTCTAAGCTCATGCATATCATTGCATTTTCTTGAGATTGCTTTGTTGTGATTAATGTTTATCGCATGTGATTATAATTTCTCTTAGACTATTTGATGTAATAGTGAAAAGTATTGATTTTCCTTGAGTGATTTTGACTTTCTAATGTGATAATTTTCTTAAGCAATGTTTGTGTAATAATACGGTTCTCTTATGATTTTTTCTGCGTGGTCTTCTTGTATTATACTATCAACATGATTTCAAAACTCACCTCCTTCGTTGTTAGGTTTGACTGGCTTGGTCACGCCTTTGCGAAATCACAGTTATTTCAGGTTAACGAGTTTTGAAGTTCTTGTTTGGGAGGAACCCAATTCTAATAGGTGATACCGGAAATACGGGTTTTAATTTGTATTTTACTTATTTAATTTGTAATGAATTTTTGTATGAAAACCTTATAAGTACTAGTAAGTTTTTAGAATTAAATCAAGTAATTATATTTAAATCAAGCCTATTGAGATTGCACTATGGAATAAAGAAGTTTAAAGTGTTCCTTTTGATTTTTAAGAAACGTGACAACCTAAATTGAAAATAAAAGTTTTGATTTTCTTGGAAATGTAACACCCCAAATTTTGTAATAAATACTTTCTTCATGAAATAGGATTTTTTAGATAATTAATTTGGTGTTAAAATTATTTTAGAATATATGTGGATAAATCTTGTGACTAACTTTCTTTATATGACTTTTTACTATGATATGCTAAATTTGTATATATTTGACTAAATAAGTGATATAAAAAATAAATATTATATTTTGTTATTTTATATATTTTTCTATAATTAATAGTACTTTAGCGTAAATATTTTAAAGAATAAGATTTTAGGCGACTCTACGTGTATACATGCGTTTGTAATTAATGTGATATTTTCTTATATGTTTGACTGATGTTAAATGTGCACATAATTATATTTAATTATTTATAAATATATATTATTTTAATTAATTATTTTACAAATAATTATCTTAATATATTAGTAATTTTAATATTGATTTTCTTTATTTTTATATAGTTGCTATCGAATGAGGATTTTATACATATTTATTTTGATTTAGTAACTAATATAAATTGTTGATGTTATATTTATTTATTTTATCATTTCGACTATTCTATAAAGATGATGTATTTTTATGTGATTATTTTGAAAAATGTTATAATAATAATTATATTTATTATTTTGAATATGAGAGTTTTAGTTTATCTATGTTAAGGATAAATACTATTATGTTAAAATGAGTATCTTAGAGAAAAGTTTTTAAAAAGATAAAATAAATTATTTATTTATTAAGGGTTTTTATTAATATTAGAAAATGAATTTTGGATCAGAACCTATTTGCACCCCTATTTTTTACTTTTGCATATTAATTTGGGTTGTTATTGACTGTAATTTTCCTTTCTACACCTGGGAGTTACTCATTACACCTTATTTCTGCCTCAAACTTGACTACCTGTGTTGGGCCTTAAAGTTTTACTTTTGTACTTGTACATCTGCAATCTGCACCCCTCCTTCTGCAATTAAAAAATAAAGATAAAAAAAGAAAAACTAAAATTTGACAGCCAACACTACTAGAAAAATTGTATTTAGCTGCCATATTTAGCATCGGCAACCGACACCGACTCTAGTTAGCGTCTATTTAGGACCAAAACTGTGTGCAAATTGTGGTATAGGTTGAGTTTGGATAATTAGTTCATTCATTATACAATGATATTTCTAGGAAGAACCCTGAGATTTCAGATTCGTTATTAGAGTCCAAATCTAGCTTAATATGTGTTGATAATTTAAGGGGTGTCTCTGAATTTCCGCTCAATTTCTTGAATGATCGAGTGAAGGTTCGAGCGTCTTGTAATGGATTGTTGCGAGCATGTTTTCTTGGCAACTCATAAACAGGTGAGTATGTTTTCCTGGCAACTCATAAATAGGTTTTTGTGTATCAACACAAGAGCCAAGTTTGGAAAGAAATGTACTCTATGAAGTATAGCTCAACACTTCCATTGTGGTTTTTGGCACATGTATCGCATCACAATGTTCTCGTGTAACTGATGCACGCCGATTACATTAGATAATAATTTTTGTACATCTATTTCTAGTTGCAGGTAATTTAAATTCACTTAGTAATTGTTATTTGCTGAAAATAATCATGTTTCTGTTATAGTATCTATTTTGAAATATTGATGTTGGCTTTTCCATGGAAATATGTTTATAATGTGGAGAATGTTCTCTTGTAATTGAGGTGTGGTTTCACTAAATAATTGCTCTTGTACATATATTTGTAATTGTATTTTGCAATTAACCATTGTTTACTTTTATGCTAGTGCAAAAAGTTTTAATTTAGCCCAAGATGTTCATATCAGAATTCTAAAGAATTTGTAACTCAATTCTACTTTTTTCTTCTTTTGTGACTTCACATATATTTATACCTTCTTGCTTTTATGGTGCAGAGGCATTCAAAGATCCCACCACATATCTTTAAAAGAGTTGCTCTTTTGAAGCTTGCAAGGCCAAAGCTAGATAGTTGGTTCATTTTGGATGTCAATGTCTTGGATGGTAGAATGATATTCTTATTAAATATCCCAGGTTGCTGAGGATGGCGTACCCATGGTCTAAAGGGTCCGTATTTATTTATTTTTTCTTTTGGTTGCTAAGTTATAATAATTAAAGGAAGCTTTTGAACTCTTATGTTTCTTTTGGCCCTGTTTCCACAAAAGGGTACTTTTGTATCAATTTTTTTAATTCATTTTAAGATTTTCTGGTTGAAATTGAGTATGAGAACTGATTCAGACAAGCTTAGAGACAAAAATATGATTGTCTTCTTTTTGGTGAGTCATTTAATTAGCGACAATTTATGTATTAATTTCATAATTGGAAATTTCATATAGTTTATGATTGTAATTATGTTATTGTTTGGCAGATTTAGATGATATTTTGTATCTACTAAGTTGTGGTATTGCAAAAACATGTGGACAAAATATTAAAGATGAGATATTGTTTAGTTTTTTGTCAATAATGTTTTTGGTAATGTGTTTATGATTTGTTTTTTAAATGTTTTATTGGTGTTGACCAATTTTGTATAGAATGCATCATTGATCTATAGACTATATAGTTGAGAAGCTTCCCATAGACAAAAACATAATTGATGATTTCTCCAACCTACTATACAAAAACTATGGAACAACTATGGCTGGTTTAAGGGTATGCATGTTTCTTATATTTTTTTTACTTTGAATTCAAAACAAATTCATAAAATATGATTGTTTTGTTTCTTTATCAATTTAGACAATTGAATATGACTTTGACTATGCTGAATATCACATATACAAGTTAATTTTTTAATGAGTTAATTTTATACAAACTGCAACTGCCTCTATTAGGTATATAGCAACAATAATGCACTATTTCCCCCTAAAAAAGTTGTTTGTTGTGACAATCTATTTTTTTTTTTTAATTTAAAACAACCATTGTCAAACTTAGTTTTGAATAGTTTCATACTGCACTAGCATAAACATTGAACTTTTTAATTGTGCCATTTGGAACATCCGACCCTAATTGTTTTGTTGACTATTGTTGTCCCATTAGCGTCGGCCAGACCGACGCAATATTATAAAAAATATTTGACTATAGCATCGGCCAGCCGACGCTATGTATTTTGTTAACTCCAACAATTAATGGATATAACAAGCGTTGGATGGTCTATAATGTTGATAGCGTCGACTTTAGAGTATGTCAGGCCGACACTACTATTGTGTCAAATGGCATTTGGCCGACGCTACTATAGCATCGGATGGCATTTGGCTGACGCTACGTATTAGCTTCGACCGTTTTAGCCTAGGCCCGACACCGACGCTAAATCAACGTTAGCGTCAACTTTTTGCCTATTAGTGTGGGTTTTTGGCCGACGCTAATTGTTGTTTTTCTAGTAGTGCAAATCGCTCAAACCCGTTTTCTCTCAAATTCACTCCCAACAATTCCTTGTTGTTTTGAAAGGACTACTCATTGAACCCATTTTTGGCATTAATTTTAATGATCGTGGCTCCTTTTAATCAGAAATAGTTGCATTTCTTTCCTTGGGCGAGCTGTTTTTGGTCGATTCTGATCACCATATTTGTTGTCTCAAAAACCTGGTATCATTTTTGGATTCCTCTTGTCGAAACCTTCAAGAAGCACTACTCATTTGTATTTTCCAGTGAAGTTGACATCTGACCCTTCCAGCGCTCTAACGAATCGGTTAGACTTTTTCTGCTGTTTTTCTCGTCGTTTTGACTCAATTTTCGTTCCTAAAATTATTATTAATTATTTGAAATTTAGTTTTAAGCTCAACATAATTTATCAGTCAAGTCTCAGCGATTTTGTAAACTCGTAGTTTATTCGGATTCCTCTTGTCGAAACCTTCAAGAAGCACTACTCATTTGTATTTTCCAGTGAAGTTGACATCTGACCCTTCCAGCGCTCTAACGAATCAGTTAGACTTTTTCTGTAGTTTTTCTCGTTGTTTTGACTCAATTTTCGTTCCTAAAATTATTATTAATTATTTGAAATTTATTTTTAAGCTCAACATAATTTATCAGTCAAGTCTCAGCGATTTTGTGAACTCGTAGTTTATTCGGATTCGCACGTTGTACGTTGTCGATCTATAGTTGTTGTTGAAAATTTCCATTGATTTATGTGTTTTAGAAACCGTCTAAATAAGGTAAGGGGTGAGAGAGAGTTTGAATTCATGAGCATAATATATTGTGAGATGAATGGGAAAACTGTATTTCCTAACAATTCATATGGGTCTCGCTATGTACAACAGTAGCCCTTTGAGAGATAAATTAATTAATGTGAAAATATTGGGAGTGTGAGATTAAAATGTTAAATAGAAATGTTGATTGATTTAATTTTAAATAATTGTGTGGTATTTGATATTTGATATTGTTGTGATATTGGATGTTGAATGAAATTATGTGCATATGTTTGATTAGACGAATTTGTGTGATGTGATAATAAAAGATGGATGCATTGTATGACATATGTTTATGTGATGATAATGATGATGTTTGATTGATGATAGTGATGTTATGAAATTGTGATGAGTTTATATGATGATCATGATTATGTATGATTAATGATATTATAAAATTGTGATGAGAATATTGAATTACCCCATGGTTGATGAGATAGTGATGATTCATAAAAATGATGCTCTTAATGGAGTAGTCTAAGCTAACGAGGGGAGAAAATATATTGAGAATTTGTGAAGTGGAGATTATTTTAGTCATCATATAGGTAGGGCCTGACAAGCCTTGTGATTCCGGGGAAGTACAACTGAATGACCCTAATCGTGGCGGTCTGCTGTTGAGCCTTAAGAAAAGATTGTTAGACCTTGGAGGTATCCGGATGGGGAATTCCTAGGTGACTTGGAGGTAGCACTCCAATGTCGGGAGCTACCACGCAACACACGTTTACCTCGACTGTCGCATATATGTGTCTCGGGTTGAATTGAGGGGATCTGTGATAACAGGGCCAATTTGAATTGTCCGTCCACCGAGATGGTGGCATAGTATCAAGCCTCCTAACCAAGTACTTCAGAGTCAAAATGGTACCACATTGTGAAGTAGAGTATAAGCTCATGCATAATATTGCATTTCCTTGTGATTGTTTTGTTATGATTGGTGTGTTTCAAAAGTGATAATAATTTTCTTAGATGATTTGATGTTATAGTGAAATTTATTGATTTTCCTTGAGTGGTTTTGACTTTGTAGTGTTATGTTTTTCCTTGAAGAATGTTTGTGTAATGATACATTTTATTTATGATTAACTGTGTGTTCTTTTTATTTATATTATACTATTAACATAATTTTAAAACTCAATTCCTTCGTTGTTTGTGTTTGACTGGCTTGGCGCTGCGTTTGCGAAATCGCAGTTGTATAGGTCAATGAGTCTTGAAGTTCAATTTTGGGAGGAACCCCGCTCTGATAGGTGATACCGAGAATAAGGGTTGTAATCTGTATTTTTTTATTTAACTTGAAACGAATTTTTGTATGAAAACCTTATAAGTACTACTTAGTTTTTAGAATTAAATCTAGTAATTATACTTAAATCAAGCTTATCTAGATTGCACAATTTTAATAAAAAAAAATTAAGTTTAAATTTTTCTATTTTATTTTTGTGAAATGTGATATCCTAAATTAAAAATAAATTTTTTTATTTTGTTGAAAATAAATTTTATTTATCCGCTGCAAATTTTATAGGAATATTATATGAATTATTATATATATTATTTTGGGGTTTAGGGTGTCACAGAAAATATATTTTTATTTATCCGCTGTAAATTTTATAGAAATTTGATATAAATTATGATACATATTTTAGGGTTTATGGTGTCACATTTAACAAGTAACGTTTATATTACTCAAGTTTTTATATTTTAGTAGAATTGTTGTTAATCAAGGAACTTTAATGACACTACTGGGGAGTATAAAAAAATTTATTTGGTTTTTTAAGTAATGTGTCAATACATGTATGTAGCTTGTCCATTTCCTTTTCCTTTTAGTTTCTAGAATGAAATTATTTTTAAGGGGGTAAGTAATGTAACACCCCAATATTTTCATATATATTATATATAAGTATTTTTAGGAATTGTCTTGATTTATCAAATGGTACCATATTAGACCACACAACAATTATAATAGACCATATCAAAATCACATTACGATATATCAAAATATTTAAGCAAATGGTACCATATTATAACATCAAAGTCAATCAAGTAAAGTAATCATCTCATTTTGATGTGCATTAAATCATCTAAGAGTAATTAATATTGCTTTTGAAACACATCAATCACAATAAAACAATCACAAAGAAATGCAATGCTATGCATGAGCTTAGACTCTACTTCTAAATGTGATACCATTCTAACTCTGAAGTACTTGGTAAGGAGGCTTGATACTATGCCACCATCTTGGTGGATGGACAATTTAAATTGTCCCTGTCCTCATAGATCTTCTCAACTCAACCCGAGACACATACACACGACAATCAAGGTAAACATGTGTTGCATGGTAGCTTTCTACATTTCGAGTATACCTCCAAGTCAGCTAGCAATTCGCTACTCGAATACCTCCAAGGTCTAATAGTCTTGCCTTAAGGCTCAACAACAAACCACCATTATCTGGCTCATTCAGTTGTACTTCCCCGAAATCACTAGGCTTGTCAAACCCTACCTATATGATGACAAAATAATCCCCACTTCACAAATTCTCAATATTCATTTTCTCCCCTCGTTGGCCTATCTCCATTAAGACCGTCATCTCAAACACAAATTGGAATCTCAATTATTTCACCAAATATGAGGTTACTTCAACATTCTCATCACAAATTCACAACATCACTATCATTAATCATATATCATCACATAAACTCATCACAATTTTATAGCATCACTATCATCAATCATACATCATCACATAAAACAACAAATGAAGAAATTGAGGTATTTTATGAATTTACTTGATCATAGTTAATTATCGCTTTAAATGAATTTTTAAATAAGTATAAAAAATTGTCTTTAAAACTTAAAACAATTAGGAAAGAAAATACAAATATAAATGAAAAAGTTAATACTTTAAAGAATCAAAGTGTTGAATTAAAACTGAAAATGCAACTTTGAAAATTGGTATTACTAAACTTAAAATAGAAAATGCAACTCTGAAAACCGATATTATTGTACATAAAATACAAAATGCAACTATGAAAACTGATATTACACTTAAAATAGAGAATGAAAATCTTAAATATGATATTGTTGAACCTAAGGCTGAAAATCTAACTCTGAAAAGTAATTATAGTTCAACTCAATTGAAAATACCACATGTAACTCTGATAAGCATGAATAAGTATTTCAATATTTTCTTGATAATGGTATGGAAATAACTTGAATTGACTCTTGTCCGCATGCATATATTGAAATGATCTAGGCATTTGTTTCTTGTTATATCATTACAAGCCTAAAAGTGAAAAATAATGAAGTGACCCAATTTTGGGGGATAAAGAAGTCTCTCCTTAGATAAGTGTAGGAGTGCTCATTTTGTTTGTTTAAATTTGAGGGTTATGGAAAAAAAAATAAAGAAAAAAAATTATGAGGAAAAATGGTTGTATTGTGAGAAAAGATTGTGAAAATAAAAGTCAATGATGTTTTTCTCTCTTAATCATTACTCCTTTATCCTCTTTGAGTTTCAGCCCTAGTCTCCTTAGGATTATCTCACCCTTACCTTCGCCACGTTATAACCTGAATAAAGACATTTTGATCATTATGTGCATGCGTTTCAAATATAGATTATAGAGACTTGTCAAGCCTATGGTAGTGCTAGCTTTCATGATGTACTTTGAGTGTATATAATAGTCCAAACACTTTGTGATAATTTTATATCCTAAGAGGACTCTATCACTTATGATATATTCTTTAGTTAAATTCTCCTCTTGTTTTCCTTGGTTGTGATATAAAAACTATTCATGATTGCCTTAAGCTAGAAATATTTGTTTTCTTTCTCTTTCACTACTTTGCATTCATAAGAATATTTGGAATCGCATACATTTCTTTGCTCGGAGTACAAAAGTTTAAGCGTAGGGGAATACGATCGTATCATTTGGGCACATGTTTCTAGATTTTAGTTTGGTATTTTAAAAGATCTTTATAGCTTAGTTTAATATTTTTAGCTTGTTTCTAAACTTTGGGTCGAATTTGAATTATAATTTGATTATTTGCATTTTAATTTTATTATTTGTATTTTGACTCTTCTCGCTCTGTAGGTCATAACTTGAGCTCTCAATATTGAATTGGCGCATATGAGTAGGCGTTGGAAAGTTAATAATCAAAGCTACAAATTTTGTGTTGGAATAAAAGCCCAATGCCAAACTTTATTGTGCCTAAATTGAAGATTCGTAATGTGGAATTTTGTAATAATTTTAACTAGCGGGTCACTTGTTTTTAAACTCGAAACCCTAAAGCCCAATATCAAGTATTATATATTGGTAGTTTTGTTTCTTTTCTATGGAGAAAAAATTAGGATTCAGATTGCTACAAGAAATAATTTTTTTTATTTTTATTTCATGGAAGGCTAAATTTACAAGGTTCATCCACAAGTTTAGATTTTCATCAACACCTTGAGATTCAGGATACACTGTCAATTTTGATTCACGATTCTATTCTTATTTATTTGATTATATTGATATTTTAATTACTTCAATTGAATTTCAATAGGATCAATTAAATTTATTTGACAGAATTTGGTTTCGGTTTCTAATTTAATTGAATTACAATTTTGCGACGCTTGATCGTTAATTGTAATATTTTTATGATTGTGATGCTTAATCCAATCAAATAAACCGTATTCAAATAAGAATAGAATCATGAATTAGAAATTAAACTCATTAATAGATTATGTGATATGTCTGAAACTTGAATAAGTGGATTAATTGTTTTTCTCATCTGTTAAATAAAAAATCTAAAAAAACCCCTTTTTAATTTCAACTTTCGATTCAATTATTATTATTATATCAGAATTCCTTGCGAAATGATTCTAGTTATTACCTCTATTTACATTTTATCAATTGTATTTGACTCGTGTGCCACATCGGATCAATTAGCTAAGAATGCAATTGGATTACAATAAGCTACGGGATGACGAAAAACGACCTTAATGTGAATCCATTGACACAAATGCTCTTAATGGACTAACTACATTTGGTGAGACCCCAAACGTATTAGAATAAGTAAGGAGGGATTGGAAATAACCTAAATGTTAATGGCGGATGAAATTTGATTAAAATAAGACAAGGGATGACGAAAAATTACGTAAATGTTAATCCCATGACACAAATACACTTATTGGAAAACTGTATTGGCTAAGAACGCAAATGGATTAGAATAAGTTAATGGCAGATGAAAATGACTTAATGTTAATCCCATGACACAAACACACTTATTGGACGACCTAAATTCACTAAGAGTGCAAATGGATTAGATTAATCGTAAGCAGGTCGAAATGAACTAGTGGTAATCCAATGACACAAACACAAGTTTTTGATGAACTAGATTGACTAAGAACAATAATGGCTTAAAATAAGATGAGGAAAGTGAGGTTCAAATAAATGTTAATACATACACACTTATTGAGAATACTAGACTAGCTAAGAACACTGTAAGACCCATAATTTTAAATTATACTTTATGTATTTTAGTGGATTTTGGTATTGAACTCAGGGGCTTTCTAACCAAGTTATTAATATTTTGGGAGTTTAAATGACCAAAAAGATATTTTGATGCCCGATTAAAATTACTCGTCGATAAATAAATTAAATTAAGTAAGGTGAATCTTTTACGAAGAATTTAATTTGAAATGGTAATTTAATGAATGTCTAGATATTTGTTATGTTATAATTAATATATATATATATATATATATATATGTTTGTGTGGAGAGAAAAGAGGAGGAAATAGAAAGAAAAGGAAAATAGAAAGAAAAGAAATAGAAAGGAAGGAAAAAGGAAGAAAGGAAAAGAGAAAGAAACAGAATCCTTCTTCTTCCTCTACCTTGCGAACCCTCTTCTCCCCCTTTTCTTCTTC
This sequence comes from Cicer judaicum, assembly GCA_037974835.1. Classification (NCBI taxonomy): domain Eukaryota; kingdom Viridiplantae; phylum Streptophyta; class Magnoliopsida; order Fabales; family Fabaceae; genus Cicer; species Cicer judaicum. The sequence continues at coordinate 932,043 of JBBPBS010000235.1, read as the reverse complement.
GTTGATTTTGCTTCCTTTTTCTTTCTTTGGCTTCAAGAATAGAAACCCAAGGATTAGTGGGTAAGGAAGCAAGGATATCTCAGCTTCATACTTCCTCTTTGGTGTGAAAACGAAGAAAAATAGTGTTAGGGATTTCAAAACCGTCAAACACAAACCTCCACGTTTCATCTAGATCTAAGCTTCGTTCCATGAAGAGATAGAAGGGAAAGTTGCTCACTACCATGCTACGGTGCTAGGGAACCAACTTTGGAAGCGACGTTGCGGGCGAAGATTTTACCAGATTTACTCGCGGTACCGTAATCGCACGTTAAAGCTAACGTGAAGGTAAGGGCTCCTTCCAAACATTTAGTTTGCATTTAGGGACTTATATGTGGTTGTGTGGAAAAGAATTTTGTTAGGGTTGAAGTGTTGATTTGGGGGAAAATGAATCTAAGGCTTTTATGGATAAAATCTTAGAGTTAGGTTTTGGTGATATTGATGAGTGTTTTGTGGATAGTGAATTTAACTCATTATTGTATGATTTTGAGGAAAAGAGATTTGATATGTTTGAGTGGTATGTGGTGATGATTTGTGTTCGTCGTATTTGATGTGTTCTTAATTGATACTTATGAAATTTGAGATGTGTTTGGTTGGATTTTGTAAAAAAATGAATTGATGTGATTTGGTGCGAATTGTGGATTTGATTTGATAAAATGTTTGAGTTCGTTTTGTGTGGAATTTGAAAACCATTAGAGTTAAACGAGTATTTTCATGCATTTTCATTCTTTTTGTAAATCGTGCAGACCCGTGATAGGTGGCACCTTGATAAATAGTACTTTGGCCTGTGATAGGCGGTACATTTATGATTTACGTTTTTGTAAATTGTGCAGACCCGTGATAGGTGGTACCTCAGTAAACGGTACGAGCCCGTGATAGGCAGTACATTTATGGTTTACGCTTTTTAGTAAATCGTGCAGACCCGTGATAGATGGCACCTCGGTAATTGGTACTTCGGCCTGCAATAGGCGCTACAATTATGATTTACAGCCCTTCAAGGAGGGTTTTGGTTTGGAACTCCGAGTCCATGCATTTTGGCATATACGCATTGCATTAGGGTGCTTGGCACACGAGTCGTGTTTGATTCAAGTTTATGATTGAGTGTTTGAACTTGAGATGTCATGGTAATTGTGTTGAAATTGCTAAGTGTTATGTATTGATATTGTGTGTAAGTGTGATTGATTATAAAACTATTTCGAAACTCAAGTTGTCGTGGTGATTGTGTTGAAATTGCTAAGTGTTATGTTTTGGAGTTGTGTGTGAATGTGATTGAGTCAGTTTATGTAGTTTTAGAAAAACATCTAGGGAAATCGATTCCCAAATCGATTATGTGAAAAGCCATTTATCCAAATCGATTTGATTAGTTACAGGAGCTCAACTATTTTGACAAAATCGATGTGCCAATCGATTTTGTAAATACGTTTCTTAAAACCATTTAAGAAATCAATTTCCCAATCGATTGTTGTGTCTCCTGTTTTCTAGAGTCTTGAAAAGTTAGTGAGCTAATCGATTTGTCAATTGATTTGGGCTATTATAGTAGCTCAGCTATTTGGTCAAAATCGATTTTCTAATCGATTGGAATTATTACAGGGGCTCAGCTATTCATTCAATCGATTGCCCAATCGATTGATTTAAGCCCAGAGTTCAGGTTTCACTAAAAACCTTTATCCAAATCGATTTGCTTAGTAGAAACTCATACTCTAAGTTAGATAATCGATTGCCCAATTGATTCATGTATGGATTGGTCAGTTATATATTACTTGGTTGATTAAAAACCTTATCTTGATTTCATTTTTATTTGGCAATTGTTACATGAACTTTTAGCATATGGAAAACCCTTTTAAGGTGCATGCTAAGTTGAAAGGTTATTTGTGCATTTAAAAATTTAAATGTTATGTGTTAACTGTTAATTTCGGTTGATGACCCTTTACAACTATTGTGGAAATCTGGGCTTTGCCCTCAGATGAGAGCCAGGACAATCCTACCGGTTTGTACCTTGTGGATGGGGATGTAGATGGGCATGCCTGACTAGAGCTATGTTAGGAGGATCTTACGGGGCGCGTGGAGATCACTCAGGGTGTATAGCTTTTTTATTGTTTGTAGAATGATCAGATTAGGTTGACATGGAGGGAATATATGTCTTTCTTTTGAATTGCGTTTATTTTAAATTGGAAGACTGTACCTGTACTAATATTGTCAGCATGACATGTTATTTTCGATGGATTTCATGTACCACTTTTTGATGTGTAAATACTTTGGATTCATATTTCGAAAAACTATTCCGCTGCTTGTGAATTATAATGACTTAAATAATTATCCAAAGGTATTTCCTTATTTATTTCTTGGTTTTATGAAATTGTTTTGAAAAAAAAATACACTCTCGCTTTGAAAATCGGGGTGTTACAAACACAAATGGAGTAGAATAAGCCAAAACATGTTGATAATGACATGGATGTTAATCCAATGACACAAAAGAACTTATTGGACGAATTACATCAGATAGGATTGCAATTTATTTAAAATAAGATAAGGGATGACAAGAAGTGACCTAAATATTTATCTAATGACACAAATATACATATTGGACAAACTACATTGGCTAAGGACGTAAATGGATTAGATTAACCCAAACGAGGTCGAAAATTACCTAAATTTTAATCCAATGACACAATCGTACTTATTTGATGAACTACATTTGTTAATAACAAAAATGGATTAAAATGAGTTGAGAGAAGACAAAAATTACCTAAATGCTAAGCCAATGACTTAAAATACTTATTGGATAAACTACATTGGCTTAGAACCAAAATGGTTTAAAATAAACCTAGTGATGACGACAATGACATTATTTTTAAGCAAATGACCCAAAAACACTAATTGGACAAACTATATTGGAAAAAGACTGGAAATAGATAAGAATATGCCAACAGAGATTAAAATGACCTAAATGTTAATCTAATGACACAAACACACTTATTGGAAATACTACATTGGCTAATAGAGAAATCTGTTTATAATAAGCAGAGGGATGACAAAAATTACCAATATGTTAATCCAATTACACAAATATATAACGAACAACAACGACTAAGAATGCAATTTTATTAAAATAAGCTAAGGAATGACGAAAAATGACCTAAACGTTAATGAAATAACACAAAAGGCAATTATTGGACGACCTACATTGGCTAAGAACCGAAATGGATTAGAAAAAGTTGAGGGAGGACGCAAATGACCTAAATGTTAATTCATTGACACAAACGTAATTATTAGATTAACTAGATTGGCTATGAACAAAAATGGAGTAGAATAAACCAAGAACGGTTAAAAATGACCAAAATCATAATCCAAAGAAACAAATAGACTTATTCGACGAACTATAAGCCAATAGAGGTTGAAAATGACATAAATGACAATTGAATGACATAAACGCACTTATTGGAAAAACTACATTAGCTAAGAACACAATTGGATTAGAATAAACCAAGAGAGGTTGATAATGACCATAAATGTTAATCCAATGACACAAATGCAATTATTGGACGAACTACATCAGATGAAATTGTAATTTGATTAAAATAAGATAACAGATGACAAAAAATGATCTAAATTTTAATCCTATGACACAAACGTACTTATTGGACGAACTACATTGGCTTAGCACGCAAATGTGTTAGATTAACCCAAGGGAGGTGGAAAATTACTAAAATATTAATCCCTTGACACAATCACACTTATTGGACAAACTACATTCGATAAGTATGTAAATGGATTTGAATGAGTTGCGGGATTACGAAAATTACCTAAATGCTAAGCCAATGACACAAACGAACTTAATGGATGAACTACATCAGCTTAAAACCCAAATGGTTTAAAATAGACAAGGGATGTCCATAATGACATAAATGTTAAGCCAATGACACAAATGCACTAATTTTATGAACTACATTTGCAAAGAACGAAAATGGATAAAAATAAGCCAAGGGTGATTCGAAATGACCTAAATTTTAATCCAATGACACAAACAAACTTGTTGGACGAACTTCATTAGCTAAGAACAAAAATTGATTAAAATAAGCCGAGGGATGAAGAAAATGACCAAAATGTAAATCCAATGACACAAATGCACATATTGGACAAATTGCATTGGTTAGGAATTCAAATGGAATCGAGTACACCAAGGGAGGTTTAATATGACATAGATTTTAATCAAAGGTCAAAAATGCAATTATTGGACGAACTATATTGGCTATGAACGCTATTTGATTAAAATTAGACAAGGGATGACAAAAAATGACCTAAATGTTAATCCAATGATACAAATGTACTTATTGTAAGAACTACATTCGCTTGGATCGCAAATGGATTTAATTAAGTTGAGGCATGAAGAAAATGACATAAAAGTTAAGATAATGACACAAATGCAGTAATTGGAAGAACTACAATGGCAAATAACATAATTGGATTAGAAGAAGCCAATTGGATTAAAATACGCCGAGGGATGAAGAAAATGACCTAAATGTAAATCCAATGACATAAATGCATATATTGGACAAATTGCATTGGTAAGGAATGCAAATGCAATCGAGTACACCAAGGGAGGTTTAATATGACATAGATTTTAATCAAAGGTCAAAAATGCAATTATTGGACGAACTATATTGGCTATGAACGCTATTTGATTAAAATTAGACAAGGGGTGACAAAAAATGACCTAAATATTAATCCAATGACACAAATGTACTTATTGTATGAACTACATTCGCTTGGATTGCAAATGGATTTAATTAAGTTGAGGGATGAAGAAAATGACATAAAAGTTAAGATAATGACACAAATGCACTAATTGGAAGAACTACAATGGCAAAGAACATAATTGGATTAGAAGAAGCTAATGGATATTTGATCGTAGCATTTGGGCACATGTTTTTAGGTTTTTAGTTTGGTATTTTAAAAGCTTTTTATAGCTTAGATTAATATTTTTAGCTTGTTTCTAAACATTAGGTCAAATTTGAATTATAATTTTATTATTTGTATTTTAATTTTATTATTTATATTTTGACTCTTTCTCACTGTGTAGGTCATAACTTGAGCTCTGGATATCAGATTGACACATATAAGCAGGCATTGGAAAGATAAAAATTTGAGCTACAACTTTTGTGTTGGAAGGAAAGACCAATTCCGAACTTTACTATGGCGAAATTGCAAATTTCGTAATATGAATTTTTGTAATAATTTTAATTAGTGGGCCACTAGTTTTTAAACCCTAAACCCTAAAGTCAAATATCAAGTACTATATATTGGCAGTTTTGTTTCTTTTCTAAGGACGGAAAAATTAGGATTCAAATTGCTACAAGAAATAAATAGTGTTATTTTAATTTCATGGAAGGCTAATTTTATAAGATTAATCCACGAGTTCAGAGTTTCATCAACACCTTGAGATTCTGGTTACACTGTCAATTTCTATTCATGATTCTATTATGGTTTATTTGATTATATTGATATTTTGATTGCTTAAATTGAATTTCAATAGGATTGATTAAATTTATTTGATAGAATTTGGTTTCAGTTTCTAATTTAATTGCATTATAATTTTGCGACGCTTGATCGTTAATTGTAATATTTTGATGATTGTGATGCTTAATCCAATCAAAGAAATTAAATTCACATAGGATTGATTACGCTTGTTTGATGAATTCTATAGTCAAATAAGAATAGAATCATAAATTAGAAATTAAACTCATTGATAGAATCTGTGATAGGTCTGAAACTCAAAAAAGTGGGTTAATCGTTTTGCTCATCTGTTAAATAAAAAATTCTAAAAAACCCCTTTTTAATTTCAATTTTCAATTTGGTTATTATTATTATATCATAAGTCCTTGTGAAACAATTTGAGTTATTACCTCTATTTACATTTTATCAATTGTATTTGACCCGTGTGCGACAGCGGATCAATATTGAAAATGAATTAATTGTTAATTCAATGACACAAACACACTTATTGTACGAATGATACAAACACACTTATTTGATGAACTAGAATGGATAAGAATGAAAATGGAATAAAATAATCCGAGGGACGACGAAAATGATTGAAATGATTATCCAATGACACAAACACACTTGTTGGATAAACTACATTCAGTAAGAACACATATGGATTAGAATAAGATGGGGGATGATGAAAATTACCCAAAAGTTAAGCTAATCACACAAACACATTTATTAGAAGAACTCTATTGGCTAAGAACCGAAATAAATAAGCAGATGGATGAAGATAATGATAACATTGGGAAAGTTATGAAAATGGATTAGAATAAACTAATGGAGGTTGAAAATAATCTAAATGTTAATGCAATTACACAAACGCACTTATTGGACGAACTACATTAGCTTAAAATGCAATTTGATAAAAATAAGTTGCGGGATGACGACAAATAACTTTAATGTTAATCCAATGAGACAAACACGCTTAATGGATGAACTACAATTGGTAAGAATGGAAATGTATTAGAATAAGTCAGGGGAGGTTGAAATAACCTAAATGTTAAATCAATGACACAAACACATGTATTGGATGAAATGCATTGGCTAAGAACACAAATGGATTAGAATAAGTTGAGGGAGGATGAAAATAACCTAAATGTTAATCCATTTACATAACCACACTTATTGGATGAACTACGTTGGCTAAGAGTGCAAATGGATTAGCTTAATCCAAGGGAGGTGGAAACGACCTAGTGGTAATCCAATGACACAACACACATTTTTAACGAACTTGATTGGCTAACAACAAAAATGGATTTAAGTAAGCCGAGAAACGAAGAAAATGACTTAAATATTAATCCAATGAAGAAACATTTTTATTGGAAAAACCACATTGCCTAAGAACACAAATGGATTAGAATAAGCAAGAGAGGTTGATAATGACATAAATGTTAATCCAATGACAAAAACACCGTTATTGGAAGAATTACATCCAGTAAGAATGTTAATAGATTAGAATAAGTTTAGGCATGAAGAAAATTACCTAAATGCTATACCAATGACACAAACACACTTATTGGATGAGCTACATTGGCTTAGAACCAAAATGGTGGAAAAAATCCGAGCGATGTCGCTAATGACATAAATGTTAAGCAAATGACCCAAATGCACTTATTGGACAATCTATATTGGCAAAATACGTAAATGGATAAGAATATGCCAAGGGAGATTGAAAATGACCTAAATGTTAATCCAATGACACAAACAGACTTATTGGAGAAACTACATTGGCTAAGAAAGCAATTTGTTTAAAATAAGTCGAGGGATGTAGAAAATTACCTATATATTTATCCGATGAAACAAACACACTTATATGACGAACTACATTGGCTAAGAATGCAAGTTTATTAATGTAAGCTGAAAGATGACGAAAAATGAACTATTGGACGAAATACATTGGTTAAGAACCCATACAGATTAAAAGAAGTTAAGGGATGACGAAAATGACCTATTGTTAATTAATTGACACAAACATAATTATTAGATGAACTAGGTTGGATATGAATGGAAATGGATTAGAATAAGCCAAGAGAGGATGAAAATGACCTAAATGTTAATTTAAAGAGACAAACACACTTATTGGATGTACTACATTGGCTTAGAATGCAATTGGATTAGTAAGAGCAAAGAGAGGTTAACAATGATATAAATGTTAATCCAATGATATAAATGCCAAGGGAGATTGAAAATAACCTAAATGTTAATCAAATTAAAGAAACACACTTGTTGGTAGAACTACATTGGCTAATAATGTAAATAGATTAGATTAACCTAACGGAGATGGAAAATTACATAAATGTTAAACCAATGATATAAACACGTTGATTAGAAGAACTACATTAGTAAGAAGGCAAATGTTGGAGAATACTCGAAGGGAAGACAAAAGTTACCTATTTGTTAATCAAATGAAACAAACAAATTGGACATACTATATTAGCTAAGAACCCAAACATTATAGAAAAGTTGAGCGACGACGAAAGTGACCTAAATGTTAATCCAATGACACAAACACACTTATTGGACGAATAACATTTGCTAGAAAAAGCAAATGGAAGAGAATAAAGTAACGGAGGTTGAAAATGACCAAAATGTTAATCCAATTACACAATCGCACTATTTAGACAAACTACATTGGTTAAGAACACAATTTGATTAACATAAGACAAGGAATGACAAAAAATAACCTAAATGTTAATCTAAAGATACAAACTGTAACACCCCGTTTTTCAAAGCGAGGATGTAACTTTTTTTTTTCAAAATGAATTAAAATAAAACAGAGGAATGAATAAGATAAACACCTTTGAATAAATAATTAAGTCATTATAATTTAACAAGCAGCGGAAAAGTTTCTCAAAGTATGAATCCAAAGAATTTACACAATCATAAGTGATACATGGACTCGTCAAAATAAGATGTCATCCTGACAATAGTAGTAAAGATACAGTCTTCCAATTTAAAAAAAAAAAAACCATAATTCAAAATAAAGACATATGTTCCCTCTATGTCATCCTAATCTGATCATTCTACCAAAAAGCTAAAAACCCTGAGTGATCACTACGCGCCCCGTAGGATCCTCCTAACCTAGCTCCAGTCAAGCATTCCCATCCGCAGGGTACGAATCGGTAGGATTGTCCTAGCTCTCATCTGAGGGCAAAGCCCAAATTTCCACAATAATTGTAAAGGGTCACCAACCGAAATTAACAGTTAATACATAACATTCAAGATTTTAAATGCATAAATAACCTTTCCACTAAGCATGCACCTTGAAAGGATTTTCCATATGCTAAAAGTGCATATAATACTTGCCAAATAAAAATGAAATCAAAATGAAGTTCTCAATCCATCAAGTAACACATAACTGACCAAAACATTGATAAATCAATTGAGCAATCCATTATCTAACTCAAAATAAGAATTTCCACTAAGCCAATCGATTGGGAAATCGATTGCTTGAAGGTTGTTTTGAAAAATCTGAACTATGGGCTTAAATCAATCGACAATTGGTTGGGCAATTGATTGGGCAATTGATTGACAGCATAGCTGAGCCACTGACTTAATGCCAATCGATTGGGCAATTGATTGGGCAATTGATTGACAACATGGCTGAGCCACTGACTTAATGCCAATTGATTGGGCAATTGATTGGGCAATCGATTTCCCTACCTATTCTTTCAAAAATACATAAACTAATTCAATCACATTCATACACAACTCCAAATCTTAACACTTAGCAATTCCCACACAATCACCACGATAAGTTGGGTTTTCGAAATAGTTTTGCAATCAAACTTGCTGTCACATAATTCCAAAACATAACTCTTAGTAAAATCAACACAATCACAATGACATCTCAAGTTCAAATACTCAATAATAAACTTGAATCAACACACTTAGACACAATTTCAAAACATACCGCTTAACGATTACAACGCAATACCCACACAGACAAGATGAACCAACAAATAACATGGCACCACCTTGACGCGACAATCCCATCGACAAGATGAACCAACAAATCACATGGCATCACCCTGACTCGACATTCCCAACACAGACAAGATGAACCAACAAATCACATGGCATCACCCTGACTCGACATTCCCAACACAGACAAGATGAACCAACAAATCACATGGCATCACCTTGACTCGACAATCCCAACACAGACAAGATGAACCAACAAATCACATGGCATCACCTTGACTCGACAATTCCAACACGGACAAGATGAACCAACAAATCACATGGCATCACCTTGACTCGACAATCCCAACACAGACAAGATGAACCAACAAATCGCATGGCATCACCTTGACTCGACAATCCCAACACAGACAAGATGAACCAACAAATCACATGGCATCACCTTGACTCGACAATCCCAACACAGACAAGATGAACCAACAAATCACATGGCATCACCTTGACTTGACAATCCCAACACGGACAAGATGAACCAACAAATACGATGAACACAAATCATCACAACATACCACTCAAACTCAACAAATTTCATTTACTCAAAATTATACATAAATGGGTTAAATTCATTTTCTCCAAATCAACTCCAACCCTAATAAAATTCTTTTCCACACAACTACAGGTAAGGCCCTAAATGCAATCTAAAAGTTTGGAAGGAGCCCTTACCTTCACGTTAGCTTCCACGTTCGATTACGGTACCGTGAGTAAATCCGGTAAAATCTCCGCTCGCAATGCCGCTTCCAAAGTTGGTCCACTAGCACCGTAGTGTAGTGGTGAGCAACTTTCCTGTCTATACCTTCGCGAAGCGAAGCTTGGATCCAGAAGAAACGGCGAGATTTGTGTTTGACGGTTTTGAAATCCCTAAACCGTTTTCCTTCGTTTTCGAATCAAAGAGGAAGAGTGAAGTTGAGAAATCCTTGTCCTATCACCCACTATCAATTTCGAACTCAAGGAAGCAAGGAAGAAAGAAAATGGATGAAGATGGAGGAAGGAAGAAAAACGCACGCGAGGCAGGGGAGGAAGAAGATGGAATTTTCTGTTTTCTCTCCTTCTCTTTTCCTTTCTTCCTTTTTCTTTCCTTTTTATTTTCTTTTCTTTCTATTTCCTTCCTTTCCTTTTCTTTATATATATATATATATATATTAATAATAAATTACCCTTTTACCCATAACCATTTAAACTCTTCGCAAAAGATTCACCGCAGTTAATTTAATTTATTTATCGACGAGTAATTCTAATCAGGCATCAAAATATCTCTTTGGTCATATAAACTCCAAAATATTAATAACTTGGCTAAAAAGCCCCTGAGTTCAATACCAAAATCCATTAAAATACATAAGGTATAATTTAAAATTACGGGTCTTACATTACTACCCCCCTAAAATTAGTTTCGTCCTCGAAACTATGCGTCGATAAATAACTATGGGTGTTGTTCTCTCATCTTGCTCTCCAGTTCCCAGGTCGCGTCTCCATTAATTGGGTTCCAAATCACCTTTACCAACAAAACATCCTTGGTCCTCAATCGCTTAATCTTCTTGTCATCAATTCTCACAGGTGGTACTTCGAAAGACAAGTTATCCTTTAGCTGGATTGTGTCTGGTTCGATCACATGAGATGGATCCGCAAGATATTTCCTCAATTGTGACACATGAAACACGTCATGAATATTGGACAGTATCAGAGGCAATGCAATCCGATAAGCAACAGGCCCAATTCGTGCAGAAATCTGATATGGTCCAATGAATTTAGGAGTCAGTTTCTTCGATTTCAATGCTCTACCAACTCCAGTAGTGGGTGTGACTCTGAGAAACACATGGTCACCCTGTTCAAATTCTAACAGTCTGCGACGCTTGTCTGCATAACTCTTCTGACGATCCTGTGATGTCTTCATTCTCTCCTTGATTTTCCTTACCTTAGCTGTAGTCAATTGCACCATCTCTAGTCCGACAATCATATTTCACCGTCCTTATACCAACGCAAGGGCGTTTGACACTTGCGCCCATATAAAGCCTTATATGGTGCCATTCCAATACTTGCGTGGAAACTATTGTTGTAGGTGAACTCAACCAACGGAAGTACATCATCCCAACTTCCTCTATCATCTAATACACAGGCTCTCAATAGATCTTCCAAGGACTGGTTCGTCCTTTCAGTCTGTCCGTCCGTTTGTGGATGGTAAGCTGAACTCAATCGTAGTTTCGTTCCCAACGCTTCGTGCAATGCTCCCCAAAAATGTGATGTGAACTTTGGATCACGATCTGATACAATACTCGATGGTACCCCGTGTAGTCTCACAATTTCAACAATGTAGATCTCTGTTAGCTGATCTACCTTATAGGTGGTCTTTACTGGCAAAAAGTGTGCGGATTTAGTCAGTCTATCCACTATCACCCATATAGAATCATTCTTTCTCCTTGTTTTAGGCAATCCAGTTATGAAATCCATGGAAATGCTGTCCCACATCCATTCAGGTATATCTAAAGGTTGCAACATCCCAGCAGGTCGCTGATGTTCCACCTTCGCTTTCTGACAAGTTAGGCAAGTCGATACATACTCCGCTACATGCCTCTTCATTCTTGGCCACCAATAATTCTGCCTCAAATCCTGATACATCTTTGTCACTCCAGGATGAATACTCAACTTACTCTTATGAGCCTCTTCTAAAATCGCTTTCCTCATATCTACAATTTCTGGTACACAAATCCTACCATTACATCGCAAAATATTATCTGATCCAATCTTGAATTATATGGTCTTCCCTTGCACTATTAGGTTCCTTTTCTCTTGAATTAAGGCGTCATCTTAAGAATTTGCAATGTCTTCAAGTAGTCCACTCGAAATCTTAATCATTCCAAATTTCAAAATTCCCGGTGCAAACTCTACGTTCAAGTGTAGGTCTCTAAAAGCTTCCCACAACTGTTGTTGTGTAGCCATAATTGTAGAAGACACCGACACACTCCTTCTACTCAACGCGTCAGCCACTACATTGGCCTTCCCAGGGTGGTACTGCAGTGTGAAATCAAAATCCTTGAGAGTTTCCATCCATCGCCTCTGGCGCATGTTCAATTCCTTCTGATCAAACAAATATTTCAAGCTTTTATGGTCACTGAACACTGTGAACGTGCACCCATATAAATAGTGCCTCCAGATCCTCAATGCAAAAACAACCGCCGCAAGCTCCAAATCATGAGTAGGATAGTTCCTCTCATGATTCTTGAATTGCCTTGAGGCATAAGCCACAGCTTTCTTGTGCTGCATCAGAACACATCCCAACCCTTGGTGAGATGCGTCACAATAAACTTCATAGGGTTCATCTGATTGTGGTAACACCAACACTGGTGGGTCGTCAATTTTCTCTTTAGTAATTGAAAATTTTCCTCACACTTCTCCGTCTATGCGAACGGTTGATCTTTTCTGGTAAGTTGTGTCAATGGAGTCACAATCTTAGCAAAACCTTCAATAAACCTCCAATAGTACCCTGCCAGTCCTACAAAACTTCGTATGTCAGTGACAGTCTGAGGCTGTTTCCAAGCAAGAACCGCGTCGATCTTAGCCGGATCTACAGCGATTCCTTCCTTGGTTATCACATGTCCTAAGAAATTCACTTTCTCTAGCCAAAATTCACACTTTGACAGATTGGCATACAATTGCTTCTCGCGTAAAATCTCAAGAACTTGACGTAAATGTTCTCTATGCTCCTCTTCAGTTCTTAAATAAATCAATATATCATCAATGAACACCACAACAAATTTATCAAGGAATGGATTAAAGATTCTGTTCATGTAGTCCATGAAAATTGCTGGTGCATTGGTAACTCCAAACGGCATCACGAGAAATTCATAATGTCCGTAACGGGTTCTGAAAGCAGTTTTCTGAATATCTCCTTCTCTTACACGAATCTGATGGTAACCCAACTTCAGGTCAATCTTCGAAAATACCGCGGCCCCCCTTAATTGATCCATTAAATCATCAATGCGTGGCAAAGGATAACGATTCTTAATAGTTGCCTTATTAAGCTGTTTGTAATCTACACATAACCGCGAGCTTCTGTCTTTTTTCTTAACTAGTAAAACAGGAGCTCCCCATGGCGATACACTTGGTCTAATAAATTTCTTCTTCAACAAATCTTCAATTTGGCCCTTGAGCTCATTTAATTCCGATGGTGACATTCGGTACGGCGCAATCGAAATTGGTCCCGTTCCTGGGTGCAAATCAATGAAAAACTCCACTTCTCTTACTGGTGGCAATCCTGGAATTTCTGTTGGGAATACATCCCGGTACTCTTTGACAAGAGTCACATCTTCTATGTTCACATTTATCCTTGCCTCCACATTAGCCAGAGACAAAAACTCATGAGTCCCTTCACTTAGCGACACTTGGAGTTTGTTAGCGGCTAAATACTTAACAACTCCTGGTTCGGGGAAAAGAACCAATTTACAAGCACAATCCAAGATCACATAATGATAAGACATCCAATCCATACCGAGAATGACCTCGAGTGATTGTAGCGGTAAACAAATCAAATTAACCAAGAAATCCCTGTTATGAATAGTTATTTGACAATGTAAACATGCAGAATTTACTGTCAAAGCCTTAGCAGGTGTGGAGACAACCAAATCGAAAGGTAAAGCGGACACAGATAACTTCAAACGATTCACAAATCCATAGCAATGAAGGAATGGGTTGCCCCCGAATCAAAAAGGGCAGTTAAAGTGTTACCTGCAATCTCACAGTCACGTTGAATCATATTATCAAATGGATTCCCCTCTTCAGCACTCACACAATAAATGCGTCCTCTAGCAGTAGGACGGGTAGCCCTAGCTACATTCAAAACTGGTTCCACCTTTGGAGCCGTGCAATCCCTTGCAAAGTGCCCTAGCTTCTGGCAATTATGGCACGTCAGTCTATTAGAGGTACAATCATTAGCATAATGTCCCTCTTCCCCACATCAGTAACATCGAACCACTCGTCCCAATTGTCTCCCGAAATTTTGGTTCCCTGGACGATTCTGCCCACCGTTGTTATTCTGTGGTCGATTATAAGGTTTAGCAACTTGCTTCCCCTTGTTGTTCTGATAATTCACCCGACTAGGCCCTCCAGCACTAAAATTCCCTCCTCGGCTAGCCCTCTTATTCTTCATGTCTTCGACTTCCCTGTATTTTTCCACGAGGACTTGGAAACGTTGAATTCCCAAAGGCAAGACAGAATCCTGGATCTCATATTTTAGTCCGTCTTGGAAACAATGACACATGAACGGTTCATCAATCTCTTCACGGAAAAACCTAAATTGTCTTGATAGGGATTCGAACTTAGCGGCATATTCGCCCACGGTCATGTTTCCCTGCTATAGTTTCAGGAAATCATCACCCAGTTTAGTCCTAGTGCTCACTGGGAAGTATTTGTCTAAAAACTTTCTTTTGAACGATTCCAAATTTACCTCCTCATGGGCCGACCTCATCAACAAACTTGTACTCCTCCACCAGTACTCCGCATCCCCTAACAGCATATAAGTGGCATAGTTGACCTTCACTGCCGCCTGACAGTTAATCATTTCGAAGATCTTCTCCACTTCTTGGATCCACTGATCCACTTTCTCCAAGTTCTCATCCCCCTTAAACTTGGGAGGATTGTAACGACGGAAATCTTCCAACCCTCTTGACTCTGCAGCACGGATCTCTCTTTCCCTCTTTTCGAGATCGCGTTGAGTCTTGGCGGCAGTTTGTGCAACAACAGCAGCAGCCATGTTATTCATAGCTTCCGCCATTCGATCATCCCTGTTAGCATTGGCTCTCGGAGTGTCATCCCTTCTTGGCGGCATGGTGTTCCTATAAAACCATCATCAATTAGAATCTTAACACTACATAAAATTCCCAAGCTAACTTCCCTCCACAATCCACACATAATAATTATTGCGGACCTGTCCACTCCAACCACCTAACCCGACGCATGATCAGATAACAACTCCTAACCTACAGGTTGACCTACGATCAATAACCAAAGGTTCCACAGCCCCAAAGAAAACCCAACCAAAACTATGATACCACAAATATAACACCCCGTTTTTCAAAGCGAGGATGTATATTTTTTTTTTTTTCAAAAGGAATTAAAATAAAACAGAGGAATGAATAAGATAAACACCTCTGAATAAATAATTAAGTCATTATAATTTAACAAGCAGCGGAAAAGTTTCTCAAAGTATGAATCCAAAGAATTTACACAATCATAAGTGATACATGGACTCGTCAAAATAAGATGTCATCCTGACAATAGTAGTAAAGATACAGTCTTCCAATTTTAAAAAAAAACCACAATTCAAAATAAAGACATATGTTCCCTCTATGTCATCCTAATCTGATCATTCTACCAAAAAGCTAAAAACCCTGAGTGATCACCACGCGCCCCGTAGGATCCTCCTAACCTAGCTCTAGTCAAGCATTCCCATCCGCAGGGTACGAACCGGTAGGATTGTCCTGGCTCTCATCTGAGGGCAAAGCCCAAATTTCCACAATAATTGTAAAGGGTCACCAACCGAAATTAACAGTTAATACATAACATTCAAGATTTTAAATGCATAAATAACCTTTCCACTAAGCATGCACCTTGAAAGGATTTTCCATATGCTAAAAGTGCATATAATACTTGCCAAATAAAAATGAAATAAAAATGAAGTTCTCAATCCATCAAGTAATACATAACTGACCAAAACATTGATAAATCAATTGAGCAATCCATTATCTAACTCAAAATAAGAATTTCCACTAAGCCAATTGATTGTTTGAAGGTTGTTTTGAAAAATCTGAACTCTGGGCTTAAATCAATCGACAATTGGTTGGGCAATTGATTGGGCAATTGATTGACAGCATAGCTGAGCCACTGACTTAATGCCAATTGATTGGCAATTGATTGGGCAATTGATTGACAACATTGCTGACTCCAATGACACAAACATACCAATTGGAGGCACAAGATTGGTTAAAAATCCTAATTGGACTAGAATAGGCCAAAGAAGGATGAGTATGACCTAAATGTTAATCTAATGACACAAATTAACTTATTGGATGTCAAAGATTTGTTAAAAACCCAAATTGGAATAAGCATAGGGATGACGAAAGTGACCTAAATGTAAATCCAATCACACAAATGAACTTACTACATGCACAAGATTGGTTAAAAACCCTCAATGGAATAAACTTAGCCTATGGAGGAAGAAAATGACTTAAATGTTAATCCAATGACAAAAACACACCTATCGAATGCATAAGATTCGTAAACAACCTTAATTGCACAAGAATAAGCCTAGGGAGGACTAAAATGACCTAAATGTTAATCCAATGAGACATATGAACTTATGGGATGCACAAGATTCCTTAAAAACTCTAATTGAACTAGAATTAACCTAAGAAGGGTGAAAATGACCTAAATGTTAATCCAATGACACAAACAAACCTATTGGATACACAAAATTGTTTAAACACCCTAATTGGGCAAGAATAAGCCTAGGGAAAGATGAAAATGACCTCAATGTTAATCCAATGACACCAATGAACTTATTGGTTGCACAAGATTGTTTAAAAACCAAAAAAATACATGAATAAGCATTGGGAGGACAAGAATGATCTAAATGTTCAACCAATGACACAAACACACCTATTGAATGCAAACGATTGGTTAAAAACCCTATATGTACTAGAATCAGCCTAAAGAGGACGAAAATGAGCTAAATGATAATCGAATGACACAAACTAACTTAATTGATGCACAAGATAGGTTAGAAATTCTAATTCGACTAGAATAAGCCTACGGAGGATGAAAATGACCTAAATGTTAATCCAATGTCACAAACACACCTATTAAATTCAAAAGATTGGTTAAAAACTATAATTGGACAAGCATAAGCCTACGGAGAACGAAAATGACATAAATGTTAACCCAATGAGACAAAGACACCTATTGGATCCACAAGATTGGTTAACAACCCTAATTGGACAAAAATATGCATTGGGAGGACGAAAATGACCTAAATGTTAATCAAATGACACAAACACACCTATTGGATACACAAGATTGTTTAAAAACCCTAATCGTACCATAATAAGCCTAGGGATGACAAAAATGACCTAAATGTTAATCCAGTGTTACAAACACACCTATTTGATGCACAAAATTTGTTATATACCCTAATTGGATTAAGCCTAACGAAGATGAAAAAGACTTAAATGTTAATCAAATGACACAAAAACACCTATAGGCTGCACAAGAAAGGTTAGAAACCCTAATTGGACAACAATAAGCCGAGGGAGGACGAAAATGACCTAAATGTTAAATCAATGACACAAACAAATCTACTGGATCCACAAGATTGGATAACAATCGTAATTGAACAAAAATAAGCTTTCGGATGACGAAAATGACCAAATGTTAGTCCAATGACACAAACACACCTATTTGATACACAAGATTGGTTAAAAACCCTAATTGGACAAGAATAAGCCTAGAGATGACGAAAATGACTGAAATGTTATTCTAGTGATACAAATGCACCTAATGGATGTACAATATTTGTTAAAAACCAAATTGGACAAGAATAAGCCTAGCGAGGACAAAAATTACCTAAATCTTAATCCAATGAATCAAACACACCTATTGCATGCACAAAATTGGTTAAAAACCCTAATTGTACAAGAATAAGCCTATGGAAGACACAAATAATCTAAATCTTAATCCAACGATACAAATGAACTTATGGATGCACAAGATTACTTAGAAACTCGAATTGGATTAAGCTTAAGGAGGATGAAAAAGACTTAAAGGTTAATCCAATGTCACAAACACACCCATTAACTACAGAAGATTGGTTAAAAACCCTAATTAGACTAGAATAATCCTATGGAGGAAGAAAATGACCTAAATGTTTATCCAATGCCACAAATAAACTTATTGGATGCAAAAGATTAATCAAAAACTCTAATTGGACAAGAATAAGCCTAGGGAAGACGAAAATGACCTAAATGTTAATCCAATGACACATATGAACTAATTGGATGCAAAAGATAGCTGAAAAACCCTAATTGGACTTGAATAAGCCTAAGGAGGATGAAATTGAACTTGAGTAAGCCTAAGGAGGATGAAAATGACCTAAACATAAATCCAATGACACAAACACACCTATTGGATAAACAAGATTGGTTTAAAACTCTAATTGTACAAGAATAAGCACTGGAAGGACAAAAATGACCTAAATATTTATCCAATGATACAAACACAATTAATGGATACACAACATTGCTTAAAAACCCTAATAGGACAACCATAAGCCTAGGAGGACGAAAATGACCTAAATGTTAATCTAATGACAGAAACACACTTATTGGATGCACAACATTGCTTAAAAATAGTAATTGGACTAGAAACTGACAAGGGAAGATGAAAATGACCTAAATGTTAATCCAATGAAAAAAATGAAAATATTGGATCTAAAAGATTGGTTAAAAACCCTAATTGGACTAGAATAAGCTTAGGAATGATGAAAATGACCAAAATGTTAGTCCGATGACACAAATACTCCTATTGGATGCACAAGATTGATAAAAAAACCCTAATTGGATACAAATGAACTTATTGGATGCACAACATTGGTTAATCTAATGACACAAACACATCTATTGGACTTGAATAAGCCTAAGTTGGATGAAAATGACCTAAATGTTAATCGAATGAGACAAACACAACTATTAGATGCACAAGATTGGTTAAAAACCATAATTGGACAAGATTAAGCCTAGGGAGAATGAAAATGACTTAAATATTAATCCAATGACACAAACTCCTAATGGATAGACATGATTGGTTAAAAATTCTAATTGGACATGAATAAGCCTAGGGAAGACGAAAATGACCTAAATGTTAATCCAATGAAAAAAATGAACTTATTGGATGCAAAACATTGGTTAAAAACCCTAATTGGACTAGAATAAGCCTAGGGAAGATGAAAATGGCCTAAAAGTTAATCCAATGACAGAAATTAACTTATTGGATGCACAAGATTGCTTAAAAACCTTAATTGGACTAGAATAAGCCTAAGGAGGATGAAAATGACTTTAATGTTAATCCAATGACACAAAAAGACCAATTGCATACATAATATTGGTTAAAAACCCTAATTGGACAAGAATAAGCCTAGGGTGGACGAAAATTACGTTAATGTTAATCCAATGACATAAATGAAGTTATTGGAAGCACAAGATTGGTTAGAAACCTTAATTGGATAAGAATAAGCCTAAGGAGGACGAAAAGGACCTAAATAAAAATATAATGAGACAAATGAACTTATTGGATGCACAAGATCGGTTAAAGACCTAATTAGACATGAATAAGCCTATGGAGGACAAAAATGACCTAAATGTTCATCCAATAACACAAACACAACTTGTGGATACGCAAGATAGGTTAAAAACCCTATATGGACTAGAATAAGCCTAGGGAGGACAAAAATGACCTAAATGTTAATTCAATGATACTAATGAACTTATTGGATGCACAAGATTGGTTAAAAATCCTTATTGGACTAGAATAAGCCTAAGGAAGGTCGAAAATAACCTAAATGTTAATCCAATGACACAAATGAATGTATTAGATACACAAGATTAGTTAAAACCCTAATTATTCTAGAATAAGCCTTAGACAGGAAGAAAATAACCTAAATGTTAATGCAATTACTTAAATGAACTTATTTGATGCACAAGATTGGTTGAAAACTCTAATTGGACTAGAATAAGCCTAAGGAAGGACGAAAACAACCTAAATGTCAATACAAGGACTCAAATGAACTTATTGGATGAACAAGATTGGTTAAAAACCCTAGTTGGACTAGAATAGTCCTAAGGATGGACGGAATTGACCTAAATGTTTATCCAATTACAAAAACACCTATTGGATGCACTAGATTGGTTAAAATCCTTAATTGGACAAGATGAAAATGACCTAAATGTTAATCCATTGACACAAATGAACTTATTGGAAGGAAGTGATTGGTTAAAAACCTTAATTGCACCAGAATAAGCCTAGGGAAGACAAAAATGACCTAAATGTTAATCCAATGACACAAATGGAACTTATTGTATGCACAAGATTGCTTAAAAACAATAATTGCACTAGAATATGCCCAAGGATGATAAAAATGATTTCAATGTTAATCCAATGACAAAAACACACCAATTGGATACAAAAGATTGGGTAAAAACCCAAAATGGACAAGAATAAGCTTATGGAAGACAAAAAATGACCTAATGTTAATCAAATGACACAAACACACCAATTGGATTCAGAAGATGGGTTAAAAATCCTAATTGGACTAGAATTAGCTTAGGAAGGAAGAAAATAACCTAAATGTTAATCCAGTGACACAAATAAACCAATTGGATACAAAAGATTGGTTAAAAACCCTAATTGGACAAGAATAAGCTTATGGAGGACGAAAATGACATAAATGGTAATTGAATGACACAAATGAACTTATTCGAAACACAAGATTGGTTAAAAACCCTAATTGGACTAGAATAAGCCTAAGGAGGACGAAAATGACCTAAATGTTAATCCATTGACACAAATGAACTTATTGGATGCACAAGATTGCTTAAAAACCCTAATTGGACTAGAATAAGCCTAAAGAAGGATGAAAATGACCTAAATGTTAATCCAATGAAACAACCACACCTATTGGACGCATAAGTTTCATAAACGACCCTAATTGCACAAGATTAAGCCTAGGGAGAACTAGAATGACCTAAATGTTAATCCAATGACACAAATTTACTTATTGGACGCACAAGATTGGTTTAAAACCCTAATTGGACTAGAATAATCCTTTGGAGGATGAAAATGACCTAAATGTTAATCCAATGACACCAACAGATCTATTGGATGCACAAGAATGGCAAAAAACCCTAATTAAACAAAAATAAGCCTAGGTAGAATAAAAATGACCTAAATATAAATCCAATGATCCAAATGAACTTGTTGGATGCACAAGATTGTATAAAAACCCAAATTGAACATGAATAAGCCTTGAGAGGACGAAAATGACCTAAATGTTCATCCAATGACACAAACACACCTTTTGGATGCACACGATTGGTTATGAACCCTTTATGGACTAGAATAAACCTGGCGAGGACGAAAATGATCTAAATGTTACTCCAATGACACAAACACAACTATTGGATGCACAAGATTGGTTAAAAACCCTAATTGGACATGAATAAGCCTATGGAGGTTGAAAATAATCTAAATCTTTATCAAATGAAACAAACACGCATATTGGATGCACAATATTGGTTTAAAACCCTATACGAACTAGAACAAGCCTAGGGACGATAAAAATGACCTGAATGTTAATCCAATCATACAAATGAAAAATTTATTGGATGCACAAGATTGGTTAAAAACCTTAACTGGACTAGAATAAGCCTATGGAGGATGAAAGTGACTTTAATGTTAATCCAATGACACAAACACACGTATTGGATACACAAGATTAGTTAAAAACCCTAATTGGACAAGAATAAGCCTAGGAAGGATGAAAATGACCTAACTGTTAATCCAAAGACACAAACATACCAATTGGATGCACAAGATTAGTTTAGAAACCTAATTGGACTAGAAAAAGCATATGGAGGACGAAAATGACCTCAATGTTAATCCAATGACACAAATGAACTTATTCAATGCACAGGATTGGATTAGAATAAGTCTATGGAGGAAGAAATTGACTCAAATGATAACCTAGTGATTCAAACACAACTATTAGATGCACAAGAATCGTAAACAACCATAATTGCACAAGAATAAGCCTAGGGAGAACTAAAATGACCTAAATGTTAATCCAATGACACAAATGCAGTTATTGGATGCACAAAATTTGTTTAAAATTTCAAATTGGAGATGAATAAGCCTTAGGAGGATAAAAATGAATTAGATGTTCATCCAACGACACAACCACACCTATTGGATGCACACGATTGGTTAAAAACCCTATATGGATTAGAATAAGCCTAAGGAAGATGAAAATGACAAAAATGTTAATCCAATCACACAAATACATCTATTGGCTGAACAAGAATGGTTAAATACCCTAATTGGACAAGAATCAGTGTAGGTAAGATTAAAATGACCCAAATGTTAATCCAATGACACAAATGAACTTATTGGATGAACGAAATTTGTTTAAAATTCCAAATTGGAGATGAAGAAGCCTTGAGAGGATGAAAATGACCTAGATGTTCATCCAACAAAACAAACACACCTATTGGATGCACACAATTGGCTAAAAACCCTATATGGACTAAAATAAGACCAAGGAGGATGAAAATGACCTAAATGTTAATCCAATCACACAAACACATCTATTGGATAAACAAGAATGGTTAAATACCCTAATTGGATAAGAATAATCCTAGGTAAGATTAAAATGACCTAAAAGTTAATCCAATGACACAAGTGAACATATTGGAAGCACAAGAGTGGTTAAAAATCCAAATTGGACATGAATAAGCATTAGGAGGACGAAAATGACTTAGATGTTCATCCAATGACACAAACACGCCTATTGGATGCACACGATTGGTTAAAAACCCTATATGGACTAGAATAATCTTAAGGAGGATGAAAATGACTTAAATGTTAATCCAATCACACAAACACATCTATTGGATAAACAAGAATGGTTAAATACCCTAATTGGATAAGAATAATCCTAGGTAAGATTAAAATGACCTAAATGTTAATCCAATGACACAAATGAACTTATTCGATGCACAGGATTGGTTAAAAATCCAAATTGGACATGAATAAGCATTGGGAGGACGAAAATGACCTAGATGATCATCCAATGACACAAACACACCTATTGGATGCATATGATTGTTTAAAAACCCTATATGGACTAGAATAAGCCTAGGGAGGACAAAAATGAGCCAAATGTTAATCCAACGACACAAATGAACTTATTGGATGTACAAGATTGGACAAAAACCATAATTTCACCATAATAAGCATAGAGAGGACGAAAATGACCTAAATGTTACTATAATGACAAAAATACACCTATTGGATCCACAAGATTTGTTAAAAACTCTAATTGGACTAGAATAAGAATTGGGAGGAAGAAAATAATAACCTAAATGTTTATCCAATAACTCAAACACACCTATTGGATACACAAGATTAGTTAAAAACCCTAATTGGGCAAGAATAAGCCTAGGTAGGCAAAAATGACCTAAATGTTAATCCAGTGACACAAAGGATGTTATTTGTGGCACAGGATTGGTTAAAAACCCTAATTGGACATGAATAACCCTATGGAGGACGAAAATGACCTCAATTTTCATCAAATGACACACATACCTATTGGATACACAAGGCTGGTTAAAACCCCTAATTGAACAAGAATAATCCTCTGGAGGACGTAAATGACCTAAATGTTAATCCAATGAAGCAAACACACCTATTGGATGCACAAGATTCATAAACAAACCAAATTGCACATGAATAAGCCTAGGGAGAACTAAAATGACCTAAATGTTAATCCAATGACACAAATGATCTTATTGGATGCACAAGATTGGTTAAAAACCGAAATTGGACTAGAATAAGCCTTAGGAGGATAAAAAAGACCTAAATGTCAATCCAATGACACAAAGACATCTTTTGGTTGCACAAGAATGGCAAAAAAGCCCTAATTGGACAAGAATAAGCCTAGGTAGGGTAAAGATGACATAAATGTTATTCCAATGATACAAATGAACTTGGGAGGACGAAAATGACCTAAATGCTCATTCAATGACACAAACACACATATTAGATGCACACGATTGGTTATACACCCTATATGGACTAGAATAAGCCTAGCGAGAAAAAAAATGAGCTAAATGTACATCCAATGACATAAATGAGCTTATTTGATGCACAAGTTTGGATAAAAACCATAATTGGACTAGAATAAGCCTAGGGAGGACGGAAATGTCCTAAATGTTACTCCAATGACACAAACACACCTCTTGGATGCACAAGATTGGTTAAAAACCCCAATTGGACAAGAATAAGCCTATGGGTGAAAAAAATAACCTAAATGTTAATCCAATAACGCAAAGGAACTTATTGAATGCATAAGATTGCTTAAAGACCCTAATTGGACAAGAATAAGACTAATGAGGATGAAAATGCCCTAAATGTTAATCCATTGCCACAAACCCACCTATTGGATCCAAAACTTTTGTTAAAAACCCTAATTGGACAAGAATAAGCCTAGGGAAGTGAAAATGACCTAAATGTTTAACCAGTGACTTAAATGAAGTTATTAGATGCATAACATTGGTTAAAAACTGTAATTGGACTTGAATAAGCCTATGGAGGAAGAAAATGAGCTAAATGATCAGCCAATGACACAAATGAACTTATTAGGTATAAAAGATTGGTTAAAAACCCTAATGGAACTAGAATAAGCTTAGGAATGACGAAAATGACCTAAATGTTAATCCATTGACACAAACACTCCTATTTGATGCACAAGATTGGTAAAAAAAACACTAATTGGAAAAGAAGAATCCTAGGGAGGACGAAAATGACCTAAATGTTAACTCAATGACACAAATGAACTTATTGGATGCAGAACATTGTTTAAAAATCCTAAATTGGACTTGAATAAGCTTAAGGAGGATGAATATGACCTAAATGTTAATTCAATGACACACACACCTATTGGAGGCGCAAGATTGCTTAAAAACCCTAATTGGACCAGAATAAGCCTAAGGAGGACGAAAATGACCTAAATTTCATTCCTATTTCAAAATGAACTTATTGGAAGCAAAAGATTGGTTAAAAACCCTAATTTGACAAGAATAAGCCTAGGGAAGACGAAAAAGACCTAATATTAATCCAATGACACAAATGATCTGATTGGATGCAGAAGATTGCTTAAAAACTTTAATTGGACTAGAATGAGGCTAAGGAGGACGAAAATGACCTAATTATAAATCCAATAATAAAAATGAAGTTATTGGATGCACAAGATTGGTTAAAAACCCTAATTGGACATGAATAAGCCTAAAGAAGGATGAAAATGACCTAAATGTTAATCCAATGAAACAAACACACCTATTGGATGCACAAGATTCGTAAACGACCCTAAGTGCACAAGATTAAGCCTGAGGAAGGACCAAAATGACCTAAATGTTAATCCATTGACACAAACTACTATTCGATGCACAAGATTAGTTAAAACCCCTAATTGCAAAAGAATAAGCCTAAGGAGGACAAATATGACCTAAATGTTATTCCAATGACACAAATGAACTTATTGGATGCAAAAGATTGGTTGAAAACCCTAATTGGACAAGAATAAACCTAGGGAAGATGAAAACAACCTAAATGTTAATCCAATGACACAAACGAACTTATTGCATGCACAAGATTTCTTATAAACCTTAATTGGACTATAATAAGCCTAAGGAGGATGAAAATGTCTTTAATTGGACTATAATGAGCCTAAGGAGGATGAACCTAAATGTTCATCCAATGACACAAACACACCTAGTGGATACGAAAGATAGGTTAAAATCTTAATACGAAAGATAGTGAATAAGCGTAGGGAGGACGAAATGACATAAATGAACTTACTAGATGCACAAGATTGGTTAAAAACCCTAATTGGACTATAATAAGCCTAAGGAAGGACGAAAATGACCTAAATGTTAATCCAATGACACAAATGAACGTATATGATGCACAAGATTGGTTAAAAACCCTAATTGTTCTAGAATAAGCCTTTGGAAGGACGAAAATAACCTAAATATTAATGCAATGACTCAAATGAACTTATTCGATGCACAGGATTGGTTAAAAACTCTAATTGGACTAGAATAAGCCTAAGGAAGGACGAAAATGTCCTAAATGTTTATCCAATGACAAAAACACCTATTTGATGCACAAGATTGGTTAAAAACCGTAATTGGACAAGAATAAGCCTTGGGAAGAAGAAAATGACCTAAATGTTAATCCATTGACACAGATGAACTTATTGGATGTAAGTGATTGGTTAAAAAACTTAATTGCACAAGAATAAGCCTAGGCAAAACGAAAATGACCTAAATGTTAAACCAATTACACAAATGAACTTATTGTATGCAAGAGATTTCTTAAAAATGATAATTGGACTAAAATATGCCTAAGGATAATAAAAAATGATTTTAACGTTAATCCAATGACAAAACACACCAATTGTATACAAAAGATTGGTTAAAAACCCTAATTGGACAAGAATAAGCTTACGGAGGATGAAAATCACCTAAATGTTAATCCAATCAAACAAACACATCAATTGGATTCACAAGATTGGATAAAAGTCTTAATTGGACTAGAATTAGCCAAGGAAGGACGAAAATAACTTAAATGTTAATCAAATGACACATATAAACTTATTGGATGTAAAAGATGATATTATTATTTTTTGTTATAAGTTTTGATATTTTATTATTATTTTTTGTTGGTATTGATATTTTTTTATTGTATTGATATATATATATATATATATATATATATATATATATATAATTTAAAATTTTATTTCGGTTTATATATATTTATTGTATTGATAATAATATATTATATTGTGTGCAAATGCATGCTCCCCTAATTGACATATAAATATGTCAAAATTTATATATAATGCTTTTGAAAAATAAAG